>QLNU02014176.1:2991787-3061020 GCA_006491805.2 Dysdera silvatica
TCTGAGAATAGGATCTTAAAAAGTGTAGGCCTGGGTCTTTTGACACCCACTGCTCTGGGTACATCATTATATTTGCATGTAACAGATCGATTGTGAGGACTAGAAGTCCCTAAAATAATTTAATTGCGCAAAAACTTAAAAATGTAAAATTTAGTTTTCAATTGAAATTTTGTGACTTAATTTTCAACTTTAATTTTTTAGGACGTTACCTATGCCACGAAAAAGCACATGTTCTGCAGCTCTATACATGGCCTGGTTGGAGACTCTAACTAGGGATATGCCACCGTTCCTATTCATTCGTGGCAACCAAACAAGCGTCTTAACATTCTACTCCTAATTTCGACATACTTTATAACCCTGCCCGTATACCCATTTTCAGATTGAAAGCGAGATTTTTTTAATTGTGCCATTTTCTTTCAACATGCCTAATGTCACTCAGGAATGACCCCTTTTTTAAACCGAAATTACTTGGAAAGCAAGATTTCTTAACAAAATGCATATTTATATAATTGTAATTTATAAAATCTCATTTCTTACCTATTTAAAAAATGAGAAAAATAGTCATATAGCAATTGAGAACTTTAAAAATGTTAGCAGAGCAGATAAAGAACAATTCAAAAGACACGCATTTTAGAAAAAAAGAACAATGCCTCATTTTTCAAAGTCAGGAATGAAGTAAGAATTAAACTAAGTTCTTAAAAAGCGATCGTTTAAAAGAACTATCCTAATTACATCTCTATGGACTTTGGTATAATATACTTAATTTACCCCATAACATCAGCGCTGGTATCACTACGCCAATAAATATTGATTTATATTGTTGTTTAATGTAATATACGCAATATTTGCTCAGAAAGGGAACCTTCCAAGATTATAAAAATGCTCTTTCTTCAATAATTTCAACATTATTAATTTAAATTACACATATTACTTACTTTTTTTTTCTGCAATCGAATCAGTCTTTTTTAATACACTTTAATGTTTTGAATTTTCAATCAAACAAATTACAAGAGAATGGACAGCGTGTTTCTTATAGCCATAAATCCATTTATGTAAATTTTTAAAAAGCAGTTTGAAAAATAAATCTTATTAGACATATTTAATAAATAACTATTTCTTTATGGTGTAAGAAAGCTCCTATATTCCAGTTGCATTGTTTGCAAGAAAAGCTATTTTAACTAAATGTTTGTGATCCTTTACAAGTGAGCACATGGAACTAAGATTGTTTAAAATCGTTAAACAATTAAGTTTGAATTTTAGTTTATTGTTTTTATAGAAAGTGATAGATTACATAGAAAATTACTCTGTTTTCGTAAGGATTGGGTTAGTAGCACCACATTGTGTTTAGTAACCTCACTTCAGTATTGTCAGTGATATGCTGATGCAATTTCATTACATTTCATAGTCGCACATGATACAGAGAAAGCACTGGTTGTTGTTGCAAATAGTTTTTTACCTTAAAAAACAAATAATTTTACATCTTCCAAGATACAATGACATGAAAGGAAATTTATACCAAACTGATTTCACGTACAAGTCAAACTCTCCATTTTGAATATCATTAAACTCTCAAGTCTCACTTCCATTTTACCACCGAAATATAAATGAAACGGGAACAGCACATTTTGCAAGTTTAGCATACTTTTTATCGAGATTTTAATCAAGGTATTCTAGAAGAAATTTCCACAAGTTGAACTTTTTTCGCTACATGCTGGCAAAAATTTATATAATGAGAAAAGTTTACTCAACCTTTAATGGTACATGTGTTTTGGTTATTTTTATAACTGTATTTTGTAATACTCAAAGATTGTGATAGTAACAAATATTTAGCAGAAATGGTAGCTAATAATAATAAAAAATAATATTACATGTGGAAATAGGGCTTCCACCAAAATAGGTGCTGAAAAAATTCACCAAACGTAGATGACATTATAATGAGAGCCATAGAAACTCCTGTCTGATTACTGTCAGTATTGATAATTATTAAATTGAATAAATAAATATCAAAATTACTTATATTGAGTTGAAAACGTGAAAGACATTTAAGTGCACCCTAATTTTTTTTACCAAAATTTAGAACTGTGATGATAACTCATGCGATTTTTGTACATATTCATTCATCATCGCTGTTGTATATGTTTCACTGCACAGTATAATTAATTATGAGTAGAATGATGTAGAGAAATGATACGCATTGTTACTCATATAATCGACAAATGTATGCATTTGTTATAATGGAATAAATATGTTTGTTATTCAAGCTGGTGGTGTATTTTCTTTTTAAATTCGCTAGAATAAAATAAAATCTCCTAAACGAATTCTCCCATCCTGTACCCTTTCCTCGGGGTTACATAAGCCAGTTCACAGCTGGAAGTTCAAATCCAACTCCAGGCGTAAGCTATATTTTGCTTTCCGGATAATAATGAGGAAGCAAAATACAACCTATGCCTAATTATTAATTATAATGAATCAATAGTTCTGATTAGGGTAGGTTTTTGTGAAAGTGTAAAAAAAATTTTTTATTTATTGCTTCACAAACTATGACGAGAAGACCACATTTAACAAAATAGGGTCATAAGTATAAAACCAAAATACTATATAACTCAAACTTTGGTAGATTAGTAGTCATTGCGTCAGACAGGTAACATTAGAGCAGTTGGTTCATACCCAAGATGAGATCATGGCATTTTTCTACCCTTGACTATTACTTGATAGTTTAAAAATTACGTACTATTTGATAGTTGATTAATTATTGATAATTGAAAAGTATTTTATAATTTTCTTTTTCGATAACTTCTTGTTTCACTTCTGATCAGTAGCGCACCCAGGTTTTTTGCTTAGAGGGAGGCCAAAAATGTAATTTTTTTTTTAAGTTTATAGTTGCCATTTTTACACGTTCTACATGTAAATTTTCAGCCCAAGGACAGGTTAAGAAACTATCCTCCCCCCCCTCTCGTGGATGCGCCACTGTTTCCAATAAATGTTTCCTCAATTTAATGATTATTTTTGGTAGTCGCGTAAAATTTGTTGAATCAAAGTTGAACTGTACATTACATTTAAGTTCATTAAGCATTTTTAAGTGAACATGAATAATGTAGGAATTCAATAAAACCAAAGCGTTTATTAAAATACTGGTTTTTATTTAGATTCTTTTAAACAGTGCTGTGTTCAATCCCATTACAAATGTACCAACACAAGCAAAGAAAACATACAGTTTGTTACTAAAGAAGACTACTACGTAAGGAAAACTTCGATCTGTGATAAATCACTTAGCATCAGCACGGTTAAAGAACTTTTGCAACTCGTTTGCAGACGTTTCTTCCGCACTCTGCTTCAATTCATCAGATCCCGCTGTCACGCCCCAATTGACAGGCTTCGACATACATGCCGAATAAGGACGACCAGTTGCCGGATTCAGATTTTCCCAGTAAGATCTTCGAGCTCTACAAACAGGAAACATGTTTTAAACAATTTGCATAACCAGGCAACAGTCTATTGTACTAAAGATTATACTTTATTAACCTATGAAATTAAAATGCAGTACCCACATTTTTTTGGCTCAAACTGGAGCTTGTTTATCCATATATTAAGAATTAGGATATTGTTGCCCTTCCCAAGGTCAGCATAATTATCAGAAAGTGGTTGGTAATTGTCAACGAACAATTCAATGCACGGAACCTCAAAAGGCAGTTTTTATAGTAAAGGTCAGAAAGAAGAAAAAAAGCCTTGTTTCAAGATGTGCTCCATTTAGCAGTGACCTCTTTGGTGGAACTCAAGAGTTTCGCCAACTGAACTGAATTCTGAAAACCATATAAAACTGGGATTTTTGAAACCTTATTCCTACTTGTAACGCTATACATACTTTGGTTAGCCATATTTCATGGACTTCAGCAGCTTTGTAGCTCATAATATAGCCTATATTGAATATCTTTATCCATACTAGTTTATGTTTGTCATTTTAGCTGACTTAATCAACTCTTACTTCTTTAAGGCTATCGCAGTCAAATTAGACTTTTTTTTTTATGTCTCCGATTACTGTGTGACATTTATGAGCAAAGGAGAGGTAAAGCAGCTTCGTTGAGGAACTCAGAGCAAACCATCACTCCTTAACACGGCCAATTTAACCATTGAAGCACAACTGACAAGGCCTTAGCTCTGTATTTACATTTATAAATTTAGAGCTCACACTTTTTGGGGCGAAGATTCACATTAAATTAAAGTTCAGCATCCACGTTTTCTGACTCAATCTAGAGCCCACTGACCTAAATTAGAGTATTATTGCTCTTCCTAGGATCTGCACAATTATCACAAAAATGGATAGCAATTAATATGACTAAGCAATTGATTAATAAAGCAATAATTAATTAATAAGCAATTAATATGAGTAGTTCAATGATCGGAGTCTCAACAGGAATTTTTTACTGCAAGGGTCTTCAAGAAAAATATATAATATTCTAATTTTTAATATATGAGCTAACGAGTTAAAAAACACATGGGTGCTTAACTTTAATCTCATTAATTGCTCAGTGAACCTCCGCATTAAAAAGCATAAGACATTAGCTTGCACAAAAATTTCATAAGTGGGGAGAGGTGGGGTGGGGTACAGAACTATAGAACTTTATGTATTCATATTTATATATACAAAATTGAATCATAATGAGGGAGTTATGACCCCATCGATCCCCACTGCCTATGCTAGTTGCATAAGATCTAAATTTATACAATCTATAGTTACATTAAATATCAGAAACAGCTATAGGTGTTCAGTCAAGCAAAGTATATTCAGTTTGTTTATTTAAATAATTTTATTTTACTTCATTCGTTTATTGATTTTGAGTTTGTTAACACCAAGAGAAAATAAATATTTGTAGTACAAAGGAATGAGAGAGTCTTATAACATTGTATTAAAACTATTTATATAAGGCTGGTTTATTTTATAAAAATAAATATCAAAGTAGATAAAAGAGGACAGAAAATTAATGATAACGCTAGCAAGATCATCGTTAACTATTATTAAGTAAGGTCATTGGCAGATCCAGCGAGGGGTGGAGGGGGCGATTGCCCCCCCCTAGGGTTAAATAGGAAAATAAAGACGATGAAGAATATTTTATATGTTGTTTGTTAAGACTGTAATAAAAGTGTTACACTTGCGTCCAAAGTCTCCAAGTCCAAAAAGGTCTCCAAAAAAATGCTGTGCCATCAATATTCATTGGGTGCCCAAAATACCTTTCTTCTAATATAAGTCATGTAGTTATTTTAAAGCCTTTCTTCTCAAATTTTGAACAATACTTTTTAAAAAGGATTAATCACCGAGCAATAGCATTAGAAACTATTATTAATTCATTGTGTGCCAATGAAAAGTGTTCGCCTTATAACACTCGTTTAAATGGACATTCAGCCTGTGTAGGATGACGTCTCGATTCTATGGCGAGGCTTCATTCTATGACCATGGTCTTGGTGAGGTACAATGGTTCTGGGATATCTTATTAATAAAAATCCATTTCTTAAAACTGAATTTGGAATAAAATTTTAATTGCACATAATATTTCATATAATTTTATTTCAATTTTTAAATATTATGTATGTACTTGAAAATGAAATACACACAAATGCAGTTTAATGTGAGTTGAAGCAACATTTTATAATTGTTTCTGTGTCTTTCGTTTCTGATTTGGTGGCAAATCAATTTGGACAAATTTTTGATAAAGGTGGACTTTTTTTTGCCACCGAAATAATTGTAAAATTTTGCTTCAACCCACATTAAACTGCATTTGTGTAATAAATATTTTATTGCACAATGCATCACTCATCTTCTCATATTATGTATGTAGATATATAAAAATTCAATAATACATTCTTATAAAATTTTATCATTTACCTAGCTCGAACCCAAGGTTTTGTATGCATTTTCAACCCTTCTCCCCACGGTATATGATTTTCTGATGACTTTGGAAGTTCAATTCCTCTATCAGTAGCCAACTCCTCGGCTACGGCACGAATGTGATAGGACTCAAACCCACAGCAACCGCCGATATAGCGAACTCCAAGCTCATAGGCTTCTCTTGCATAACGATGCATATCCCATCGTGTACAAACTCGTGGTTCAAGAGCTGGATCATGGAAAATAAATACCACAATTAAACATAAAAATTTGCAGCACATAAAATTACTGTTCAATTTTAGAAAAACAAGTTTGATGCAGTTATACATGCAAAAATAAACTAAATACAAAATGTCGTAATTGCTGAATCCAGCTAATAAAATTCGTTACTAAGGGATTTCCCTACGTAGTTAAAGAGGATGTGGCAGAATTAATCATAATTGAAATTAAATCAAGTCTTCAGTCAACTTTTAAACTTTATATTTGAACTTATTTAAGTTCTTGACAACCAATACATGCTTGAGTTGTTGTGAAACACTGCGTAAAGTTATGAAAGAGCGAGTAAACAACAACAAATTAACTAGAGTAAACAGGGTCATGACTGTTCTGAGGATGGTGGCGGATTAGCCACTGAAATAGCTATCAACAGTGTAATTAAACATTTTTAACTGTGTTGATTTGTCGTTTTTTACTCGCTCTTTCATAACCAATACATGGTTCCAACTCTTTTATCCTGATGAAATTTCAGGACTTTTTAAGGACCTTACATTGGCAATCGCAATGTACATAAAAATTAAAAATGCAAGACATTATAAGCATAACACTGAAATTAGAGTGTTTAATTATATTGTTCTTTTCAACTTAACACACTGCCATCAAAAGCTACCCTTTTTGCATCCCTTATATTAGCCATGCTCAGTAGGCAGGGAAGAGAGGGGGGGCATGTCGAAGCACTACTGACTTTGTTCCAGAAATAAGAAGAAAGGCTTTTTTTTTTTTCCTTTCTTTTGCCAAAATTTTAAAAAAGGCTTTGAGAAAAATTCAAGGACTTTTCAAGGACCAACCACATTTTTGGCAGTTTTCAATTACTTTTCAAGGGCCCTGACTTGGCAAAAAAAAATTCAAGAACTGTGGGAAACATGCAATAGAAGAAGAAAAAATGCCATACATTTCGGTTGAACTCAAATCATGATGATTAATTCCTTCACATCCTACAGAATTACAGACTCCTTTGGTAAACATCTATAACAGAAAGGAACCACAAAGGTCAGGGTTCCCATTCACATTGGAGAAAACAATTCCCTAACCTTTCTGTACAATATCCCTAACCAATCAATCACAAGCAACTGAACTTCCGTTGTGAGGAAAATGGCCTAATGTTCATGGGAGATTTAGCTATTCAAAACAGGAGTTAAGGAGGTTTTCCCTAACCATTCAGGTGAGACCAAAAACTCTGGTTTTTCCATGACTTCCCCCCCGACCTTTAGCGACGATTTTGAATTCCCTAGCAAATCCAGGTTCTCCGAGTGTGTATGAAATCTGGTTGAACTACTACCTAGAGGCTTAGCTATCATAGCATCATTAGCAAATGGTGACTTCAAAATCACTTATTTGAGTCAAGCTTGTCTTCATGGGGGGCAAATTTCCCTTTTCACGGCTATTGTGAACTAAAAATAAGTTCTAGATTGAATCTGGAAAGTGGAATGTCATATTTAATCGTAATAATAAAATCTGTTAGTCTCATGGAAAGAGAAATTTTATTAAATTAAACATTTTTGATAAACGTTTACTTCATTACGTATATATTTTAATTAACTGAAAAAGATGATAATGTTACAAAATGATTCGCTCATCATTTATAAACATATATGAGCCGGTAATGTATAAACGATAATTGGGAATTGGTTTTCTTTACAAATTTTTTTAAAATTATAAAGTGAAATTGAACAAGCTTATAAATGAAAATGCAATGGCAAGAATGTACGTGTATGAGCATAAGTGAATCTACAAATAATAACAATACTAGTGTGCAATTCAATTATGAGGAGTGGTTCTCAGCTAGACAAGCGAAAAATGCTCCCTTAGAGAGCTGAAGTTCAATTAATGAAGCAATAAAAAATAATTACCAAATGGGAACTCTGGTAAATCGATAAAACCTTGTTTTGTTGCATCCGGAGTGTGTAAAGCCAGTGGCTGAGTCATCAAGTAAACAGAAAGACCAGCTTTTTCTAAAGCTGCTTTCATCAGTGCAATAGCCTTGAGCATTCTAAATGGATCATAATGGCAATTGAGTCCAACCACATGGGCGCCTAACTAAAACAAACGTTTTCATATAAATTATTATTGAAATTATGAAGTGTATCATTTAGAACATCTCACAAGCTTTGGTTATTGATAACTCACTAAACAACAATTCGAAAACACAGCACAGCTTTCTTTTCTCATTTGATAAATCCCCTCTTGATAATTAGGGTGGTTCTATTACAAAGTGTGAAAATTAGTTATAACTATAACTAATCGTTATGCAGTACAGAAAAAATTATTACCAGCTTTTGCCATCTTTACGGCACATTCACCAGCAGGAATATTATGTAAGTCACCCTCTTCTCCAATGCACATAGTCGCTGCAACAGGCAAGCCAGTGCTTTTGCATACTTCAATAGCCCATTCCATTTCTTCGACATGTTCAAAATACTGAAAGAATGTAAAATTCTTGAATTCAACTAAAGCCAAATTTTTCTCATGGTACTTGAAATGATTACTGTTTTTCATAGAGATACAGTCTCAGAAAAAAAAAATAAAAACATTATAGTATTTAAAAAAGAAAAATCATGTAAGAATACACCCTGGTATAAGCAATAAGTATTATTTAAAAATGGCATAATACAATACTTATCTATTAACAACTGTCGAAATAGAAGTAGTTTTGAATTTCTTGGTGAAACTTTCATCTTGCTACTATGCTATTAACAACTGCTTTTCAATTTTCATACATTATAACTTAACTATTATACTGCATCATCATCATCATAATTATAGTTGTAGCGTTTCCAGATGATTTAATCAAGATTAATTACATTCTCATCTCATTAATTATTATCATGAAAACGGAAAACCCCACAACAATCTTTTTACCCTACTGGGAATATTCCACGCACCCTGGATTGTAAAATTTATAGGAAACAAAAACGATGTAGTGACATACCTTGCAAAGTTCAATAATAAAAAAAATATATGAAGTACATTTACTTTTATGCTTTATTTAAAACACACTACTTTATAAAATACAATGCATATCACAATAACAGTTGTAATTTTGACACTTGCGTACGGTTTAAAATTAAAATGTCACGTATTGAGAGCCAGCTGTTCCCTTTGTCAAGTTGAAGAGAGTATTCTATCTTTAATTTACAAAGGGAGCAATTGGCTCCCGAAACGTCGTGTTTTTAAAACTTACGCCAATGTCGAAATAACTGTTAGTTATGGAATCTCTTACTTAGTGAGGCTTTATATTGTTTTATTACATATTATTTTTTAACGAAATGATGCAGTTTAACCAGGAGATTCCATAACAAACAGCTATTTCAACACTAGCATAAGGTTTTAAATACTTTTTTTACCCCACGCCAATGTTGAAATAACTTTTTGTTATATTATTTTTTGTGTAGATTAACTCCTTAACAAGTAGTAGTACAAAGCAATGAAAAAGTCCTCTCATCATCATGTCAATTGCATCTACCAGTACCTACACTGAAAATACAGTAGGGTTCCAATTACCTGGAGATCCTGATACTTCATCTAAATTCTAGATAAAAATTTTCAGAAACCTTTCTAAAATCTAAAAAGTTATTTAACTTTGTGTTTTAACCATGATAACAACTTACTCACACTTTGTAAGCGTGATATAAATTCTACTGTGCATGTGCCTACACATATTAATACCTACCTCACAGATTAAGAAGTCCACTTTATTTTTCTCGAAGACTTCTACTTGCTTTTTAAATTCCTTTTGTACGGCGGCCTTGCCTTTACCAGTCAAATATGAGGGGGTTTGTGAGATTCCTCCAGCCACTAAAGCGTTCCCTTCGTTCGCAACTTCGCGGGCAAGCTTGCATGCAGCGTCATTGATTTCACTACCCTTGATTTAAAAAAACATAAGGTGTTTACTCAAAAAGCTTTTTACATAACAGAAAATAAAAGCAAACTGCATTGGATAATTAACAACTTACCGAGAAAGATTTTCCAGCTTTGTTTCCACGATTAATTAATTTGTCGTCACTTGCATAGAAAGTAAATGCTTGCATGACATCTGCGCCGGCTCGGAGAAATTCTCTGTGCAATTGGCGAACTGTAAAACATTTAAGAAGAAACTTTGAAGCTTCTTGGAGCACAAGTCCATTCAATGTATTACATCACATATATACAGGCTGTCTGAGAATTTTCTTTACACTTTTAAAAAATAAAAAGAATGAAACAGTAATAGATGCAAACACATTCTTTATAAAATTCAGCGCTGAAAGTTATGAAGTTTTTTTAATAATTAGTAACGAGTTTTAATATAAGTGCCAATAATCTAACCAACATGTCCAATTAGTAATTAACTTCGTACCAGGCTCTTTCAAGCATTGTGCAATCGATAGCTGTGGTAGCAGCCAGGATTTTAAACTTCATTTCTTGCTTGATTGCTTGTGCTTTACGGAGCAAAGATAGCTAAAGTTGTGTTGTGCCAACTTCAGTTCTTCGGTGTGTCAAAGCGGGGATTGGTAGATATACATATATCCATGACAACAAATTTCGGCGAACCATACTCACCAAATAAGAAGGGTATTTGCCTGCCTCAACAAGAAAACAAGGGCCTAGTAGGAAAACATTTCCTACTCATCAGCCGAAAAGATCTAGTCACCGGTGGTGACCCGTATATACCTATAAGGAAAACTTCAGAGGCATTACGTCAGGATATTGAGGCAGTGCCGGATTTTATATATAAGCCAAATGGGCCTGGTCTAGGGCCATGCAATTTTAGAACACCCCCCCCCACACACACACATAGACGTCTGGAAAAGACCTAGCACTTTTTAAATTTAAACATGTTTTTAATCCTGATTATTTACAAATGTCCAAAAAAATTTCATTATTGATATATCCAAGATACTAAAGATAATGAATTTGCAAAAAAAAAAATAATAATGGTTTATTAATTAAACATGGCGGGACCCATATTTTTTTTAGGTCCACTCTATTCTTTCAGCCTAGGGCCCATGAAAACCTTAATCTGGCAGCGGATTGAGGTGGTCATGATATCAGACCACCCATAAGTGGAGATTGGGGTTAACCCCATTTAAACAATATTATTATTGTATAAAAATATCTATCAACCCCCACCCTCCAATTTTCAGAAAAAAAACCCTCCTGTTTGAAATGTTGTGAACAAGCCTGCCATACCAATTAAGCATCTGGACAGGATTGCACTGCTACTAAAGCAAAAACTGTTTTGGACTTCTCACTACTCAATGCAATAAAGAGTAAGTGAATATATTTATTACCTTTTCCAATTATTGCTTTTTAAAAGTATAAAGAAATTTCTCTAACTCCCCATATTTTATAAAAACAATCCCACATTCGATCAGTACATAATTCATGATAAACTATTAATGGTAAAACAATTTTATAATTAAAAACGTTTCAAAATAATTCAAACATTTCATAACTCATGAAAATTTGTGCATTTTACCTGCATCTGGATGCTCGACGGCTGCTTCGGGAGTCCAAGGACCAGCTTTGACATAACCCCTTTTCTCAAGTGAAAAAACAAACCCTCCATCTCCTATAACAACTCCATCCTTTAATCTTTCCAACAAACCTTTCTGTACCTGAAGGAAAAACGAAAACATTCTTATGGAGTTTCCCTTTAGTCAACGTACATACTTGAAAGAATAACCAAGTACTATAGTTGCCCAATGGTCAAAGGATTGGGATGGTAGCTTAAAGAGTGCAGGTTCAAATCCAGCCAAACACATATATATATGTGTGTTTTCTCTTTGCCTAAAACATAGGTTCCAGTAGGAATTCTTTCTTTAGTTCACCTATCATTTTCGAATTTTGAAAGCTGGCAATATCTTCACAATTGTTACACTGTATGTCATTTTTTTTTAAAGATAAGCCAGCTACATGGTATCCCTTTATGGAAATATCTCCACTGCAAATTTTGCAGCATACTGCAGCTGCAATTTTATCAGACCAAATTTTTGTCCACGATGAGGCTCTAGTACACAACATCTACCCAAGTGCTTTTCAGTGGGAAGTGTTTCCAACATGCATGGCAATTGTGACACTGACTTGCCACCATGTTGTTTACGTCATGTTAACAACATGGCCTTCTCGATTCATGAAGTTAAAAGAAGGAAGTACTAACCTTTATTAGTCTTCTTTGTTGGATGTGTGTGGTTTTTGTGGCAGTTAAAAACACGAGAAACAAATTTTCTGGTCTATCTTTGTGCCGGCAGGTGCGTATGTAGGAGTTTTGTGTAGGAGTCGAACAGTTTCTCATTCTCAACTATGGTTTTTCCTCACTTCTTTCTCTCCTCCGCCTCCTCTTCTTTACCCCTTCTTGACCTCCTTCATTCCTTCTCCACCTCTCCATCCCTTCCTTCCTCCTCCCCTCTCTCTCTCTTCCTTTTTTATTTCCCTATCATGCACATTTTCACTTCTGTTATCAGGAAGTCTTCATGGTAACGGCACTGAAAAGTGTCATTCAAACGAGGCCTAGCCCACAATCTAATTTTACACTCATATCCGGATGAAATTAATCCTTCTTTCATAACTTACTATACCACATTTCATTTCCTGGCACTACTGCATGAGATGTTACCCCACTAAATCTAGTCCGTGTTTCCAAAAACTATAGTCTGGCAATTGGCACAAGGTGACTTGCCACCATGTTGTCTACGCCTGTTTTTTTTTTTATTTTCGTCCTCTTTATCCTCCTACGAATCATAAAAAGTTGTTTATGGCATTTTTTGCGATTTTTGTCCTCTCCTTCCCTTTCTTAAATTCACACACATACCTTACCTTACATACGTGATGCATAAAAAAAAAAATCAAATGCTGACATTTTCACTACAACGAACACACCCAGACGAGAGAGCAACTTGACGCAATCACTAAATGGAGTCTCAAACCAGTTATCACTGCATTACACATGGTGGCACCAAACTTCGTTCTAGTAATGCCGAAACACAGTATAAATTAGCTAGATTTCCTGAAATATTAGCTAGATCTACTAAAATACCTCCTTTAGAATACTTTTCTAAATTACCTCCTGTAAGATACCTTTTCTAAAATACCTCTAAAATATCACTTACAAAGTACCTCCTCTAAAATACCTTTTCTAAAATACTTCTTCTAAAATACCTTTCCAAAAATTTGTCCTCTATGATGCCATCTCTAAAGTACCTCCTCTACATCACCTCTCCCAGAAAACCTCCACTAAAATACCTTTCCTAGAAATCGTCCTCCATAATACCTTTTCTAAAATACTATCTCCAAAATACCTCCTTTAAAATAGTATCTGCAAAATACCTTCTCTAAAATATTTCTTCAAAAATACCTCCTCTGATCTGTTTTCTCTTCTTGTCAGATGCTAGTTTTCTAACCAAATACTATATTGCATACAATAGTGTGGGGAAACACTGATGCCAATTTTGTCTTTATTGTGGAGAAACACTAATACCAATTTTGGCGAAGTCTACAAACTTGCGCAGGAGGATTACTCTTCGGCCGATCTGCTTTCCCGCTACGGGCTAGTAACTCTGTTGCGTTACAAATCCATCTAGTGCAATTTTTAGCGTAAAGTGGTTTATGTCAAAAATTCATGTAGTGCAATTTCTAGCAGAACGTGAGGTAAGTGGGTGGCGTCTCGTACAGTGACCCCAATCCAACTAGTGCAATTTTTAGCGATTTCTAGCATAAAGTGATTTATGTCAAAAATTCATCTAGTGCAATTTTTAGCGATTTCTAGCGGAAAGTGAGATAAGTGGGTGATGTCTCGTGCAGTGACTCCCTTTTCCCTTCCCGCAATTCCATAAAACCGCAATTCCACAAAAAAATATGACGTCCACCGTTCAGACATTATACAATTCACTACAACGAACAAAACACAGCAAAATAATGAAGAGACACGTTCAAGTGCCCTTACATGTACAAATATTCATATGTGTGACGTCACAAGGCTATGTACTAAATCTAGCGACTTTCCGATTCATTTCAAGAGGATAGAAACACTAGGGAATGTGTTCTGCACTGTTACCCATGACGATATAACCTTGAAAATCGACAATTTCATTTGGCAACATTATTAACGAGGATCGATTTTTATTAGAAGCAATTACATTTAAATTTGGTTCAGAATGAGGACGGGGAGTTCATTTTTCAGAACAAATTGATTGCCGACAAAACGTCTTTTTTGGGCCTCTTACCTGACGCACGTTTTTGTTCCATTGTTGAAATTAGTTGACAACAATAAATGTAACTAAAATCAATAACATAAACAAAAAATGAAGTAACACAAAATCTAAGCAAAAAAGGCAGTGGAAAAATCACAAGAGCGAAATGTTTGTAAACAAACAATTGCGTAGAAAGGACAAGGATTCTTGTCTTGCGGAGAGTAGTTTACTTCTGTTTCTGACATAAAATGTTTACGAAAAATAAAAAATAAATAACATTTAAAATGATCAAATCTTAGAAATATAGATCACATAAACACTCCGGGTCCCTTTAAAGCCCTTTAAGATGCCTTTTATTTAATTACACCTTTTCACGTGTTTGCTTACTGAGAGCTTAGTTTTCGGGGGGGTCCCCATTTTAGCACATTGACAACATTTCCGAATTTTTTTTAAATAATAAAAAAAAATCAATTTTTTTAAATGTTCAAAGCAGGGAGACCCCTGAGTGATAATCAAGAAGTAATCATCTCTCGACAAGTGATAATCAAGTCATCCTCGAAGGATAATCAAGTTATTATCGAATGATAATCGAATGGCCATCAACAAGTTATAATCATGCGATCATCGACAAGTGATAAGCAAGTGATCATCAGAAAGTGATAAGCAAGCGATCATTTCTCTAAAATACAGTGTTTTGCTTTTGCATTTTCTCGGGGCGAGAATAGAAGGAACAAGAATACCAGGTTTATCTTTATTTTTTCCAATTTCCTTAAAAAAATTTATGAATTAATCTCAAAACACTTTCAAATGTTAAAAAGTCCATATTTTTTTTAATATATTTTTTCATGACCCACACTTTAGCTGTATATAATCGCAAACAACTTTGTAATTTCTATCTTACATTCATCTTACATCTCATTCTTATATTTTAAGGGAGAATTCTTATCCTCTGAGAATTCTTATCCTCTGAGAATTCTTATCCTCTAACAATTCTTATCCTCTAAGGCAGTGGTTTTCAAACTTGTTATTCTAGGGAACTCTTTCCTTACGACATGCCTAGTTACAGAACTTCTTTATAAATTCACAGCTCGGCATTGAAATTGCAACACCAAGAAGGAAAGGCGATAAGCTTATGTAAATTGAGAGAGTTTTAAGTTGTAGCTAAGACATGCAAATGTCCAAATTTTCAAGCGCCTAGCTCCAATAAGCAACTTATGAGACGGATTTAAATGGTATAAAATCTTGTTTGATTGCAATTTTTTTCAAGAGAATTTGGAAATCGGGATATATCTTATGGTTTGATTGTGCGATACCTCGTGTTCGACAATGTGTCAGTTATCATCGCCTATCGCAAACAGGGAGGGACAGAATAGTTGAACTCAAAGACATTGGTTTAACACCCCAGCAGATCGCTACGCGTTTAGGCCGGGATATCAGTCCTGTTCAACATTGCGCATACCGGTGGTTGTGACAACAATGATTGTGAGAACAATGACGAACTAAGATGAGAGCAGGAGGTGGCCAGAGGCGAACAGCTAGAGTTGTAAAAAACCCGGGAATTTTGGACACAATGAAAACTTTGATGGGAAGAAACCAAGATAAGTAGAATAAAGGAGATAGTCCCGTCCTCATCTTTCTTCCTATTGGTCGATTGTGTCGAATCGACCAATAGGAAGAAAGGTGCGGACGGGACTACCTCCTTTATTCTAGCTATTTTCGTTTCTATATTCAAAGTTTCCAATGTGCCCAAAATTCCCATTTTTGTTACAACTCTACGAGCAGCCACCCTGTCGGATTAGAAAAGTGCCGCATGGTGATCCTTAATTTACTTAAAGTGAACTTCGACGCCACATATCAAGCTCAGGAGGTTCGGCAGTGTCTACACAACCCATCAGAAGGCACTTACACAATACTGGACTAGGAGCCAGATGTCCAGTGACAGGTGTTCGATTTACCCCAGACTATCACTCTTAAAGGCTATCATGGTATACATCCAAGCAGCAATGAAGGCTAGAATGGAGAATTATCCTCTTCAGTGACGGATCTCGATTCTGTCTCGGACGTAGTGATGGTCGCAGATTGGTCTGCAGACCATGTGGCCAATGTCATCTGTAAGTCTTCAAGAAAGAATGCCATATCGGCCCTACTCCTGGAATAAATGTATGGTAGGCGAACCCCCTTTAATCTTTCTTCCTGCTACACTGAGAGCTCAACGTTATGTTGATTTGGTTGTGAAGTCAGTGGTACCGTCATTCCTACGAGGTTCCCCAGGAGTCGTTTTTCAACATGACAACGCTATGTTGCTTGTGCTACTATAAACTACCTGTGTGGAGTTGACATTCTGCCGTGGTATGCCGCATCTCCTGATTTATTTCCCATCGAGTCCATTTGGGACATCATTAATCGACAATTTTAAAAGGAGGTGCTGGTTATCAATCTTGATGATTTAAGTGGCCAAGTGCTCGCTGCGTTGCAGAACATTCTTCAGACAATTATTAAATATCCTTATTGACAGCATGACAAGGCATGTATATCGGCTCATGGTGGCGGTACTCCTAACTGAATAAATCAATATGATTTGAATATTTTGTTTTCAATTTTTGATCATTTGCATATGATCAACATGTCTATCAATCCTGAGAATTTCAAATTTATGCGACCTCTCTGTCTTGGTGTTGCAATTTCGATGTTGAGCAGTGTATTATTTTAAAAAGCATAAAAGGTTGTTATTTATCACTGGGTGGAAACATAAAACGAAAATACGTAATAAGTCAATATAAGCAGATCAATGATATTTTTTCTATTATTGCGGGGTATCTGGTTACGGCTAGCTAACTTTATCTAAGGAGTTGTCACGGAAAAATAGAGAGGAATGCAGATTTCAGAAAAAATAAAGATATTGGAATAGATGGTGGAGAGAAGGAATTATCTGTTTACACACAGATATAATGTCAATATTCTAAGGGGGGGGACACAAAAAGGAACTGCGGATATAAATGACTGTTTTTTTTAAGTTTCTAACAAGTTTCTCGTGATGCAAAGAATAACATCCAACATCCGCTGTGTAACACAAAAGGAAGTATTGCAATGTCTTCAGAATTTGTGCGTGTGCACATTAATTATAGTGCAAGGATTTTGCGGCAGGGCATAATTTTCCCCGAAATGCAGGACAAACCTGCCCTTTAGGTAAGTCTAGATAGACGCTTGGGGTGCAAAGGTTTCAGGAGCGCAAAATACCCTTACACTGGCCTTGGAAGGGTAGAAACCTCTATCACCTAGAACAGGTATCGGCAACCTAACGCAGACGTGCCACACTTGGCACGTTGACCAAATTTTAGTGTCACGTGGAGTGATTTAAAAAAATTCCAATATAATTGTTAAAATTAAAAAAAAAATGTTTTTACATGAAATTCATTTCTACCACTTTTCAAAGAGGAAATGTTGTTGGATGATATTTTTGGGAAAAGTGTACAAACTGTCAATTTGCAATCATCAGACTGACTGAAACTCCTTAAACGATCCTTAATTCCAGTAACGGATTTCTAAGTAGGCACAGGCCTAGGGGCGGTACTTAACGGGTGGGGGGGGGGCGGCATCAAAGTGCTTAAACATAAAATTGTCCAAACTCAACAATGTTGAAAAAACAACGTTTCTTTTAATTATTGCCCTGTTTCCCCAATAGCGATGACATATAGGCGACTACTTTAACTTGCCTGCAAATACAAACTACAGAATCGAAAGACAAAGGGCCCTAAAAATTTTGCGCCCTGGGCATTTGCCCAGCCTGCCTATTTATAAATCGAGGCTTAACACGCTTTTTATATATACTAATAGTAAATGAATGAATAATGAAAAACTTGAACTGATAACGAAAAAATTCATGCAAGGATGCGTACGTGTATTTTTCTCAAATACGCAAAATATACACAAAATTATCAGAGGTTCCAGGAATCCATACTAAAATTATTGCGGATTCAAAAAGTGTCTCAAATCCAGGAAGTCGGAGACTATGGTAGTAATAATTTCGAGTTGTATCTTATTAGTTTGAATAATTATATGAAAAATCTCCTTTACATATCAAATGTTAAGAGTATGATATGCGTTTCTTTTTTAACAAATATTCCGTTCTTTCTAAAGGAGGGAGGGGGCGGCAGTACAGGCTGTGCCTAAGGGCGGCAATTTTATAAATCCGCCACTGCTTAATTCTATTTTCAACCACATCCCCATTTTCGCCACCTCAATCTCTATACTATCACTTACGTTTTCTCATAAAAGGATCAGTATTATGAGTAATCAATATTACCAAAACTTTTGGTATTAAAGAAAAGCAAAAAAAAAAAAATCGGTATTCGTTGCTTTCAAACACCTTGAACTAGAAAAAAGGGTTTATACAGCAAACAGGTCGCTCTGTTTGCGCTTTGCATTGTTAAATCATAAATCGTACGTCAAATGTACAAGGACATTTATAAGAAAGCACTTTGTTTGACGCAGAATGACCCTTGCTGTCCTTGCGCCATAAAACTCTAAACAAATCAGTTTCAAGAAATCAATTCTTTTAAGGAATTAGGATCATATCAAAGATCTATTCAAATTATATTAGCAAGCGAGTGGTAACAAAAACGGTCATAATTTGATGAGTGGCACAGGCACACTTATCTAAGTGGTTCTGGTGGCGCGCGGAATGGCTCTGCTGTATTACTTTGGCATAATACCTTAAAAAGGCTGCCGATCACTGACCTGGGGAATGAAATCGAAAAATAGGAATCAGTAGGGGAAACGATATATAATATAAATACAGTGAAAACTGTCTTAGGCGGAACCTACATAAAGCGGAAACTTGCTCAACACGGAATTTTTTTACGGTCCCTTCAAAAGTCAATGGTAGTTAACATTAGCTACGGAAACTGTCTAACGCGGAAACGGAAAGCACTATTTAGTCCCGTCAAAGAGAAAAGCCTTCATAAAGCGGAAAATCGCTGGCAGAAAGGAAATTTTCTCAGCAGAAAAAGGAAAGAGGGTTGTAATACAATGCAAATAGCAAAGTGGAGGCTGGCGAACAAAAGACATTTTACAGATATAGAATGCCCTTGTCCGCATAGGCGTAGCCAGGGGGTGGTTTTGGGGGTTGTAACCCCCCATCGCAATGAAATTTTGTATATTTATTTAGCATGGGAATGTATGAATTATAGCTCTGTATATAACCCCCCCTTATGAACTTTCTGCCTACGCACATGCTTGTCCGACCACCATTTTGCACACCATCCACCCACCATAGGTATACCCAGAAAGTTCATAAGGGGAGGGTTACAGGCTTACAATGGGGGGGGGAGGGGTTACAGAGCTACAACTCCATTGTATTTACATGTATACTATGCACAATTTCATCGCAATGGGGGTTACAATCATAATCGCGACCACCCCCCCCTTGCGTATGCCAGTGCCACCCACTTCTTAAATAAAAACGTTCATTATTAACCAGAACGAAAAGTCACTCACATCGACTTTATCAATTCATGGATAAACCCACCGCAAGGGAGAGAGAGATTATCTTTATACAAGGGAGGTACTTTATCGTTACAATTTAAGCTTACATAATAGACTTTTTGTATAGAATAAGCATGTATAGTTAGAATGAAATTTTGCACCATATTGATCGTAACTACTAAAACCACAAAATAGTGCAAAAATTAAAATTAATAAAAATAAAATGCAGTGATAAAATAAATATTTTTATCAAAAGGAAAATATAGTCTTAAAGTTCGCAAGATAAGACAAAGAAAAAAAAAAGCATATGCAGTCATCTCTTACCACTGAATTTAACTATGTATGTATTTGTTTTGCATGTAACCTCCATAAGGCGGAAACCTGCATACTACGGAATTTTTTCCGGTCCCGTGAGTTTCCACCTTAGACAGGTTTCACTGCATATATATCTTTACATAATATAAAGATATGAATATTCATGCCCGTATCTAAAGGGGGATCTTAGGGACCGGTTCCCCCCGAAATTAAATTTTTAATGGGACTTGGCTACGGCCTTGCATGCTGTAATTGTATCGATACATGCTGTAAAAATTTATGAACCCCCGAAATTAAATTCTGGCTACGGTCTTGCGAATATTGTTACTCTAAGCTGCTTTCCTAATCTTACACATAATATGCATTTTTTTGATTTTTTGTTGCGTCTTGTGTTTTCAAAATCGTCGTTTCTAGAAATTATTGAAAATTATATCTATCACTTCTTTTATTCCCTTCATTGGCATAATGACAGCGACAATGCGCCCCTCCAAGGAAATGGAACTAACTTAAAAATATGTGTACCCACACTTTTACTTTTTAATATTTTTATTATCCACAAATGTATCATATACAGTTATATAAAATAATAACCAAAATTATCCCCCTTCACATGACGCCGATGGTCATATCGCCTTCCTAAGCTCTCACACTGTTATCTCATAACTCTTATCTTCAGCTCTTAAGGAAAAAGATAACTATGGTCTCCCTGAGGATAAAAAATATAAGAGATAATCAAAAACTCTGACACGTTGGCGTAAATATTTGAATTTGCAAACTCGTAATGGCTACAAATACTTTATTTATTTTAGCTTTTGGAAATGATATTTAGAGAATAAATTGATGACCAGAGTACTTTCAACATAAAGTCGTTGGAATTCATTGTTTAATCTTGTTTGGTGCAGATTTATTTTTGCTGTCTTTGAGATATAAAACAATAAAAAAAAAAACCCGCTAAATTGGGAGAAGTGAAATCGTTAGCTAGATGAAACGAGGAATAAAAATATAAGTTTGCATAAGCGGGGCGCAACAAAAGCTTTCCAAAACTGTAGGCGTATTTAAAATTGAAGCATTTCCATGCTCATATAGCTAGAGAGACTGAGATATTCCTTTGTATCAAATAAACAATTTTAACAAAATTTATCATCTAAAACTATTCATATTTATATATAGCATAGCCTGGGGTTCGAAATGGAATTGCAGGAGGTTCAACGAAGACTGGTTTATATCTTTTAGTGAGACAAACCACTTAACCAGTTAGCAGTGTATCTTGAAAAGTGGTAGTAAAATAAATTAGGTTCAATTTGCATAATTTATATTTTTATATTTACATTTTACACACTAAGCTAAAAGGGTTTTTTTTTGTTTTGTTTTGTTTACCCGCAAATTTGCCTGTGGTTCAAAAATTAGATTTTCGTATCTCCAAATGTGATATTGCTTTTGTAGAGCGGAAGGGGGGGGGGGAACTAATTAAACGTATCCAGGGATGTGGGGCAGAGAAAAGGTTGAAAATCTTCGACTCATAGGCGTACGCAAAAGGATCATAGTGGGGGTTATAGGCTCAATGGGGGTTTACAGAGCTACAACTCACATATTCCTATGTTAAATATACAAAATTTCATTGCAATGGGGGGTTATAACCAAGGGCGGACACAGGAAAGTAGTCACAGGGGTCATGACCCCCCCCCACCAACATTTTTTCACTGTAAAAAATTCCAACTTTCATGAAAAATGAAGGGTGTTATTCCAAGACCATGGCAAATTCTGTCCTTGAAACCCCCCCAAAATGAAAGTCTTTGTCCGCCCTTGGTTACAACCCCCATCAGCACACCCCTGCGAACCCCAGTGCCCCGACTTAAGAAAACTGGATTCTAAATCTATTGCACTATCATATTCCTGGCACCCTTTTGCAATGTATAATGGATCACTACACCCTTTTCACGGTTCATGCTTACATACACTAAAAGTAACAACCCCATTAAAATATACGTTAAAACTAATAAAGTTTCTGAAATACTTAAAAATACATTAGGTCTGAATCAAGGAAAACCATATTAAGTAGTATTTGTAGTAAAAATAATTTGCAAGATCATTATAAAGTATTGTTATAACATAAACTTATTAAATAATTTATAAGAAAAGACAGCGTAATAGGCGTAAGTAAGGTTACTTACGCTTATGACGTCGCCTTTGCTTATAAATCTAATCTGCGTAATGCTACGTCAAATTATCTTACTATTAAGTAATATTGCTCTTACCGGTGCCATAGTTTAATTAACTTCTGAGATGCTCAGTCGATCGACTTTAGAAAATGAACTGCTGTTTCAGAATCTGCAAAAACAGCAATTCGCAGGGTATATACAGTCGGATGCCTGTCACGTGAGAACTTCTGACCTCAGTACCCCTGAACCAATCCTGATGAAGTATTCAACTGCGAATATTTGACCCCTCTCCTCGAACGGATAAAAAAAAGCGATGTAAAAGTTAACAAACAATTTTTTCCCCTGGGTTTCAAATTCATACTCCCATCTTCGCTTGGCGCGAAAAGAAATAGTTTTCGCCAAGTTCGGAGCCAAAATATCTCACCTTAGTAAGAACTACTGATTGACAACAAAAAAAAAATAGACAAGGCGCCTGCGCATTATTCCTCTATTAGATCAAGTTCAAGGGTTCCTTCTCTGTAGCTGAACAGATTTAAATAAAATAGCTCAACTCTGCCATTCACCACGAAATTTTCTTAGAGGTAAGTTTTTCTCTTTTTTCTTCGCTCAAAATACACAGCTCGTTTCTATCGGCAATTCGCAAGTCCAGACTCCTTGGCTGTCAAGCGCAGGCTGGAAATCAAGGTCGATCCAAAATTTAAATTTTTGGCGCCAAGTTGCCTATCTTGGCAATTGCCAATTCAGTCAAGGATTTCGCAATCGAAATTTGTTAGTTAAGATTTTATGGCGCAAGGCCACATTAACGCACCAAAGATCATGCTGCGTCAAATGAAGTGTTGCAATCAAAAAATAGGGCTTTTGTGGGCGTTGACAAATCTTTTAGCAAACCTATATACCCTGCTATTCGTTTCTTACCTTTTTTCTGGTTTCATTCAGTTAACCTGGAGAAAACGCTGTTGCCAATAGAGTTTTGTTTGTTTTGTTTGTTTGTTTGTTTGTTTGGCTTTAGAGTTTTATTTTTGTGGGCTAACTTGTTATTAGGTTTAAATAAATCGAACACTACGCAGATTAAATCAAACAGCAATATTATCCAATAAACGTTGATTTATATTGTTATTTAATAGTTATTAGGTATTGGTCGCATTGTGGTAAATTCACATATGTTGGCTTTTTTTTTTTTTAAACTGTCGCTATGAGAATACAAGCAAAAAAGTAAAAAAAGATAGTAATAACGTTTTAATGTAATTCATTAAGTAAGCAATAGGGAATTCTGTATCTATATAGAAAATTTAAACTAAAGTAAATCTATATGTAAACTCAAATACTAAACAACTGCGATCAAGTGTTGGCGCAGTATAGCCCAGATGCTCTTGCGCCATAAAAAAGCCAAACAATCAATCAAGCGATCAAGTGCGGAGTGAAGCCATACACAAGACGGGGAGTTGGAGGTTAAATGCCCATTTGAACGACATTAGTGGTAGTAAAGTAAAATTTCTTATGAAGGTCAATTTTATTTCTATCACCCACCCCCCTGGCGCATAACACACGATGGACACTGAATTTCTGTTATAAATTTCGTTACAAATTTATAGTGTACCTGTAAATAATTATAGTCCAGTGTTCAGGATTTGAGCAGTGGCGAAACCGTCAGTCGGGGCAGATCGACTTTCTCTTGGGGCGTTAAGACTTATGTTGCGAATTAAGGATCTTATGGGACCCTAGCGGGGGCGCCAGCGCGCCCTCCGATAAACTAAGTTATGCGCCCTTTGAGAGAACCTTGTCCGCCCCTGGGCCCTAGGCTGGAAAGAAAGAATGGACCCCTAAAAAATATGGCACCTGCGTATTTACTACTCATTAATTTATTTTTTGTATTTTTACTTCATTGTACGTTCTCTCAAATTTTATATATGCCGGACTGTATATTCCGCAAAGAACAAAAAATACGTACACTTTATTTTGTGGACTTTTAAATTGTTACCACTAAATTTACGGAATTATACAACTTCCATACTTTTTGTTTTCATTCTTATGGTGTCACTTTTAGTATTATTAAACTTGGCAACAGTGAGTTATTGATTCCTCCTGTTGAGTGATCGTGCAGCCAGAACAGAACTGTCTGTGCTGCAGTGTCATGGGTTCTTCCTTGACAGAAACTTGTGATAATTTTCGTGTCATTTTGCATCGTATAGTTAAAAAAAGTAGCCTTTTCTCCCAAACATGTGATTTGCAGTGCCATATATTATATAGTGGCGGCTCATGAGTGAAATGAATCGTATTTAAACTAAATTATATTTTTGAAATAACGTACAAAAATATAAAAGCAATATATATATATGAGGATGTAATTGAACTCAAAGGAGGAGTTCAAGTATTACGTAAGCTCCAAGTGGGAGGGCTTTGCTTGGTCTTATTTTCCTATGTTAGCCACTGTTAATTTTTGCTTACTGGGGGATGGCCTAAATGTTGCTTACGTAATACATTAACCCACTCAAACGTAGGTATCACAAATTACTAAGTTTAATAAATCCCCCACGAAAAATCACCAAAAACTCGCCCCGGAGGCTTTGGGTGTTGACCATTATATGCAATTGTGTTAGCCCTGAGAAAAGTAATAAGATCTTACAATCTTAAATAAGGAGAAAAGGGACTTTGTTCCTGTCATCGATAGCCTAGTGGTTAAGGTGCTCCAGGATCAACGGAAAGACTCTAGTTCGAATCTAAGTTAGAGACGACATCTCTCTTTTTTTTTTTTTCCTCTAGCAAAAAGCTCTGGTTGAGTTCGAACGCGAGGGTCAAAAATTATTAAATTTTATACATGAGGATAGTCATCAATTTTCTCACTAGGGTTGCGGCCTTAAGAATTTACAAATAGCCGAGTGTAAGAATGAGACAAATGAATAAAATCATAACTTTTGAAATAAATCACAGGGGATTCTGCAACTCTTATGGGTGAACCACCATTGATAGTATATAATAATGGCTATACAGTTAAAGTTATTTATTATACATCGCCTACCGGATATAACGCCACCATTTATATCGTAATGTCGGATAAACTGTGGGTCTTTTGTCTGACATTTCCGTTTTCCGACTCTAAAGTAAGGGCGGATACAGGGGGGAGGACACGACCCCCCAAAATATATTTTTTCACTGTAAAAAATTCCAACTTTCATGATAAATGAAGGGTGTTATTCCAAGACCATGGCAAATTCTATCCTTGACCTCCCCCCTCCACATACATGAAAGTCTGCGTCCGCCCCTGCTCGAAAACGAATTGTTTTGGTCAGCAAGTTATGAATGAATGAATGCATGAAATAGTGTTCAGTAATTATTTCAAATGTGGTCAGTTTCTACGTCGCGTTTATATCCGAAGTCCATAAATGCGAGATTAAAGAATTAGAGAATTTTTTTTTATCATCGATTATAAGGCGAATCACACCTCACTTCTCAACATCTCACGATATAAAGGGATAGCGATAAATAAAATATGTGATATCTATTTATTATTATTATGATTTCGCTTTAATACATACTGTGCGTGTTTTTAAATTGTTATATGTAATATCAGTACCAAAACTCATGGAGGGGCGGGGGCTCAAGTGGTTTTAAAGAATATCGTGTGATGCGGCCTTAGAGATAACAATGTGCTTGGATATTCAATGGGGGGGGCTTGAACCTCCTTCCTTACGCCACTATGTAATATATAATTATGAATTTAAATGCAGAAGGTGAAAGAGACGATTCCAGGGTATATGTGATTGTACGTTCCTCTTCTGGGAACGTTTCAAGTATTACGTAAGCAATATTTTGGCCATTTCAATCCCCCCTCCCTCCGGGTAAGCAAAAATTAACATTGACCAACATATGACAATAAGCACAACAGCAGCCCCCCAAGGTGTTTAATATTTGAACTCTCCCTCTCACGACTAAATACGAATGCATATGAGGTATATTAAGAGAATGCCGTCTCCAATTAATCATTGACGTTCATCGAGAATCCTTTTTCATTTACCAAGAAAAATTTATTAAACCTTATTTAAAAAAATATATATAAAAATAAGTGTTTATTCTTCCCACACATTAGATCGAATAACGTACAGGAATTATTGACTTTTCGTCGAAAACACTAAACTTCACCTGTAGTTTATTTATCAACTTCCAGGAAATTCAGTTTATGCTATTTCTGTACTAAAAGGGGCCCAATTTTTATATGAAAAATATACTTTACATGTAAAACATGTTAAAATTGATATTTATTAATTTGTCGCAACAGAGAAGTAATAATATTGGCCCACAGCCGTCCGTTACTGGAAACACCGGTTCCCTTCTGATCGCAGAAGTTAAGATGAGTGCTGTCGGCTTTCGAGAGGATGGACATCCTCAAAATCAGGGGCGGACTGGGTCCTCTCAAAGGGCGCATACCTTGGATTATTGAAGGGTGTGAGTCCTTACCATGCAAGTCCTATCGCCTATGAGGGCGCACCAGGCCAGTTGGCCAACGGCCCAGTCCGCCCCTACTCAAAATGAGTTGCACGCTGTAGAACGAGTTGATGTCAACCGCATAATATCGTGCCCCCTGTGAATGACGGACAATTCCGCTCAGTGGCTCACCCACGTAGGGGGCCGAGGGGGCCCGCCCCCTTGGGACTAACAAAGCGAAAAATAATTACTCAAATAGACACTGGTCAATTTTTTTTTTTTTTTTCTTTTAAAGTAAGATTGAAAATAGTGATAATCCCAATAACATTTCCCTGCACTCTGGTGACATTGATGAGACTGCTCTTGAGAAAAGCAACAGCAGTCCGCAGCTGTATTTATTGTTTGTTTGGCTTTTTTATGGCGCAAGAGCATCTGGGCTATACTGCGCCAAACATGGTAAAATCAAAGACTGTAGTAAAAACCAGTACTTTTTAAAAATTTTAAAACGTGCGTATGGTCAGCATGGTCATTTAAAATGTCAGACAGTGATGAAGAGTTAAAAGTAAGAGTGCGGGCAAGTCTATAATAGGGGCATTGAGTTAAAATGTGTAAAACACTTATGGGTTCATTGCACACTTGGCAAATTGGTGCTGGTTTTCCTTCCAACAGATGTCTATGGGTGAGATGGGAATGCCCAATGCGAAGTCTGGCAAGGAGAACCTGCAGCTGTATTTAACACTAAACCTACCACGCGCAGTCAAATGACCGTTTTTGAAATGTCGTTTAGAATTTCTTGTATACAACGTTACTGTATCACCATGTAACTTATTGACTTTTCCTATAATATACATACAACCCATTTTTCAATATTCACAACTTTCTTTATTGTTTACTTTCCGAAAAAATTTCATAGCATGTCTAGTCTACCACGAGCGGTCATTTGACCAATTCGTGTTATTTACGACTATATTCTTCGGAAAGCGCATTCCTGAAGTTGTTTTACGAGTCCACAATGTAATTGTGGATCTACAGTGTAAACAAACGCGCGATTGGAACAAATGCCTAGCTTTTTTTTGTACGAGAGTACGATCTTGCGATCCGAACAGAGAGCATCAAAATTTCACAGAGCATATAATAGAGATCATTACGTGTTATAAGTGCTAGTTTCAACAAAGTGAACAGAGCCAACAATATTTTGTGATATGATTTACATTTGAATTTTTTTTATTTATGTTCCCAATGTTTTTGTCCCGTTAGATTTATATTTTGATATTTTAGTTTTTACTTTATCATTTGTATATTCATCCCCAAAAATGTCAAGACATTCGAGGAATATCAATTTATTAGACAAAATAAATAATATCGACGAGGATTGTTCGGAAGATGACCAAGAAATTTCCGATATTGATAATGATACAGCGGAAAATAATTGTGACTTATTGGACAGCGATACGGACGAAGAGAATATTTTGAATACACGAAGAGGACAAAAAAGGAAGAGATTTATAGTTAGTTCCGAAAGTGAAAATGAGGAAGAGATTGAAACTACTACGGACGGAACTGTTTGGCAAAAAATAAAAGAAGGGTCTAATCGCGGAAGAGCACCGATTTATAATATTTTCAAGGAAATATCAGGACCGACAGGATACGCTAAACGAAATATTATAAAGGGCAGAGTTGAGTCGGCATTTTCCTTGATTATTGATCATAACATAATTGAACATGTAAGAAAATATACGGAATTAGAGGCATTTGGAGTGTTGAAAACGAAACAGAATTTATCTATTGCAAAATTATATGCATTTATTGGACTTCTATATGCACGCGGCGCACGTGAGGCTAAAAATATGGATCTATCATATTTATGGAACAAGAAATGGGGTCCGTCATTTTTCTCGACAACTATGAGCCGAAATGACTTTACAGAAATCATGAGGTTTATTCGGTTTGACAACAGAAATCAACGCTTACGAAACGATAAGTTCGCTTTGATCTCTGAAGTTTGGTACAAATTTATCGAAAACAGTCAAAACTGTTATAAACCAGGAGCATATCTTTCTATAGATGAACAATTGTTTCCAACAAAAGCACGTTGTAGATTTACTCAATACATGCCCAATAAACCGGACAAATTTGGCATAAAATTCTGGTTGGCTTCCGATGTAAGTAGTAAGTATATAGTAAACGGCTTTCCATATTTGGGAAAAGATGAAGGGAGAGAATCATCGGTCCCACTTGGGGAGTTTGTAACTTTGAAATTAGCAGAACCATATACGGGCCATGGGAGAAATATAACTGACAATTTTTTTACAAGCGTGTCATTAGCGAGTAAACTTCAAGCAAAAAAAACAACGCTTGTTGGAACTATTCGCAGAAATAAAAGAGCTACCAAAATTAGCGAGACAGGCAAAGGATAGTATGACACGCTTCTCAACAATATTATACAAATCGAATGATTTTATTCTTACAGTTTACAAAGCTAAACCCAATAAAAAAGTATTGATACTTAGTTCAATGCATTCATCCGTTGAAATTGAAAAAGTGACACCCGTATACCAGAGACAATTAGATTTTACAATAGCACAAAATTCGGTGTAGATGTAACCAATCAAATGGCCAGAAAATATAGTGTAAAATCTAAATGTCAAAGATGGCCTTTACAGGTATTTTTCAATATCTTAGATTTAGCCGGGATAAATGCTTGGATTTTATACAAAGAAACGACGAGTGAAGAAATATCGAGGCAAGAATTTTTATTTCAATTGGCAGAAGAGCTTGGGACCGAATATCAGAAGGAGAGACAGCTAAGCAAAGAATGTTCATCAGAAACAATAACAAATACAGCTATAGATTCATCTGGACGGAAAGCTTGTCCAATAAGATATTGTAAAGTCAATAAGACTAACAAAATTTGTATAAAATGTAAAAAAATACGTATGTGGAAAATGTGCAATACAAAATACTGTAATTTGTAAAAAATGTGCTGAAAATGCATAAATGTAAATAAAACTTTTCTAAATAGAAAAAAATATTTTGTTTACTATCCAATTGGCTAAAATCTCTTTCTATATTAAGATACATTTTTTTTTTTTTTTTGAAGCGGGCATTTGACCGCTCATGGTAGGATTTAGGTATACATGAAATGTCGGTAGGTTTAGTGTTAAACAGCTTTCTAGAAGGTAAAGGTAGAGCAAAGCCTAATATCAAACACAGTTGAAGTGAAAATTCTGACTGCAGATATTTTTACTTATGTGAAGAAATCTAACCTCACTGAAGAAGGTAGGATAACAGTGCTGAAAAATCTTTGGGAACCATACGCAAATTGAAATCTTCCCACGACTATCATTGGTGCGGTATTAAGTCAAGGAAAACCTCACCACAGACGAAATTTCTGCTTACCTTGACTGAGTAAGCATAAGTATATAGCTTACTCAAAGGTAGAAGACAGTGCTTATTGAAAATTTTGTGTTTTCTTTTCACTCCATGAAGTAGATTTAAGATCGACACAAATCCAGGGGTCAATTTGTTTCAAATGGATTTAATAATTGAAGGCCTCGGATAAGTTCAGATAATGTGAAACTTTTCTCTATCATAAGAATTCAATTCACAAAGCCGATGAGTTTTTAAGGGTCGGAGGAGAAAAAGGCTTCTGTGGATGAAGTAATGGACAGAGGGCAAGCAAAAGCAAGTTTTGCAGAATAGGGTTATTCTTAAACCTATTATCAAAACGGTAATTTTTTATGGAGGACAAGGGCTGGCCATTGTAAAATTTTATGAACATAATCTGGTACTACTTCTAATAATTCAAGTATCTTGCACTGTAGAATTATTAGTAATTTAATAATGATAAATGTACACAAAATGGCAACAAGGGCAGATCCCGGAGTCTTTCAAGGGTCAGGCTACGATTTGTTTCCGATTCCTATTTTTAGCCAAGTGTCCAGTACTTTTTATCTTATTTGCCATGATATACTACTCCCAGCTCAGAGTGGAGCTGCAATCGTCCCATACCCCCCTCTTTGAATCCGCACTTGAAGGACAACTGTAATTGATATGGCCTCTGATAAGTTTTTCCATCTGCCCCCACCCCTGGGAATATTCTGGGTGCACTACTGATTTCGCTACTATCTGATAATTTGACTGTTGAACATCGAACGGTCGAACAACCAAATAACGGACGTTAGAAAAAAAATGTCACTATAACAATGTAATGGTGTAAGACGAGGTCTGGACTCTACGGTGGTACAGGTGTAATGCGTTCACCTAGCGTGCGGATATCCCTGGTTCGACTCACAGCTGTGAAAAAAAATCACCGGCTACCTGCATACTGTGGTTCAGACGTTTGTTCCCTGGGCTTCATGAAGTTTGAATTCATCGGAAAACTATAGGTCTCTCCTCAAAATTCAAACATTTATCTGATGTCATCGATTTGGTTTTAGAATTTGAAACGAAAATTTTATTACATTTTTTTCATTCTCGTGTCTGTTTAATATATTCTTATTTTATTTACTTTCTGGAGACGAAACAAGAGGAACCTCAGATAAAAAAAATAAATTGAGCACTGTGGCTATGGTTTACGTCATTGTTTTGCTTCGCACTTTATACTACGTTCTTGAAGTGTCATTTCGCAACGCTGCGTCGGTCAACAACTGAAGTATGGCGTATTGAAATTGACATGCTTTCGACGTTTCACGAAAACTTGCTTACGACAGCAAGTTGACAAAATTCTGAATTATGTAGTGTATTGCAATAACAATCGGCTGAGTTGAAAGCAATATATATTTTGAGTTCCCTTTTTTAATAATTTTACTTGCGTTAACAGAACAATTTAGATACTCTATTAGGTAAGCCTAAAAATCGACTTGAAGCTGCGTAGATTCCCTTAGAAGTTAATAACAACATTGTAAACCATAGATTTGGTGTTGATTAAAACATTCCGAATGCGTTTAGATCGAGAGTAACTGGAGTCGACAAGAATCGACTGGAAGGAACTCCTGTCGATTCTCGACATTTGTTGGATTCCACCCTTAGTACGCCGAATTCCATTTTGAATATACAGTAAAACCTCCCAAAAACGATATCCGATATAACGATAAATCCCTCTACAACGATAATTTTTCTCGGTCGGCATAATAGTGTTGAAGAGAGGTTTTACTGTGTAATGAATCCTCCCTATAGCAATAACTCTCTCCACAACAACGATTTTTCTTGGTTCGTATAATATCGTTGTAAAGAGGTTTTACTGTGGTACATTTTTTAATTTACTCAAACAGGCGACCGTAAAACTGAACTAGAAGCGTGACATCTAACAAAATACAGCACATAGAAAAATATGTATAACACGAAATGGTGCAAAATAGGTATGATATAAAATGGGTATGATACAAAATATGCACGAGACAAAACACTTAGTACATAAAATAAAAAATGAAAGGAAATGAGAAGAGGAGTGCGAAACAAAATTAAAAATCAGATACAATAGTTAGCGTTAGACCATAAAATCAAATAAAAATGAGTGAGTGTTAGAGTAAAATATAATAACGAAGCAAATTAGTTTTCGTAGACGTTTTTGCATATATTCTTAAAATTTATCCGGTGAAACGTAATTTTTAAGCTTGTTTTTAATAATATAAAATATTTTTTCAACAAAGGTCCTGCTTATTTTTGAGAGATAAAATATTGCGATATTTTGACTTTAAGGTAAAATTATTGGATGTGTATTTTCGGTACAGAGACGGTATTCAGAAATAGAAATAATTTTATTCAACCTATATACAGTGGTTGTTCATACATCTGTTATGATATCATTCTGACAATAAAATTGAAATTTGGTTAACTTTGGAGAATATTTACAATAATAGGTTAGAAATGGAGGAAAATAGAAAGCAAAAGCTTGTTACGGGGCTGTACGCCAATTAGATAACGTAGTTCAAAAATCGTAATTTTACTATTTTAGAATTTCTTATTATGCATTATTTATATAGAATCAATGTGTAGTACAATAATTTTTAGTGTGTACATTTATCTGAATTCATTATAAAACAAAGCTTTATTTTATGTAGCCTCATTTGAGAAACTGGGAGACATTGGAGAGAGATCAGTGAAATGATATACTCGTATCATTCTTATCATTAAGTAAAGAGTCAAATAGGGAAGGACGGGAGCGTGTAAGAAAGGGGTAACGTCTTCTAAAATAATGAATACTAAAATTCTTAATTTTTTTAATAAGATTAATATTTTTACGATGTCCACGCTGATTGCTGGAAATTTTCTTTAAGATTTGGTTTTGGAATTTCTCAATTTGTTAAAAGCTTAACTGACTGGCTTTAAAAAGGGTAAAAGAACAATATATATCTCGAATTCGGTCTAATGAATGTAAATAAAAAGCTTATTATTACTTTAAAGGCGTGGAAAAAGAAATTTAAAGGTAAAGTGTGAAGAGAGACTTTTGAAACGGCATTGAGAACACGATAATTTAAACTGTGGTGGATTTTTCAAGACATTCGGTGTTTTTGATTCATAATCTTATGTTTAATAGCGTATTCATGTAGTTAGTTTTTCTCTAGTATCAACGATCATCGTTTTAATGTCTTGTATTCAGTTCAAGTTCTTTCATTTCATCGATACAAAATTTATCATACGCAATTTGTTTTCGATGCTATCTGGAGATCGTCTGTTTGCTGACGTTTGAAATATAGTTTTTACTTCTTTCGAAAACAATTAATCTTTGAATAACTAATCTTTCCAATCTGTGGCATGACAAGTAAAAGGAAGATACGCCTTATTATCCACAGTATTTCTCAAGTCCAAAATTTTATCTCTTGACTTCTTTTCTCATAGCATTATCGCTTAATTTAGCAACCAATGTAGATTAGATGACCCATTGTTATCTGTTTCTGTGACAGGCAATCAATTGTAAACCGATTTCAGCGTACGGAAACTGATAATTTCAATGTCAATTATTGAATACCTAATTTAATATTTAAGACTCAGAGATCAATTGATAAATTAACATTTGAAAGTATCGTCTATATTTAGTGTGAATTTTTCGTGATAATACACAAAAAGAAAGGTTTGGGGATTATTTTTATACATGTCTATATCAATAATTGAGAGCTGTTTGCAATTTTCGAGATTTGAATGGCAATTGTTTATAAACTGGAAACACCAAGCATTACGGGCAGAGCTGGATTAGGACCATAGTGGGGCCCAGGCCATACGAGAAAAGGTGGGCCCTTCCCGCACCCCTTATTGCATAGACAAAGTTCACTTCACCAGGCTCAATAATGTACTGAACATTCTAAAATTTTGTTAATGCCTATATTTTATGCAGCAAGTAAATGAAGAGTCTTCTCGTAAACTTGTACTTTGCGCGCTTTGGTTGTAGCAAATTTTTTAATAATGTCCATTGAATTAGCTTTTATTTTTGCAATAAGATCCGATTCAATGGATAACAACAAAAGCACAAACTACATACAAAAAAGGCAGGATATAAAAGTTTTGTCTTCACCCATTATTGCTCTATCTCTCCCCCACTCTCTCTCTCTCTTTGTATAAAATTTTATAATATGAGTAGCTTATAATTGTTTTTGCAATGATTTCAGACTTCGGAAGTAAAAATCTAATTCGGAAACGAAATGTTCTAAAATACAAGTGTACTTTTTTAGATTACTGTTTACCGTGGTGGGCGCCTGTTTTCTGTGGTCCCTGGCCACATGAGCCTCGTGGCTAATCCGGCCTTGATTACGGGGTCTTTCTTTAAATTATTGTCTGGACTATCTATCTATTATAATCTAATCAAAAGTTGTTTTTTGTTAATTACAAAAGGACATATATCTCTTAAAAACGTAAGTTATTACGCTATCTAGAACAAAACTTCTAAGCGTTTCGGTACAGTGATCAGAGTATTAATCTAAGAGTTTCAAAGGCTTTTAAATAATAATAATAATAAAGCGTGCATCTTACGTTATATAAAAACCACCTTATACAACTTATAAATAGACCTTTAAAATATAAAACTTTATATTTTCACGTATCCATCCATAAAAGTTCTAAAAAATTGTCATTATGACATTATAATGATATTTTAGTCTGATTATGATATTATAATAACATTTTAATCTGATTATGGCATTATAATGATATTTTAATCTAATTATGACATTATAATGATATTTTAATCTATGTCATTAGGGGAGAGTTCAAGTATTACGTAAGAACCTTGTGGGGAGGGGTTGCCGTTGGTCTTATTTTCCTATGTTAGCCAATGTTAATTTTTGCTTTCTGAGGTGGGGGTGAAATGGCCAAAATATTGCTTACGTAATACTCGAACGCTTACTTATAACATTACAAAAATTCAAAATTACACTTTTTATAATGAGTATATATTTATATATTATAGCACTTGAATTCTTCCTTCGTAACTTTTATGACCAATTTTATATAAACAAATAAAATTTTATAATAATATTAAATAATAATTTTATATATAATATTAAATTTTATATTTAATATTAAATTTTTATATTAATATTAAAATTTATATATTTAATAAATTTTTATATTTAATATTAAATTTTATACAATAATATTAAATAATAATTTTATAATGAAATAATAAAATTTTTAATTTATAGTATTTAATAACCCTCGGAAAGCTTTTATTCCTAAATATGTGTATTACATCTAAAGCTGAAAATAAATTAACATTGATGCAATATTTTACATTGTAATGTCGTTATTATATAAACGCATTTTATATAAATAGTAATATTTTTTTCAGAGACCAACATGTCCATATTAAAAGCATGTGGTTATTTGCCGATCAGGAGTCTTTTTCATATTCGCTGTTTGCAACAATTGGAAAGAACGACGAATTTGAGGTAAATTTACTATTATGCTTCACTTTCGTTGCAAATCAAATAATACAAACATCTAAAAGAAATAAATGAAAATTATTTAAGTGGCTAAGATTTTATGCGCAACTGATGCAGTTAAAACATAAATCATAACACTTCTTCCTAGAAATAACAGAGTGCATACTATATAAAAACGATTTTATAAGCAATCTAATAATTTTTAACTATGTTAGTTATGCAAAATTGTCACATAGTGTATTGTTTAACTAATTAAAACGTTTTATAAATCGAACACTACGCAGATTAAATCAAACAATATCAATCAACGTTTATTGGCGTAGTGATACCAACGCCGATGGTATGGCGTGATTAGATGGTGAAACGTTCGAAAGAAAATAAATATTTCTGCCTTCGGTGGGACCTGAACCCACGACCTTCCACTTGCCGGGCGGAGGCTCTACCCACTGAGCTACGAACGACAATATATAATCTCTTTACGAACGTATATAAAGACTATTTACTGATGCTGGTCATTTCGTTATAATATATTTATTAATTATAATTTATCAATACAAATGTCAATAAAATATTCATCAAAGCATTAACGAATTGCAAGCCTCCCTCCCCTGTAACAGGCCTGAATGTAAATGAGTTGGCTGTACACTTTTCGGCCTTGATCTCAACCTTAATATTTTTAATTGAATCTGAAAGGAGGAGCGAGAAAATCTTCGCTAAAAATTGTGAAGAACCATCTGCTGCTGAGGTTGTTGCTTATTTTATATAGGAGTATGAAATGAGATAAGATTAGAAGAATATTCTTGAACGATGAATTGCAAAGCTTATCGTCGATTTTTAAAAAGAAAAAACTATTTATTTAACCTTGTCCTTTTGATATTTTTATTTCTGGTGAAGCACATTGGAGAAGGTGCGTAAAGCTTAGGTTTTGCATACCACTATTCTCAAAATAAAATTATTACATTCTCATTTCATCATCGCAAATTATTTATTTAAGCACATACACATTATTTATTCAACATCTGCGTTTGATTAGTATTCAAATGTAATTTCTATGCTTCGTTTGAGAATCTACTAGTTGATTGCCAGCTATTTATGAATTTTTTCAAGTTGATTTACTATATAAATTTGAGAAAATAATACCATAATACTATATAACGAAGAAATAATAAATAAATAATTGTTACATATTATGTAATAATTATTATATCTGAAACCACAAATTACCATATTTCAAAAGGTTTATAAAGCATTAATAGCTATTTTAGTAACATGTGACGCCATATAACGTTAGCTGGCATCATGTATGGACGGAACTAGTGTTGTTCTAAAGAAGATAGCACGTGGTTGCCGAAATAACCAAATAAAGTAAAAAGCCTTTTGAACTTTGACACTGATTTGTGCGTGTTTTTAAATGTAATTTCTACACAATGTATCATAAGAATTCAAATAAGCAATAATTTCTTTGTACGACATTTTTCTCACCATTTTCTTTTTCAAATAATTATTGCAACGAAGTCCATGTTGCTAAATAATACGAAAAAGTATACTTTATAGAAGTTACCTTTTATATAAAATAATTTGAAAATTCAGTATATGACCAATTTGTAATGGACAAGGTTAGTTAGTTGTCTTTCGAGGAGTCAAGAAATATCTTCCTAGATTTTTTGCTCTATTTGGAAACCTGTTAAATATTAATATTCGAAATAATTTACGATTGGAAGCAAATTAAATGCATATTTATTACAATTATGCTATGTATTAGATTTCTATTTATGTATTAGTCATTCAATTCTGTGGCGTAGTAGTTCCAAAAATTGTGAAGTGGGGGGGGACTCAGGTAATTTTAAAATCGTGTAATGCGGCGTTAGAGAAAATAATATATTTCGATATCCAATGGGGAGGGGCTTGGGCCCCTTTCCGACGCCGCTAATTTAACTGTTTTATGAACACCGATGCCAAAGAATTAAATAAAATTTTAAGCAACTAAACTTTCTTGTTATTAATCTAACCAAACTAATAAAAATTACAATAGAAGTATTGAAACGCTCCCCGGTTCTTTAAGAATAAATTCTGACGTACACATCCCTAGCTGTGCCAATTTTTCACGATCCACAAATACATATTTTTCATAAATTCTATTCTGTTGCGCAATAAAGAAAATTGGCTAATTCAAGGCCACCTCATCACTGACTCCATTATTTGACAAAATTTTCACGTTCAATAATAATTATTCATGTTTCCTGAAACGTCATTACAACATGTTAACAATAATTAAAATCACTAATAAAGTATTAATTATATAATTGGTTTTAGATATTTTCAAATATATATTATATGTATTAAATAATGGGCGATTTTAATCGTTGAATTTGGGCTAACGTGTATTGTATCTCGTCACTCAATGGTAAGACCAGTGTGTGATTACAACCAACCGTTATCTTGAAGGTCAGGCCTATATAGTTGTCAACATCTCCTTGAAAATGACGTCAACGGCAAATTTTCTACTGATTCTCACAATCTCCTCTAACTGTTCCTACTTCTAATGCCGATACGTATGATGATGACGCTGATGCCCGTGACCGATACCAATTGAACTCTTTATCATTAGGCTGATTAAAAACCGCATACCTCCCTTAAAAGCAGATTTTTATTGTAAAAGATGACGGATGTTCTGGAGTAACCGAATATGGTTCGAGAAGGCACCTTACGCAAGCACTGATAAAATTTTTAGTATACCCTTGAACGATTTGGGGGGAAAATGGGACGATCTTTTACTGCTGCGAATATTGCAGAATGCGAATATTGCAAAGTCCCTTAGATCTCACGCTAAATTACAGAGTGAAACACAGTATGGGCAAATTTACCATTTTGCCGCCCCTAGCATGCCTGTATCCAGAGAGGGAAACTTAAGAGACCGGTGCCTCACGAAGCTAAATCTTTAATGAGATTTGGCTACAGCCTTGCATACTGTGATTGTATCGATACACGCTGTAAAAATTTTTGCCCCCCCCCCCCCCGCAAAATTAAATCCTGGCTACGGCCTTGTCCCCTAGGCTACGTTCATTTGCCGCCCAAGTCTTCTTTGTTTCCGCCCCGTTTTACCTGTCTGCCGCCAGTTTCTATCTGTCCGCCACCCACAATCAGTGGTAGGAACATAAAAATTGTTACATTCAATATACGCTAAAAACTTTCGTGTTGACAGTAAATATGTTGAAAAACAAACTCATAAATTGAAACATAAACATTAAACAATATTAACTTATTTACATTGAAGTGTTATTTTTTTCTTTCTTTCTTTTCTTTCTTTCTTGTTTTTCTTGTTCGAAAACTGAAGGTCTTTTGTGATTGGCATTTTATCTTTATCATCATTGCTAATTAAATTTCTCATTGATCCTACATCATTATGGATTGGATAATGACTTTAATAATTAGAATTAAATTAGAAATTATTAAAAACTATAAAACTATAAATAAATATAAAAATATTCATATAAATTCTTTATTATTCAATAATTTTTATCATTATTTTATAACTTATTGGAATAGTGATGCGTTGCACCTTTTCTATTTGTTATTTTTATTAAAAAATTTACAAAATCTAATAATAGTAATAAATATTTAATAAATTTCAAAATTCATGTGGAGTCATCAATGTAAAAACTTTTTAGGAGTACTAGAGTAGAATCTTGACAGTTAGTAAAGGGAATAGGGTCTTAACGCCTTCCAAATCATTTCTACGGCCTCAGGTTTCTTTCTAGAAAGAGTACGATGACGTACTTTCCTACTAACCGTCATGGCAGGGCCGTGCTTAGGAAAGTGCGAGCAGAGCGACCGCTCAATGCGCTAAACAATGCAGTGCCAGCATCAAGAAATAAGTTTTTAGCGGCCTTTATATACCTTCCCAGAGTATTTAATCAATTGACCTTTCGTGTGTGTAACGTTATATTTCCCATAACGCACAAGAAACTTTTAAATCGTGGTTAAAATAAATATACACGTTGTTGGTTAAATGCACTGGCATCAGTAAACTATGCAGGTTATAACGTTTATTGGGATGGCCTTATAGCCCCTACAGAGACCCCCGGTTGCCGACAAAAAAGGAATCTGCCACGAAGTTCTGAGAAGCAGAAATTTATAATTATATTGTACTGGTTTTTCTTTGTGTTTATAATGCTTCAGTAGAGCTAAATAAAACACTTCCATTTATCCACAACATCGAAGTTAAGCAAGAAATGCCAAATGATTGATACATCCCTAGCTAACTTCATTTAAAAGCGTCTATTTTTAAGTTAACGTCATTATCTTCTCTTTGCCTTTGACGTTTGGGCGAGTGAAGAATATTATTTTGTAATGCTAAACCATGGTCAGTTTTTCTTTGTCGCTGTATTACGTTAAAACATTTTTGAGGGCCGCTAAAATCTGTTTTGACCAGGGCCGCTAAAGCCGTAAGCACGCTCCTGAGTCCTGTCGCCATAGGTGTCAAGCATGCCCTTACAGTATTGCTTATGAAACCTGCAGATGTAGCAGATCCCTCTATTGACTACTGAACCCACAATCACTGTGGACGGAGCTTATAATAATATTATTATTATGGTTCCCGCGGTGGGTACTGAAACTAGCCAGACGTCTCCCAGTCGTGCTCAGGGGAGCGTTCGATTATTACGTAATATTTTGGCCATTTTATACCCCCTCCCCTTGTAAGCAAAAATTAACATTGGCTAACATAGGAAAATAAGCACAACAGCAATGCCCCACCCCAAAGGTGCTTACGTAATACTTGAACGTTCCCCAGTATCTTCGGTTGTAACACAATAACAGGATCATAACTGGTCAATCATTGAAGAAGCTGTGAACCGGATTAGGACCCCAAGGCACCTTTTGCCGCCCCTTTCTACCCGTCCGCACCCCCTCCCCCCCACCACCACCACTACCAACCAGTGATAGGAGCATAAAAATTGCTACACATTTTTACTGACAATAAATATGTTGAAAAACAAACTCATAAATTGAAACATAAACATTAAACAATATTAACTTATATTGAAGTATTATCTCTTCTTGGTATATAATAAATCAAATTCAATTTTATTGAAATAAATTTTAATTTTAGCAAAAAATAAAAGCCCATCGAACACTGGTATTTAAATGGAAAGCATGACGTCTGGCTTTCTTCTTTTCAAAATAGTACTTCCCGTTTTTAGTTCTTGCTCGGCATCAGTAAATATCAAAAACCGACCAACGAAACTGTTATAATTCAAAATAGTACATCACGCAAACCTTGAACGAATCTCATAAACTGTTATAACTCAAAAAGTCGTCATAATAAGGGTTTTGGTCTAATAAATGAAGCAACTTTTGCCTCATCTGATGTTTCCAGAAACTGATCTTAGGATTGAAGTTATTAGATGATTTAAAAATCCCTCAATTCAGCCAGAAACGGTTTTTGTGTTTCCTGAAAATTGGGATTTTTTGAGTTGTAACACTTTCGTCGCAAGGGTGATATATATTCCTATGCTAAATATGCAAAATTTCATTGCAATGGGGGAGTTACAAACCCTCATCAACACACCCCTGCGCACGCCAGTGGGCCCAAGCGATGTTTGGCCAATGTTAATTTTTGCTTACTAGGGAGGGGCGTAGAAAAGTCAAAACATTAACTTACGTAATGTAAACTCTTTCTTATTAATGGAAAATTTCTTTAATGTTGTAAATACACAAGGTTAAAATAACGTCTAAACGTTAATAATAAAGAATCCTGTGGGCAGCGCCGGACTAAGGTTTTTCCGGGAGCCCTGGGCTCATAGGCTTTTGAGGGTACACTCGGACGTACACAATTGATAGAAGTTTAGGATGCATTAGTATGTATAGCGAAAACTAAAAACCAGTAGCCGAAGATATCTTTTTCAAAATAACCTTAGATAATGATAAAAAAATAATATAGGCTACGTATCTTCAATACAACGAGAGAGCGGAAGAAACAAATGTATAAGTTGCATACAGTGGCGTATTAAAAAGAGAGGCTCAACCCCCCACCACCACCACCACCATTGGATGTCAAAACACATTATTTACTCTAATGCCGCATCATATGATCTTCTTTAAAGCTAATTGAGCCCCCATAATTTTTAAATCGCTATACCACTGGTTGCACCATTGTTGCTCCCGGTGCTAAATACAGAAGAAAATCATCAACTCTCACCTTTTAACTGATACATATAAAATGTTAAAAATGCTTGTAAATATACAATCTTTTGAAATTTAATTTCCGTGTTACTAAAAATCCCTGCGTGACAGAAAAAAAAACTGAAAACATAGTTGAATTCAGAACAGAATAAAAAGTACTATTAGAATTAGTTTTTCCCGTGTGCCAAAAATTTTGTTCTTTTTTGTTAAACACTGTTATTAGTCGATGTTAAAGGTGTATTCAAGAGATTTTCACAGTAAGTCTTGTATACATTTTTTGCAGTGGTTTTTGTCTTCATCTAGTCTACAGTAAGGAAGAGAAAGAAAATTACATACTTCAGTATATCGCTATACAAAGGACCGGGGGCAGAAGAGGGCAAAGGAGGTGCCTGGCGAGAAACTTTTATAATTAACAAACATAATTTTTTATTAAGCATGATTGATTTGGGCCCCAATCTAGTAACTTAGGGGTCTACAAATTCGGTCCCCAACACACGTCATCAACTCAAAATTTATGTTAAGAATTGTGTGTTAAACTGTTCTTCTTAGTCTGATTTCATTGTTAAAAATTACTTCCATCGTTTACGGATAATACGAATTACTGTTAATACGAACAGATTTTCTTTCGTCTTAACAAAGTTCGACTGTATTGCTTTTTTAAAATGCGGGATTTTATGTTTGTACTTTCTCCATGGCAGCAATAAAAAGAAAAGGTAAAAAGTTCTCAACTTTATTTATTTTAATTTCATTAACAAAGTGTATGGACTTAATTTAGTAATAACATTCTCAACGTTAAAAGGACCATATCCTAGATTTATCATTATTGTTCGTTTTTGTTTTTTCGTTAAATAAATCAGTCGTGCTCTAGAACAATAAATATTTATTTTCTTTCGAACGTTTCACCATCTAATCACGCCATAACATCGGCGCTGGTATCACTACGCCAATAAACGTTGATTTATATTGTTGTTTAATTTAATCTGCGTAGTGTTCGATTTATTTAAACCATGTCCCTATATAGTAATGAAACTCAAATTGAATTTAAACGGCATGTAATCATTTGTTTATGAGCTATTACAAGTTTTGTTTTGTTTTTTATGGGGTATGGTGACATTTGCTAGAGCACGGCTGATTTATTTAACGAAAAACAAAAACAAACAATAGTGATAAATCTAGAATATGGTCCTTTTAACGTTGAGAATGTTATTACTAAAGTAAGTCCATACACTTTGTCAATGAAATTAAAATAAATAAAGTTGAGAACCTTTTACCTTTTCTTTTTATTGTTGCCATGGAGAAAGTACAAACATAAAATCCCGCATTTTAAAAAAGCAATACAGTCGAACTTCGTTAAGACGAACATCAAGAGGTCCCACCGAACGCGCAAATATTTATTTTCTTTCGAACGTTTCGCCATCTATTCACGCCATAACATCGGCGCTGTATTCTCAAGCAGAGCGTACATCGTATGTTGCTCCCAACGTGAGCTGTTGATACAGGTTGAATGAGTATAGAAGGAAAAAGAGGATGTCAGTTGTTTTACATTGCCAGCCAGACACTCCGAGAAAAGTCAGCTGCCATGGGCGCTACTGCGAGGCCGCGGCGTACGTGGAAGTAGGTGACGGGAAAATCAAACGAGATATTCATAGCCGCCGACACAAACCGGCCAAGACGACAGCAACAAGAGAACGATGGAGATGAAGATATGCTCCAATGTCTCACCAGCTTCGTCTTGACTCTGGAGGCACATTGGTTTGCGCCCTAATACGCTATAGGAAGGTGTTGTGTAGGCGTGCAGCAGGCAGTGCAGCCTGGTGTGCACTTCTCTGGTGAGCATCCCAGAAAGAAGGTGGGAGCTTGGTTGACTTCAAACGAGGTGCGGTAATGTTCTACAACGTCACGCTTGAGTAGCTCAACTTTGTCCTGTAGAAAAAGTTCCTTCAGCTGGAGGAGGTGGCTTGCAAAACTGGGCTGATACGGAAAGGGTCAGTTGCTGCAGACAGCATTCTCATTTTCCATGGCTTGACGTGCCTAGGAGGTAACAATTTCTTTGCCACGAAAGCCGCAGTGTCCAGGAATCCAGCAGAAAGATCCTGTCTTGCCAGCTGCAGCACATTTGAAGACAGTGGCGTATAGATGTAGAGTTATATAGGCCCGATCCCTCACAATAATTTGAAATAAATTGCAATTTTACATATACTGTAATGTATAAATGTACATAATATGTGTTTGGCCCCCTCCCTAATAATGTTGAAAACTCCATGTTGATACGGTGGCGGCAATATATTGTATAATAGGACAAGCGGTCTAGTTAGCTAGGATTGGTCTGGAGGCTGAGAAACGTTGCCTGCGAGTCCCAAAAGTTAGTGGTGACCCCCCACCCCCCCACTTCCGTAATGGAGGCTCTAATTTGCACCTTCCCAAAGAACCACAAGATTTGCTTCGGTGGAGGAGCAACAAAGTAAGAGGTGAAAACAAAATGCATTGCCAATGCTTGGGATAGCAATAGACGCATCCCCTTTCTAATTGTCTATGTTGAAGGATCCGTCTGTGAAAATCGAGAACGTCGGTAGAACAAGTTTCTCAAGCGTATCCAGTTACAGGTCTTCCAAAACGTGCGGCCTTTTTTTTTTTTTTTTGTCAAACAATAGTCTTTCCCTAGCAAATAAAACTATACGAAAAAAAAGTTTAATAACTCAGCAACAGGTGAGGAGATGTCCTAACAATTGATGTCCAAAGACAAGGTTCGTGAATATATAAAGATCCTGAGTTCAATACCGAAAATGGGAGCTTCATTGTTTTGAAACGAATAGGTCGGCGACGTGTAGTGCAACTCGCCTAAAAACAAAAAACAAAACAAAAAAAAAGATTACCATTGTTATCATTTTTCGAAACTCGGCAACAAAATTTCGCGGAATGCATCTAAATTAACTTTCAAGATGCTTGGCCTTCCTGAAAAAACTTTCTGGATCCGTCCTTGATAATATTAATTTTTTTTAGTTGATAGTGCAAAAACGAAGAGTTGGGGAAAGGAAGCCGCCGAAGAACGTACTGTATTCCCAAGGGTTTCTATTTCATAAAGCACCATTCCTCTTTCTTCGCAACCGCAGCAACTGTTGTTTACATATTTGTGTAGTCTTAATATTCGCACGTCTGTGTTGGTTGAATGCTTAATAAGTGACATTTTCTTTACAATTATCGCCGCCGCATTTTTTTCTGTTTGTAAAACTAATATTTTATGAGGCGTAATTAAAGACAATATGGATGACGATTTAGAAGAAATGAAAGCTCTTCGTGCGCGGAGAAATTATCGGAAACCCAGGTCATCATCTTCTGACAGTGAAGACGAAAACAAAAATAATAATGCCACCTTAAAAGACTCAAAACCTGAATCATTTGATTCTAAACTGCTTTCTGATGGAGAGTCAAATATTGCTGCTACTATGGGATTTTCCGGCTTTGGAAAAAAAGCGAGGACTTTTGATTTTGATGCACTGTTCGAGCAGACAAGACGGGCGGCGAAAGAAAACGCTGAACAAAGTATGCATACTCAAAGGCATGACTTACAGCACAGTGAGGACAATAAAGCTATACATTCAAAGGTCTTTGAAAAAGTTCAAAATATTGCTAGCAATAATGAGGATAGTGATTCTTCAGATGATTCTCTTATTGGCCCTCCTTTGCCTCCAGAGAGTGCTGATCCAAACGATAAAAATGAGAGTTCTGATGATGGAGGTAATTCTGATGATGATGAGGTAGAGTCGGAGGAAATCAATAAAAATCGCTACAGTAAAATACCTGCTAGTCATGAAATTCGCTTAGAGCATGGGTCAAAAGTTTTGTCTGCGGTTAGTATGGATCCGAGTGGTGCCAGATTAGTAACAGGTGGTTATGATTTTGATGTGAAGTTCTGGGATTTTGCTGGTATGGATGCGACACTTCAATCATTTCGAACCTTACGACCTTGTGAATGTCACCAAATCAAAAATCTTGAATACAGTATTACTGGTGATAGTATCCTGATTGTGTCTGGTAATTCCCAAGCCAAAGTTTTGGATCGTGATGGCTTTGAGATCTTCGAATGTCCTAAAGGGGACCAGTACATCACAGATATGGCGAAAACAAAAGGACACTGCGGAATGCTGAATGACGGATGTTGGCACCCCAGGGAAAGGGGTGAGTTTTTAACATGTTCAATTGACAGTAGTTTAAGGATATGGCTTGCAGAAGACAAAGCTAAGCAAAAAAATGTCATCAAACCTCGGCAGCAAGGTGGCTTGAGAGCTATTCCAGTTTCGTGTCGATATAGCCGTAACGGTCAACTTGTTGCTGCAGCATGCCAAGATGGCTCCATTCAAATGTGGGATCATCGGAAACATTTTGTTAATACTTCCTTACTATTACGCATGGCTCACCAAAAGGGAACGGACATCTCATCTTTAGCTTTTTCTTACGATGGGAATTATGTGGCGTCTAGAGGTTGTGATGAAACACTTAAGCTGTGGGATTTACGAAATTTTAAACAACCTATCAATGTTGCTAATAATTTATTTAACCGTTTTCCTATGACAGACTGTAATTTCAGTCCTGATGACCAATACATTTTCACAGGCTTGTCTCTTGAAAGACATGAAAAAGTAGGGCGGTTGGTATTTTTAAATCGTAACTCCTTTAAAACTGAGTTTGAAATAGAAGTTAGTGATTGTGATGTTGTTCGAAGTTTATGGCATCCAAAGTTAAACCAGATTATTGCGAGTACCAGAGCAGGAGAGGTAAAAATGTATTATAACCCAGATTTAAGTGACAGAGGTGCCAAACTGTGTGTTGTACGTACAAAAAGCAAGACCAAACAGATGGAAGTAGTGGTTGAGCAACAAATTATTACGCCACATGCTCTTCCCATGTTTAGGGTTGACCGTCCAAAGAGTACTAAAAAGCAGATGGAAAAAGATCGTAAAGATCCATTGAAGTCTCAACGTCCCGACTTACCTGTTACAGGTCCTGGTCAAGGTGGACGTTTAGCATCAGCAGGTAGCACACTTTCTTCTTTCATTGTTCGAAATCTGGGGTTAAAAAAGAAAATAGATGACACAACAGATCCCCGTGAAGCGATTTTAAAGTTTGCTAAAGATGCTGCTGAAAATCCATATTGGATAACTCCTGCTTATTCACAGACACAACCTAAACCCGTTTTCCAAGCTGGAGAAGAAGAGGGGGAAGAGCCAGAGGAACCAGCTAAGAAACAAATGAAATTTTCGTGAAAGTGTCGAAGAGAAAACTTTTATATAAGGAAAATTAAAACATTAAATTAATAGGAAATCCACATATACAGACCTGAATTATACCGAATTCAATTTTTGTTTATGAAGAATACCAACTTGTGTAACATCGACATCAACATTTATTTGTAATCTTATGTTCAGCACTTCAAGGCTGAGACCAAAAGTTCACTGAATCAAAGTTATCACAGAGTATCGTTTTTATTATCTATTCCAAATGTTGCAAGTTACGAAAAATCTAGTGAGTGTAGGCTTGGAACTATATTGGGCTGAGCCGTTTCCTCCCCAGGAATTTGAAATAAATTGCCATTTGACATGCATTGTAATGTATAAATGTACATAATATGTTCTTGCCATCCCCCCCCTCCTTTCTCGCGATAATTTTGAAAACTACGATGATTAGTATAAGCCAAGAAATCTAGGTATGATAAAATTTACTTCCTTTGTGTATATTTTACTGACCTCTTAGCCTTGCATGATGATTCTTGTTCATTTTCTTAGAAAGTACATGATTTACATTGTCAATGACATAACAGGCACCTCCTTTTTAGTATATTAATGGTTTTTTTCAGATCTATTTCCTTATCACTTTATTCTTTTAAATGAAATGAAATAATTTTTTCTTAGACATTTACAGCAAAGGTCAAAATTAGCTTTTTAAATCAAGCCTACAAGTGCACCGAAGTCTTGTAACTTAGGTGCACAAGTAACTAGCAGAATAGAAATTAAACCTCAACATTAAAAACGGGTAAAATGTAAGTGTAGCAATTATATTTAAAGCATGAAAAATATTTTTATTAAAATTTAATAAAAATATTTTACCCACTTTACGGTGTCTTGAACATTTTATCATATTATTTTATCAAACAGTAGCATTCTTTCTTTACTTCTCTGCATGTAAGCTGAAGAAAATTCAACTTGTCAAAATAATTGAACATTCATTTGCAATAAGCAAATAATCATTCAAAGCAAATGCAGATACATTGAGAAAATTATATAAAATTATTCCGTAGGTCACTGTTCCTGAAACATAAGCATAAGTAGCCATAGTTTGGAATAGTTAGGTGCACTGTGTGCACCCAGATTAAAAATTTATGTGCACCCATCCACCTGCTAATTTCGAACCCTGATTTACAGACTAATAAGGAACGTAATTATAAGTTATGCCGAGAGCACTGGCATAGCGTAGGGAGTGCCACTGGGGCGTAAGTCCCGGGTGCAAAATTTCAATATTGGATATGAAATGGGGGGGGGGAAGAGGGTTGTTAACAGGTTTTAGGAAGTTAAGGTATTATTACCCTCCGCAGGGATAACACAATTGCCAAATATGGTCAACACAAGAAAGCCTCCGGGGCGAGAATTTTGTGAGTTTTCGTGGGGGAATTTATTATACAATAATTTTTGCCACCCACGTATTAATTACAGCTCAAACTAGAGCTTATGTAATTTTGGAGAAAAAGAGACGCTTTCCCCATCCTGGATTCGAACCAGGGTCCCTCCGTTTAGCCCGGAGTGTCTTGGACAAAGGTATTATTACTTTTATTATATTTTATATTGTGAATGAATGTGATGAAACGGTCGCAATAACTGAAATCCAAACCAAAACTAAAGACCTTGTGTTTGTTTTACAAATCATTGAAATCCAAAATGAAAGATCAGAGGTTTTGGTTTATAAATCACTGAAATCCAAACCAAAAATTAAATATCTTGGGTTTTGATTTTAGAAATGCTAATTAGAATCAAAAGCACAAAACTTTATTACCTGGAAGCCTTTATAACAACTAGGAAAATACATCTTGATATGAAATTTTCAAATTTAGAAGTCTAGAACATGATTAATTTAAAACTGCTTGTAAAACTTCGTTATAATTTTACTGATATAAACACTAATCCCTAACGATATACTGTGTAATTCCTCCACTACTACTTTTATTTGCATTACATCATCAGATAATTAGTTTGATTATTGTATCATGTAGTTCAGTTAGATATATCTTAATTTTTAAGACCATTTTGAGAAAGAAAAAATTAAATTTCTGAACACCTGCGTTTTCCATTTCTTTAAATTTTTTTAACTTAAAAAGCTATTTATTAAAGAAAATTATTCTGTTATATTTTATGTAAGTACTTAATTATTAAAAAATGTAGTGAAAGTCAATATATATGCCATATTTCATTCTCTAGTTTATAGTTTAAATATACCAAAGAACTTTTCTATGTTTGTTGGTAACTGCATTACTATGCAATTAATTACATTGTATTAAATACAGCACTTCTGCCCAGCACAGTATTGTAAGCACTTGACTCATAAATTAGTGCTTTCATAATTGCAAATTCAGACATATCTGCAATGATTAAGCAATACGATTGGTATGTGTGGTATGGTATTGGTGAAAATTATGCTTATTGTTTATACATAAAAATTTATAACTTAAAATCGAATCAGAGTTCCAACTTGAAAATTGGCAGTTAACTGAGTAAGTAGTTGACCATTGAAGTGTAAAAAAATCGTGCAAAATAAAAGGTACGTGTTTTGAAATATTGAAGGTCAAGATCACATGACCTTTGACCTTCAGTGCCTTCTCCATTTTACACCTCCCCAAAAACCTCACATCAAGAGCTTCGAAACGAGGCTTCATTCATCTCCGTAGCCCAATTAGAAGAGTAGTTACCTAATATTTTATGTTGCTCTGCAATGCATTTTTTCAGCCTTTTTTTAAAGTTTAAAAAAACATTACTTTGGGGGAAAAGCAGGTAAAAATCTAAAATTTGGCATATTGTTATAAGCCATAATATACAACAGTTCTGCCAATTTTTAAAGAAATTAGAGAATGTCCGGTTGTAAACAGCACTTCCGCATTGATTTGACATGGAATGACCCATGTGCTAGCAGAGGGGAGGATGACAGGTCGTCTGTAGCTCAGTTAGAAAAACCCTTGGCCGGCTCAAGAGGTCAAGGGTTTGGTTCCACCAGGCACTGCAAGATCGTTCTTTTCTTTGCGAGCAATTTACAATATATATATATACCCCAGTAGCTCTGTGTGCTGACCATTTGGCAGTTGTTCTAACCCTGTGAAGGGCAATAATATCTCATATATATATAAAAAAAAATTTTCATCTGATATTACATAGGTTAATGTATGGCTCATAAAAAAAGGGAGCTGGTGCAATCACCATTTTTTTTTCCATCGTCTCATGTGACCTCATTCATTTTCTCATCTTGTTTGGTGCATAATGACCCTCGCCATAAAAAACACAACCAACCTCATTCACTGCTGTGTTAAAATTGAGTGATTTACGAGCATGTTACTTTTAATAAAATTGGGTGTGCCACTGTAAATTATTCAAATCACCCAAGGAATTAACATAGAATATTTAGACTTGAAACAGACCCTGCAAGAAGAAGAAAATAGATTATTAATTTTCCAATGATAAACGTTGTGTTATGAAACCGGAAGTATACAGCAAAATGGCTGCTGATGCGTCAGCCTATAATTCTAGGAACTCTACATTAAGGTATACAGAAGTAGCTATTTTTTTTTAAAACCATACACATGTTCAAAACAGTATTAAAATTATCTATGTTTCAAGTAGAAACTTGTTTAGTTTACTTGTGATTGTTGGTTATACTTTTGTAGTGAAAAGTTTGAAAACAATTACCTACTTTTTCTGTTTCATCTGCATTTAACTTGTTCAAACATTCATGTTAGAAGATATAAATTGCTTTAAATACTATTTAAGAATTATTTTACTCCAATTTGTGTTGCAAAATGAGTTTTTGTCATTGTTATTTATATTAACACATGCATGTTTTTAAATGAATGTACATATTCAAAAACTCCAAAATGAAAAATACAGGATCCATTGTAAAGCTTTTATGCTTTCTGTATATTAATGCTTTTTATGTATTTTAAAATGTGCATTATGCAAAAAATTTATAAAATAAATCTCAGATTTTTAACTGTGTGTATTCATTTCTATTAAGTTAAGGTTGCTTTCTACATTTAATAGACTGAATTATTTTCTAAGTTATTGTTAATTTAAGATTAAATTTTAAAATTGAAATAACCAGTAAAAATATTTCACATTTACCATGAGAGCCTTCATTCCGATTCTGAACGAGATAGCCCGTTGACCATTTTCACCAAATCAAAAATCATCACCAAGTCTCGTAACACAGAACTAGGGAGGGACCCAACAGAGAGGCGATGTATCAGCGAATAGATGGGGGGGGGAGAACCCCATGCCCCCCCCCCACACACACACACTTGAGGCTACATCCTCACAGTCCATTTCGATCACATTAGTGGTGTGCATCCTGAATTGGTAACTGGCGAATCAGTATTTTCCTGTAAAGTTCTTAATAGGCAAAGAAGTGTTCTGCACTCACCATCCCCCACCTCTCCCTTAAGCAAAACCAACCCTCCGTACATTATTGCATCACGGCAAAACCCAAGAAGGAAGTTGGCACAATTGGTGACAGAGGCAAACCTTTATTTTGTACTAACGCGTTAACGTTAAAGGTTGCTACAAACGAATATCAATTCGAAAATGAACATGGTTAGAAGAATCCAGAAGTACGTTAGTAACTGTACTAAAGTTTTTTTACAGCTGGTCCAAAGAATTATTATCGATTGTTAAAATTTTATCAACTTTTTTTTTTGTTAAAATAGTGGGGGAAATAATGCCAATGAATGATTACATTTAGTTATTTATGTAAATGAACTTTGGCACAAATTTTTCAAAATCATCTCCAATTTTTTTGGTCGATGGGCTAATACGTTAAGTACCCACTATGCTTATAAAACCACATTGTGCTAATTCATTAAAATGCAGATTTGAAAATTATGTTGAATTCTTATGTAAAAATAACAAAGACTCATTTTATAAATAATGCTTTAAGCTTTTTAAGTTCCATTTCATTGCAGTAAACATTCAAACTGCCACTGAGAGTACTTTACATATATATATATATATATAATACCCCTCCCCTTAACAACATCATGCCTTTGAAAAATGCATCCCCAATGTTAAACGGGACTTGCATATACAGTAAAACCCCTCTTAACCAGCCATGATAGCCCTATGGTGACACAGTGTAGTAACGTGTTTGCCTAGTGTGCCATTAAACCCGGTTTTGACTCCCAACGGTACAAAGAATGCTTACTCAGAGATCTCATAAAGATCACACTGCTCACTGTACCTCGGAAAACAGTAGGTCCCGGCGCAGCATGACCATTGTAGTCTTTGAGCCGTAAAACCACAAACCAGCCATGGCAGAACTGATACCCAGCCAGCTAATCTGAAAGTTAACTGATGAATCCGAAATGGAGTATGGAAGAAGTGCAGTAAAATTCAGGTATTAGAATGAAAACTTTTGAATTAATTGATTTTAAAGTGATATAACTAGTAACAAGAAGGACACACAGCTTTGCAGAACATCGTAGCAATACCTTAAAAATCATGGCACAAATTGAAACAAGAAAAATTTCACACCTAAAGAATTTTGAAATTATGTCACTGGGTATGAGATGGGTACATATATACTGGAAAGCTCATTATGTGAAAATAAAAGTTAGTAACTTTCATTTGTTTCTTAACAACCATTACTTTTTGAGGTTTCACCCAAATGGATGGAGAGGGTGATTGAGAAGTGTGTTGTACTTGTAAAGGGCTTTGTATGTACTTGTTGCATTCAATGGGTGATTCTGTATGTAAAAACAATTATCTCTTTATAAACAGGTAAGTTAAAAAATATTAAAGAGAAATTTTAGTTTTTGTTGTACAAGGTATTTTTTTAATATAGTCACAATAAAAACATTTTTTTTATAGATACATAAAAGTAGTTTTCTAAAATTTTAATTTATGAAGTCAACTTGTTAAATAAATTTATATTTAACTTTATTCTGTTAAATGAATTTTTATATTGTAACTACTTTCTACACATGTGAGCAATGTTGATGTAGATATTCGGACAATGCAACTAATGCTGAATGGAAAGAAAAAGCACAGGCTGTGGTCATTGGGGGAGGCGCAGTTGGAACTAGCATTGCTTACCATTTGGCTCGGTTAGGAATGAAGGACGTTTTACTATTGGAAAAATCTGAGCTGACAGCTGGTTCTACTTGGCATGCAGTATGTAGTTGTATTAAATATTATTTAATTATTTGTATTTGAGTTGATATGCAATCTCTTACAATTGAAAGGTATAAATTCAAAATGGTTGACCAACTAGTCATTTAAATGTATTTTTTCGATATGGAAACGATTTGAGTGAATATAAAATGTATTTAAGGATATTATTATGGACATAAAATGTATTACAAAAATGTTCTAAATTCTTCTGCACATGGATATGAACCAACGCCTTCTTTTTATTCTTCAGGAAAAAGAAAATATAACATTTTACTTGTAAATATTGTTATCAAGCTATAAGTAGTTAATTTCAGCTTTCTACATACAAACCTGTTTTTCAAATAGAGTCAACATTCTTTATTTTACCTTTGAGAATCACAATGGAGCAAATCAAAATCTATAAAAGTCCTTTCTCTAACTAGAATAAGATTTCACAATTATACAACTCAGCTGAAGGTACAAGACCAACTAAATTATTGATTGATTAATTTTTTTTTTTTTTAGTTTGAAAGAAATGTTTAATGTTAATAAAAATGAATCTTTAGGGGGAAAATAATCTGATCTGACAAAAGATCTGGTAATCCGAATCCAGTTACACTATGAGAGAGCTGTATTTCACACAAGCATTGTTAAGAGTGTTTGACCATGTGAGGCCTAGCTTTATCATGCTCATAAACGGTCCTTAGAAGATGTGACATCATAGGCAATATAATTGACAACAAAATGTTGTCAATGTACAGACACATTTTTATACCACATTGTAGCAAACCTAAAGGAGATTCATTATCACAGAAGGTGGCTTTTTGCTCCAACCACATATATGGTAGCCGTGTTTCACTGAACAATTTGCAGCTGGAATGGTAAAATAACCACATCATCTCTATACTCAAATATGGTGATCATCTGGGCAAGCTGAAGATGGAATCAAAAATTAATTATAACGTAGATATAATTTGTTAATTACTGATAAATTATTTATTTTAATTTGATTATTATTTTATTTTTTAAGGCTGGATTAACAGCATTGTATCATCCTGGAATCAACATGAAGAAAATTCATTACTACAGCATCAATCTGTTTTCACAGTTGGAAGAGGAAACAGGACAAGTATTCCAGTTTTCCTACTCATAAATATAGGTGCTACATATTTTCTCAAATATATTTATCCTAAAGACCAGAATTTTCATCTTTAGATGTTATCATTCCATAGACCTGGCAGTGTAAGGCTAGCAACTACTACTGAGCGTATGAATGAATTTCATTATCAAATGCAACGTCAAGGTTGGCAGCAAGCTCCTCAGATGCTGATCTCTCCAGATGAAATCCAAAATCTTTTTCCTTTAATGAACATGGATGGTGTTAGTAAGGTTTTACAATACTATATTATATCAGTACCATTTGAAACAGGGCCTATTCTAAGGAAATTTTAGAACTGCACAAGTGACGCAGGGCTACCATTTTTCCTCTAAAAAAATGTCTCGTCTGGATGGAAAGTTTTTTTCAGTCTGTGTCAAGTAGTTGAAGACTATAGCTACACGATTGGTCATAAAAAAATATCGTTTCTTTGTAGTCAACTTTAAGGAGGCACATGATCTTCAAAGTTGGAAAAAAAAGTATTTTTTTTATTTATCTAAATTAAAATCTGATTTTTTAGAAATATTTTATGACCAATGGCATAAAAATTCATCCATTATTACGTGAGTTATCACATAAAAATTAAACCGATATAGCTAAAAGAAATTGTGAAAAAGATATTTAAAAGGGTATTTAAATTGTTATAAATGTTCGAGAGGGGAATATGGAGTTTCATTTCTTTCTATACAGACAATTTGTAATTTCGCGAAGATTATTATCTTGAAATGTAGTACAAAATTTCTCAATGGTAAATATATGTAGGTTATGCAGAAGCCGTTGAACATCCTAGTACGTTTTAATGAATATATCTTTATCTCACATATTATATTGTAATATTGTCTGTATGTATCCTATTTCCAACTGCACAAATCCAAATTTAGAACTGTACAGTCGGTGTTTAGAACTACACAGATTATGTAGAACTGCACGTTAGAATAGGCCCTGATTTGAAATAAAGCTTAGACAGTCGGTGGTCTGTAAGTGATAAATTTGCCTTTTACCTTCAGTTCACTTATTGCAAGTATTGGGGTACTAGAAAATTGTTTAGTTTTATTTCAGTACAAGTGGGTAGTTATTAATTATACCCAAACATTATTACCTTAATATTTATTCACTCTCACTATTACATACTCTTGCTATCTAGTATAAATATTTTCTTAGAATTACTATGCTGGACCTATAATTAATAATCCTTTTTAAATATTTATTCTTTGAATGTTATACTGTTATATGTAAGTAAATCGCTTAATAATCTAGTTAAGTAATGATCTAATTAATAATCTAATAATTTTTGATACCCACATATAAGCTCAACCTAGAGCTTTTTGTAAAGAAGAAAAAGGACACCTTCCTGCCACATAGTCAAACCCAGGTCCCGTGGAATAATATCTAATATAAATTTGTTATAAATATATGTGTGTGTTTTTTCTCTTTAGGGATTTACGTCGAAATATATATTGTAAATTAAAAATTGTAAAATTAGCAAAAGGAATTGATGGAGATAATGTTCACAAAATATCTATTATATACCCCCGTATGTATATACCCCATTGCTAGAATAAACTGTTTGATTGATTGATTGATTGAAATCATATATTGTGCAAGCAGTATTTCCTAAACAAAAAGTACATTATCTAAGCAACAATTACATTACAGTATTACTTGATTGGCATAAATATAATGGTTAAATAAGCGTCTCTGCGTAGTATAAATTAAATTAGACACTATTCATAATTTAAATTTTTGTGTAAGTTTTATGGCATGAAGGTCATACTGCGGTGGGACCTACAGTTTTCCGAGGAATCCAAACCTCTTAAAGCTTTGGTAAACAACCCCCAGACTATGCTGAGCAGTAAATCAGAAGGCATTTCTTTTTTTTTTTTTACACAGTTTATAGCCAAACCTAGGAAAAACCCAGGGCCGTTTCTACCATTAGGCCAGAGTAGGCGACTGCCTAGGGCGGCAAAATGGCGTAAAAAATTAATTTTAAATCAAACAAAGAAAAAATTGAGCAAATGAGGAGAAAAAATGAAAAAGAGGAAAAATTAAAACATATAATTGTTTTCAAAAGCATACGAAACAATTACTTAATAAGTCTTTACTTTGACGAATGTAAAAATGTTTGATGTGTTTCATTGTTTAATTTTGCACACAAGTTTTTTTTCTATATCTAATACATTTAAGCCTTCTAGCTCTGATAATACAACGTTGTGTTTTGAAATATTACTCCTTTAATATCTCAGTTTTCAAAAATATAAAATGTTGAAATTAAACAATTATAACATGTAGCAATTGTTTTACTATTCACAATATTCTAATATTACAAAATAACTAATATGTCTAAAATATAATTAACGGGTTTAATGATTAAAAGTATAATAGAAGATTTATATTGTTGTACCGCTGGATGTTGATGGTGGTAGAGATGGTGATGGTAGTGAAAGGGCGGCGGGGGCGGCATTTTTCAATTCTTGCCTAGGGCGGCAAAACACTAAGAAATGGCTCTGGGAACCCCACACTAGGCGACCATATTACCACTGTACCACCGCAAAGCCTTCATAATTGAATGCTTAAGAATATGTTTCTGTATATTTCTTAGATCATTGGAGGTTTATACAATCCTGCTGATGGCCATATCGATCCTTATTCCTTAACTATGGCTTTAGCTGCTGGTGCAAGGAAGTATGGAGCTACTATTCAATTAGGTGCTGAAGTTACTGATATGAAACTGATAAATAACAAAAAATGGAAGATTCAGACTCCAAAGGGTTCAGTTTTGGCAGATTTAGTTATAAATGCATCAGGTACAATAGGTTTTAAAATATCTTTTAAATTCTTTTTGAATTCACCCTTGTGAATTATAAAAAAATTAAATCTATTTATAAAATTCATATATATTAATTCTAATTTTATTAATACAAGGTAAAATATCATATTAAAAATTTACAGTGTAATAATGGCATATTTGACGTGGGAACCTAGCACAAACACAAGAAATATGTTTCTAATTGTATTCCAATCTCTATTGAATCATTGGTTTCTTTCAGCATTTTAGTTAGAACTAACTAATGCTTGTTATTTAATTATGGTTAGGGCTACAACAGCCTTCATGCTTAGTGAACTAGGTTTGATGCTTAGTAAGCTTAATTATATGTAAGCGCAGGGTTATAGCTAGGCTGGCACTAGATTGGGGAGGGGCTGAGCCCTCTTGAAAATGTAATCAGCCGGCTGAAAAATAGTTTTTCAAAATAAATTATTTTAAAGTTTTTAAATTTTTTGTTTTGTATAAAATTGTGCCTGACAGTGGCAATTGTTCTTAACGTTAAAAATATATTCAAAAGAGATTTCGACGGTAGATCTTGTTTACATCATGCATTTTATGGAGGTTTTAGTCTTCATGTATTCTATAATAAAGATAAGGGAAATTACAAATATTAGTATACCTCTCTAAATTTTCAATGCAAAATTTAGGTTAAGAAATTTATTCACTGTTGTTAAATATTTAGTATTATTAAATATATTAATAAAATACATCAAAACATTAACGAATTTTAAGCCCCCTTCTGTAGCTTTGTGGGCCCCTCCTGTAACAAGCGTCTAGCTGTGGGCCTGTGTAAGCACCTGATGAATCAGGGCTTACGTTAAGCTATCGATCGTCTCGTATATAACCCACTGTGCAGCATTCATGCAAGAAATGCACATGTGTAGGCATTACTGTGCACATATTTTTATATATATGCACAGTAAGGTATAATAATATAAAATATGTACATTTTATATACACACACACTCTTATATGTGCATTAATTATTATAAGCTTCCTTTTTAATTGAATCAGGTTTCTGGGCTCTTGAAATTGGGAAAATGATTGAACGTGAACTGCCTCTTGTTCCAGTGCAACACCAGTATGTTGTTACTTCCACGATTGATGAAGTCAAGTCCTTAAAAGTAATTTTATTTTTGTCTCATTCTGTGATATTTTTTTTCTGTTATATTTGTAGCCCATTTTGCAAGTATCTTGTACCTATACAAGACTTGGTTTGTAATTTATCAGCATTTTTTGTCACATAAGTACTAATACAATGGAAAAAATTGAAGTTTATTCCCTAAATGAAGAGTGATAGTCAAAGCTTTGACTAGCGTACATCTTCAGTATATTTGTCTATGGGGATTAGGGTATAATAAACATTGGACTGGGGAATTGAGAAAACCGTCTGTTAAATAGAAGTGTCCACTATTTGGGGCTACTTGTTGAGGAAGTTTTACTGTAGTATAATTTGAACAGGAGAAATATGAAAAGCAAAAATGTCTTTATATAAAGCTGAATAAGGATTTTCGACTATATGCTGCCCAAGTTTGCAATCCTTAAAACAGTGAAAGTAAAATTTTGAGCTTTTGAAATTCACTGATTTAAAATCAAATCATGTTTCAATTAATCATATATGTGAAATTTTATTCATATTTATTTCACACATGAACTCAAAATGCTCTTGATGTATGAGTATATATACTTTTGTTAATAGATGTTTATATAGTTAAAATATGCTAATTGTGCATACTTCATACCAAAAATTGATGAATGTTAATTAACTTCTCAAATAAGTTCTGTATATACTTCACCCTGAATTTATTTTATATCGGAATAAGTATTAAATTTCATTCAGGCAGAGCCTCCTGTTTTTCGGCATCTTGAAGGATCGTTTTACCTAAGAACAGAGCGAGATGGTTTACTAATTGGGCCATATGAACATCAGGATAAAATGAAAGTCCTTGATGAGTGGGCCATTAATGGTGTTCCGAAAGGTATTATATTTTTGTGATTGTTGTACATAATACGGAGGTTGTTTTTTCAGTAGTGGCAACGATGCTGTAGCGATGCCATAAAACGGAGTCAGGCAATACCGTTTATACCACAGATAAGTTAAATGCCTACCCTCCTTCAGAGCAAGTCAACTCACTGTTCCTCATCTATGCACATCACAGTGATAACAGGAACATAGCATTTGTGAACGAACGTTCGCGGCATACAGTTACAATATTTTCACAGAAAGAGTAGAAGCTGGTTAAAAATTCTTGCCTACGATTGGGATGGTGTTACCTTAAAGCATACCATTCCCCCAGTGCAGACCATTAATTCGGCGTACTACTGTTCATTTTTGCAAAACAATCTGCGAGCTGCTCTGAGAAGAAATTGATGACACTTTATGCATAACCTACCTGTCGTTCTGCACGACAATGGAAGGAAGCATGCAGTCTGTGTGTGTTTGATTTGTTCAGTTACTGAAGCTCAGAAATAGTCTACCACCCGCCATTCTCTCCAAATTTAAGTCCCTGCGACATCGACCTAATACCTGAGATGAAAAAACCACTGCGTGTGATTCATTTTCGAATAGTTAAATACCTTCGTCAGGCAATAGATCGCTCTCTTCGCACAATCTAGAGATTTGGCAGTGCCAACGGTATCTAAAAGCTTCAGCGTACCTGGGACCATGTTGTATTCAACACTAGTAGATACATGGAAGGCCTATAAAACTTAGAACCTTGTATGTATGCTATGTATCTAGAAAATAAATAGTGGCCACTTCTAAAAAAAAAACCCTATGTATATTGTTTGAAATGGTCCTTATTTTACCTTTCTATGGATTGTAGATAAAGTTTAAACATTTTGTATATATATATGTAGGGATCACCCTCTAAAAGGGTGACACAATGAGTCCTTCCTTAGCGCAGGAATTTCGTCTGTGGTGACCGAAGTTTGGAATCTTTGTTGAACTGTAGATCCAGCTTGCCAACCCTTCTGGTCAACCTGGTGAGCTTTAGGCCACTTCCTCTGTATTTTTTCACCAGTGTACCTTAATTTTTTTTAAATCTGAAATTTCCACAAAATTCCTCTTCCAATGTAGTTCTGAAGAATGAGAAAAGATTGCTCTATTGTGGGGAAATTAGTGTGAAAAACCCACTACTCAGGAGTGGCTGGTAATTCCTTTTTTCTTTTGTGTGTGTGAGTGAGATAGAGAAAAAAAAAGAAATAAACATTACACCAAATTAAACACAACTTTAGCCCTAAAAAATTTTTATCCTTCAAACATTTTTAAGAATGAAGCAGTTGTCGACCAAAAATTTTAAATCTGACAATCTATCAAAACAGATGCAAGCATTTTATTTAGAAGTCCTCTTTTGACCCATAAATTCTTGAAAAAATATGGCTTTATTATATCAATCTCCATTTATATATATATGCATATCATCATCCATTTTCAATCCACTGTAAGATGGAGGTCTCTCTGTTACCACACATACTATGTGTATGTGTGGTAACAGACCCACAATAGAGCAACATTTTCTCATTCTTCAGAACTACATTGGAAGAGGAATTTTGTGAAAATTTCAGATTTAAAAAAAGTCAGGGACACTCTATAGACATTACTCCTAATGAAGAATTGCTGCTGACACATACAAACCCTTGGGTTTTACTATTACCCAATGTTAATTTGTATGATTTACTGATTGTAACATGTTGTACATTGATGTGAATAACGATTCATTGATTGATTAACCTTTTGCATGTAAATTTCTTCCCTGTTACTTTATGTTTTATTCCAAATGTTTGTTTTGTTTAAAAGTTAGAATACAACTCTTAAATCTTATGAACCTCAGATCTGTCAGTATATTTTTATATAGAACGGCTTAAAGTCTTCCAGTTTCACACTCCAAATAAACTAAGAAAGAATGATTTATAATTTTAACTAGAATCATTTTGTTTATGAAAATTATTTAAACTGTCTTCATTAGTACATGATAGAACCTTTTTTCTGAATGTGATTTGAAACTTTCCAGGTTTTGGAAAGGAGCTGTTCCAACCTGATCTGGACCGTTTATCAGATCACTTAGAGGTTGCAATGAATCTGATTCCTGTTTTGCGAACAGCAAATGTTCAAACAGTTGTAAATGGGCCGATTATGTATACTCCTGATTTACTACCAATGCTTGGACCATACCATGGTTTACCTAACATGTGGATGGCAATTGGTTTTGGGTAATGCTTTTATTTTCTTCTTGTTTCCACATTTATCTTTTTAATGTTTTTTTTAATAGTCTTCATAGTACAACGATGTAAAGTAATTAGGTTCGAACACCCATAGTTTTCAGTTCAGTCTAAAACACTTTGACAAGAATCGTAAAAAAGAAGAAGAGGTCATATCTCGGGTTGGTGTTGATCCAGTGACCTCCAAGTGTACAATGTTCTCACGCAACTTGGATTTGTCAGGGAATTTGAAATCATCCCTAAAAGTCAGAGAACAAAATAAGTTTTTAAAAACCTGAAAAAGTCAAGGAAAACCCTTCTAATCTGTTCTGCATAGCTAATTTCACACGAACATGGGGGGGCTATTTTTCCTGAAACAGAAGTTCAACTCAAAGTTTTGCTTCTGATCAGTCAGGGGAAAAACCTGGAAAAGTCAGTCAAAACCTTCCTAACCTGTTCTGAAAAGCTAAATTTCACATGAACATGAGGCTGTTTTCCCTGAAACTGAAGTTCAATTCAAAGTTTTGTATGAGATCAGTCAGGAGGAAAAACCTGGAAAAGTCTGGGAAAACCTTCCTAACCTGTTCTGAATAGCCAAATTTCACGTGAACATGAGGCTATTTTTCCCTGAAACTTCAGTTCAATTCAAAGTTTTGATTGTGATTTGTCAGGGAAAAACCTGGAAAAGTCCAGGAATTTTTTCTCCGTGGGGAGTGGGAACCCTGGTGTTTATATCCTCCTAATATTCTCTTACAATTAAATCTTTGACACTCCACTTCTATATAATTCATACAAGAACCATTGTTTTAAGTAGACAGGAACGAAAAAAGAAAACGTGCCATATACTCAGATTAGATTCAGACCAGCAATCTTCGTGTTACCATTCCAGTGTTTTGATCTCTGGGTCCAACACTTGGGGGGTGTGGGGGGGCAGTAACCCAAGTATCGGTGGTTCGAATCCGACATGATTGAATTTCATTTTTTGTTTCTGTCTAAAGCAAAACTTCTAGTATGAATCATACAGAAGTGGAGTGTCAAAAACTTAATTGTATTTGAATTATTTCTCCACACTCTCCTTTGTTTCTTTAGGAGTTTCCTTTACTCCTGATATTCTGCCCACTCAGCCACAGTTGAAATGGCTTTATCTTCATACTTGTGTATGTGTCACTGTTAACTAATATAGCAAAACATGGGATTGCAGGGAAATTAATGTATAATTAGGTTGATACACAGTTTAAGTTTTCAGCTCAAACTAGAGTTTTTTTGACTCATAAGGATCATGAAAAAAGAAATAAAGGCATAACTTTTTTTTTCCTTCTTCCCAACCTCTTTGGGTCACAGAGCTTTAAGCTGAATTGAAATATGTGGGTATACAAACGCAATTACTTTAATCCATTCATACTGTAATCCTCCACTTTAATGCTTGAGTTAAAAGTGGCACATTAATGTATTTACACCTAAGTATAATATGCTAAAGAACTATACAATACACTACCTATGAATAATTGCCCAGACACTAGAAACATAAGCATTTGAACATAAAATACTGGCCCTAATATCTGGTAAGTCTTCATGTGGATTGGATTACTGCCAATACTTTTTGAGAAAGGCTTTCGACCAATTTTAAGGTAACGTCACATAGAATTCGTCATCATTTCTCTTACAAAATCTCAACTGTCATTCCATTTCACCCCAAAGGTGTTCCAAGGTTTTGAGATTGGGACTTTTAACTACCTGGGACCATCATTTTACACTTGTCTCTTCATACGTGTTCATAATAGCTGCAGCTTTGCGACAGAGTACGTCATCATCATCATCATCCTAGTAATAACATTCGTCTGTTCTGTAAAATTGCCACGGTATAGAAAGTACATGATTATTGAGAATATCGTTGTAGTTATCCGCCTTCATGTTAACATGGACTATTACCAAATCCATACTAGCTGAATGCACTTTATACGAGGATTCAAATTACACAATTTATATGCGTGTCTGGACAATTATTCATTAATGATGTATATATAGAGTCGAAACCGCATATATGCAAATGGACACGGCAACAAAATCCTGTACATATAAGCAGGTTTTACATAAAAGCAGTATTCTCTGAACTATAGCGTGGAAATAATTTGCTCATTAAATTTTTAATGAATTTTATTATTAAATTAGATATTCTTATTTCTAATTTTATAAATCATGTACGTTATTTATTTCAGTATTTATAATGTACAGTGCTATCTAATCTATTACTCTATTAATAAAAATAACAAAAAGTATAGTAGTATTTACACAAACACATGTACTGTATTAATGGAAATAATCAGTTAACTTTCTTTGCATGCATGCAAGAGTGTTCTGATGACCGATTAATGATCTTATCTGTCAAAGTATTAACATTTTTCATATTAAAATTGCTTGATTTTAAATAATATTTCAAAAGCATTAGAGCAGAAACAGCTTCTTTACAAGTAGGCACATTTTTCGCTTCATTTGGTACTACTCCTTCACCTGTGGGATCTAAGTTACCTTTAGCAGTTATGACTTCATTGAGAATCTCTTCATCGGTAAGTTCACTATAGCAATCCAAATCGTAATCGACTTTGGCAAACTCATTAAATTCGTCTTCTGGAAAGCCACTCTTTAAGAATAACGGTTACCATCTATTTACTGTGGTTGTCCATAAAGTTTGTTCATATATATCCAGTTTAAATTCTATAATAAAACATTCGTTTGGCTTCAAAAATACAAAGTGTTATCAAAAAAGTATCGCGACTGGTACCCTATACACTCGATCTCCTAGAATGTGCTGAAAATTATAAAAACTTTTTCAAATTGATCGTAACAGGGGATAAATCATGTATTTATGGTTATGATCCTGAAACCAAGGTTCAATCGTCACAGTGGAAGACCCTGGGCTCTCGGAGACCTAAGACAGCATGAATGAATCATGGCAATTTGAACACTGCTGACCGTTTTCTTCGAGTACATGGGCGTTGTTCATCATAAGTATGCTCTACATGGCCAGACAGTAAACAAAGAGTAGTGCCGTGAAATTTTGAGACGTTTGAAAGATGCTATTCAGCGAAAAAGGCCAGATATGCATGTATCCAGTGAGTGGTAACTCGACAGTAACAATACACCTGCTCATTTAGCATAGCTTGTGCATGAATTTTTGGCCAAGTATCAAATTCCCCAGGTCCCACATCCATTGTATTCTCTAGATATAGCACCCTACGACTTTTTCCTCTTCCCAGAAATTGAGTCCCACTTGAAACAGGAAGATTTCAGGATGTTGAAGAAATCCAACAGAATGCTACGAGGGAGCTGCTCACTGTACTAGAATATGAATTCCAGTCTTGCTTCCAACAGTGGGGAAAAAAAACGCTGGATGATGTATGTGACTTCAGAAGGGGACTACTTTGGAGGAGATTAACTGCCAAATCTGCAAGTACTGTAGTTTTTTGTTTAACCCCAGTCCCGATACTTTTTGATCACACTTCGTACTTGTATATATGCAGTTTTGCATGTATAAAATCGCAATTAAGCTGGTTTAGATAACATTAAAAAGATAAGAGAAAATTTTAGGCTCAATATTTTATGCAATCTTCACATATGTGCAAGCTGCATATACACAAGTTCGACTGTATATATATCTGCACTTGCAAATTCCAGATGCAATTTGTGCTTGTTCTATGATGTAATAGAATATTAGCAGTGATTTGCCTTTCTCAGCAAATAAAATTAATATATATATATTTATATATTCTATTTGCACTAAAAAATGTTAGGATGGTACATCATAAGTTATTAGCATTTTTCGGTACTTTTCTGTTATTGGAACGCTACTCATCATTCTGTGCCAAATCACACTGCCAATTGTGATATTGTGCCAAATGTTGGCACCGATGATATCTACACAATCACATTGTTTCGTAAAAGCGTGAAGAGTGCTTATTTCAAGATTTTACCCAGCTCCCGAGTGCAGCATGCACCACCAAATGCACCATGACGTCATTGACCGGTTATTCAACTTCGGACAACATTATACGAATTGCAATATAATTCGAATGTAATCTGAACGGACAACGAGTCGCGGAGGAGTTTGAAGCCCCCCCCCCACTTCAGTCCCATGATTCAGGTACATACTGATTTTTTATATTTATACTAATTGCGTGGAAAAATATTTAACAGTATAAATACAAGTGAGGGAGCTAGTTAAGTATTAATTTAGTAATACTTAGATAATAACTAGATTTCAGGTAATAACTAAATCTCCCTTGCTCGTATTTATACTGTTAGGTATTTTTTCATGTAATTAGTATAAATATAAAAAAACAGTACATATCTGAATCAGGGAATCGAACTGGGGGGAGGAGACCCCCAGACCCCCCTGTTCGTCGCTTTGCGACTCGTGCCCTTTCAGATTACATTTGAGTTATGTTGCAATTCGTAAATACTTTTTAATTAAATAAATAGTCTTTGCATAAAATAATTGCTATTAGGCTGTGAACTTCAACACCCTCTCACCGACGTGCGATCTACGGTTGTTTGGCGAAACTTGTTAGTGAGCCGTTAATGAGTGGCATCCAGATAACAGAAAAGTACCCATTTTTCATATGTGAGATGTTTATTTAAAACTGTACACGTTGTTCTTTTGTTCGATAAAATGTTTCTTCGTACACCTTTTTAGCTATGGTATAATTCATTGTGGCGGAGCTGGAAGATACCTTGCAGATTGGATTATGGATGGTGAACCTCCTTACGATTTTATTGAAACTGATGCTAACAGGTTTGGGAATTGGACGACAAAGTAAGCAATATTTTCCTTATTTGCATTTCAAATCAGACTCAAGCTCCAGTTATGGATATACCTATATTATGTAATGCAAAATAAATCACTCAAACTTATGTTTGTTAGAATACTTAACTCTATCATGCTCTTAAGAATTCTTGCAATCATTTCTAAAGGTCCAAGTAGTAAACGAATTAACTGTCATTATAACAACTGTTATGCAATCTCCTGGTGAAACTTTGTATTGTTTTATTAACTGTGATTAGTAGAAACAAATGTACAATATTCTGTTTGCTAATATAGTACAGTGCAGTTAATATTTTATATCAAATGCATGCTTGAGAAATCTACTGCCTTCTTTTGCATTTTATTCGTTTAATAGCTATTTAGTTTTCGATATCATAATCATAAATTCCCTCGTATTGACTATAAGTGTCAAACATAGATTAAAACACAGTGAATGGTTTTGTATGTTTTAGGAATTATGTTTTTGCTAAATCCCGTGAAACATATGGAATGAACAACTCATACACATACCCAAAAGAAGAACGTTGGGCAGGCCGCCCTACTTCCAGAATATCTGGAGCTTATAAAGCAATGTTAACACGTGGTGCAGAAATGGGATTTCACGCTGGTATGGAGCCAAAAAAAAAATATATATATATATCTTTAATAATGAGGCCATGTATGAGCATTTTTAATATAATTTTAAAATCAAATTTAGTATAAAATAAAGATATTTTATGTTTTTGCGTGTACAAGACTAAATTTTAACTTTACACAAAAGCAGACTTTTTTTTTTATATAAAATAAAAACTATGCTTTAAAGTAGTGCTTCTCAACATTTATGCAGTCGTTGGTAAATTCTCTCTCTCTCTTCTTTTTTTATTAATGAGACTAAGTCTTGATAATTTATTTATAAATACCTTCCGTTTTTTAAAGTTCATGCACACTAAACTATCATAAGTATGAAATAATTAATCATGGTATAATCATAAAGAATATCAGTGCACTCCTTCCATTAATACACTTTTCTGGTACTCATCCTTGCTTACTGGTCACTGGCATTTACAATACAGGCGTTATTTCGTTCAGTCTTAAGAACAGAGGATGCATCGTGCACATTATTGTAATCGGCTTATAGGCACTTTTCATAACGTATCATAATAAGCGGTATACCCTTTCTTGGATGCTAAAAAATTTCAATGTCTGAAAATTCTCAAATTATTCATAAATGCTCGTATGTTTTAAAAATTCACAGCTTGTTCATTGGCAGTTGCAACGCACGTGTTATTTAGGCGTTCTGGGTCTGAGCTTTTCAGCGTGTTCACGACTATTATTCTCTTCAAAATATTTCCATGATAAAATATTTATTCCTAAAAAACGCTTAGAAAGCTAAGATGGCGAATTGCAGGAGAATCTCTCGTGGCCTAGTACAATTGATGCCACGGCCTGGCAGTCAAGAAACACTACTCTAGAGCAAAGGTTCCCAATCTGTGCTCCATGGAAATATTAAAAATAAAAGGGCATTGTCACAAAAATTAGCCTGGTGGTTTAATACTAAATAAATGAATGATATAATTTTTGGAAAATTATTTTTCAACACATTATTATTATTACCATATAATTATTTTAAACCATATATTCAAATGTATTAAAAATTATATTATCAGACAATGTCTGAACAATTCACTTGAAAAATATTTCCCAACTGCTCGGGAAGTAACTTAAGGAGTAGGAGTAAGTGATAAATCCATTTGCCATCAGTTCAAAAAAACATCTTGCTTGACATCAATTGATTATAAATACCTCGTAGACATTGCTTCAGCCAATGCTTTAAAAATTGCCTTTAAAAATCGAATTTATTCAGAATTTTGGTTAAGTATTTAAAAAAAAAATTAAACTACTGGCCGATAAAGCAAAAATATTTCTCTCCCTGATTGCCACCATTCATTTCTAAGAATATGGATTTTCTGTGGATACAAGCAACTAAATCTAAATACAGAAGCTGCCTTGACATTCATCTGCAGACATCTGCAATATAGAGCAGGACACCTTTCGTCAAATTATGCAAAATTAAATAACAACATTTCTTTCATTAGGTACTACGTTTTTCAATTAAAATAAAATGTTTTATTCTGTATATGCTATTTATTACTAATATACATTTAGTCCCTACCTAAAGAACACAAAATGAAAAAGAATAGGAGGTTCTGTGGTCAAATTCAAACCTAAAATAGGTTCCGTGGGCCAAAAAAAAGTTTAGGAAACACTGCTGTAAAGCATATTTCTCCTATATTAGAAGGGATTAGTTTCATTTTAAGATCTCATTTGATTTTGTAATTATGCCACTTGCATCAGGTTTTTAATACTGAGGTTATGCTTAAAACAATGAATGCCATACAAGAAATGCAATAATTCCATCTCCCTTTTTGTTTTTACATCAACCGCCAAAAGTCTGTTTCATCAAACATTCTGAAATATGCAGTTTAAGCAATTAACAAAAAAAAAATACCTACTTTAAATAAACTTTAATTAAAAAAAATATTTAGAATAAGAAATATTTAAAGCATGAATTAGAGTTCTTAGGCATATGCCCCATCTCATCTTATATTTTGTATGTCTAATTCCGATTTTTTTTTTGTATGAAATAAAAACAAAAAATACTTTAAAACTTTATTGTTAGATGAAATGTACTGTTTCATTCTTTTTTTCCTTCAAGGATGGGAACAACCAGCTTGGTTTGCTTTGCCTGGAGACGTTTCTGGCTATTGTCCAAGCTTTCGGCGAACCAACTGGTTTAGTCCTGTTGGTAGAGAATGTGATAATGTGATGAAAAAAGTTGGCATCATTGATCTGACACCATTTGCCAAAATCGATGTTAAAGGAAAAGATACTGCAAAGTTTCTTAATAAACTGTTAGCAAATAATTTGCCCAAGGTAAGTTTTTTAGTTGTCTATGTACCATAAATCACAAAATGAAAACCTTTCGATATAAAATTGCAAACATATTTCTATTAAATGTGAGTTAATATGCATTTGAAGGTCAAAATTTTTTTCTGTAATTATGTATATCAGGCCTGTATGTAATTTGAATTTAAAATTAAAAA
>QLNU02014176.1:3061120-3074827 GCA_006491805.2 Dysdera silvatica
ATTCATATTTTTCTAGATCATCCCATTTTTCTTCTTCTTTGTGGGTTAGTCCTCATACCTTTCTTAACTATTCTAGATTCTTCCATTTTTTTCCCCATCTGTTCTAGCTATCTAAGTTTCCTTTGCTTTTTTTCTGCCATAAGTTCTTAGTCTTCATACAGATTGTATATGTCGTTGTTTTTCTAGTTTTCCACTTGCGATTTTTATTAACTATCCTGTATATTTTTTGACAAATTTATGTTTCAGGTTCATATAAAATTGCATATTTTATTGTTTTCTAGATGATAAGTTTCGATTTTCATGAGACATCATGGAATTTAACACACTCTACAATACAAAGTAGCACTTCTTGCTGTAATTTTATTTGCAGGTGATGTTTATACAGCCAAACCTCGTTAGTTTACATGCTTCACATTAATTACTTTTAGCATAAACTTTCCTGAATCACAATTAAATTTGAATATCTTAGTAACATGGTCCCATCCTTCCTGTATAAAACAAACTGCTTTTAACATTTTTGCAACCACCACTCTCTCTCTCTCTGTCAATTTTTCGCTACTTCTAAAATACTTTTCTACTACTGAACCGATAATAGCATGAAATAAGAAAACTCTCTGATCACTTGTAGATCACTCCAGTTGATTCCTGATGAAGAACAATGACATATGAAATACATCGGCATGCTATACCCAACATTTAAAACTACGTTCTATGATATCATTACTAACACATTTAATGTATTTTATGCAGTGCTATATTGATTTATAATGCTAATATTTTACATTCTAGAAATAAACCATTTTTTTCCGATTAGGTGAACTGGGATGGGAGCTGTATCATGCAAAAGAACATACAGCAGAATTGTATGACTCTTTGCTAAATGCTGGCAATGAATTTGGCATCTGTGATTTTGGAACCTATGCACTTAATGCTCTACGCATCGAAAAAGGGTTTCGAATGTGGGGAGCGGAGGTTTGTATTTGTTTAACAGTTAGAGAATATTCTATATAGATAGCAATAACGTTATTTTAAGCAAGATGCATATTTTTTTACTTGTCAATTACAGTATATTTTAATTGACCCACCTACGTAGCTATAGGCAGGGGCAGACTAGACCGCAGGCCCACCGCTCCTTGGGCCGGTGCACCTTCATAGGCAATAGGACTCGTGCCCTCCGAAATTCCAAGGTATGTGCCCTTTGAGAGGACCCCAGGGCCAGACTGGCTACAAGAGGGTGCAGTGGGAAAAGTGTTGCATGGTGCTACAACTAGCTTACAATGCACTGATGTGGATGCATGTAGGAGTATTTGTACACTATGTTCATTTTCAAGTATTTTCAGTCAGTCAACTAACGTTTTAGACATCGCTTTTTAAAATTTCCATTTTGTATTAACAATGACCTGCCAAACAGTTTAATTTTAGAAATCATAAATGGTAAGCACCAAGTAACTTCAGTTTGATTGAGATTCACTTTGGCAGAAAATCATTACATGAGATGAAGTGAAACATTTTAAAGCCTTTGACTCTTTGACAGGTTTCGTTTTTTGACTATTTAGCTAATATCCAAGACATATACACAACACTATAATTTAAGTTGCCTTGTTAATTCTGAAGAACTTTCCGCCAATAAGTCACATAGCTTTGTTATAGTCAAACTCAAAATCTCTGTTGACATAGAACAGCATGAAACTTTCAAGGAGTTCTTGTTCAATTGATCATCAGCGATTTTTAACGACCTTGAATACAGAGAAAACTCTCTCACAGGGTGGAACTCTCAGATATTTGCTGCTGTGCTAGATCAAAGATTATATTGAAAACACCAATTTCAAACTCTTTTACAGGTGATGCCAATATTTGTCGTGCTTCATCATGAGCAAACTCTCCGGCTTGTCGTTTGACAATTGGGACCCACCCGGAAGATCTACTTCAATTATGATGTCAAGCCTCTTACCTACGAATTTCTCCTGCATGAATTCGGAGAATCGTCTGTCACTTATGTAAATTTGTTCAAATTCTGCTCTTTTTGAGAGGACTCCTTCGTTCATTGTTTTTACAGGGTTCGATGCTGCAAGGTAGTCAATGCCCTGAATTTACAGATAGGACAAAGCAGGGGATGTGGTACTGAACAACTTACGGTATACAAATGCTAAAAGTATCTTCTTAAATTTGCACCAGTTCTCAGAAAGAGCATTTGATTTGAACAAAACTTCGGAACTGAAGTCATTGCCATTTACTATAGTGTATAGAATTTCAAGCACTGTGGGGAATTTGTGCATTTATGCACTGGTGTATTGGTATCATTAAAAATATCCTGGCCAATGCTCTATGTTTGCTTCATGAGTATGCGGCACAAACCTTCTGGAGACGATGAAGCATGTCCTTCAGTAGATTTTTATTTATTTCTATCCAAGCGAGCATTCTCTTGTGAGACTCAGAAAGGAAAACTGCAATGCTTTGTATCAGGCCAAGGAAATCTTTTACAGTCTTACATGATTCAGTTGCATCCATCATCACAAGATTCAAAACATGAGCTTGACAATGGACCTATTCCTCATGTACCTCTAATTTTTGGGGAAATTTTTTCTCTGTTCAGCATAAAATTGTAATCAGAAATCAGGCGTGGATTTATGATGGTGGCCCATGGTGCCTTCCTGTATTGAAAAATAACATTACCTCTATGGGGAACAAAATTTTGATGTTGGGCTCCTCCTTTTAAAAACTGTTGCCCACCACTGCCAGAAATGGATGAGCCAAAATTTGGGAGGGAGGAAAATACGGTGGCCATCGCTCGTGCCCTTTCTTATAACGAATTTGAGAATATAGTGAATTTTTCCTATTTTTTATAAATTAGTTTATTATAATTAATTTAATACTAATTATTAGCAAAATAAGTCGGAAAATTTCAATTAGCAGTCGGCAATATTCAGACATTCACACACACACACCATCACGAAAATGACATTGGATCAGCATTGGCCATGTATTTGTAATTCTCTGTATCTACTCTAAATAATTATAATGATCGAAATGATGTGTGTGTGTATATATATATATATGAATTACTTTTCAGTCATTCATGTTTCTCATGCCATCGAAAAATTTAAAAAATCCTTGGGCATAGAGGCCGGGGGAAAGGGTGCAGTGGGCCATCACCCATAGGGCCTGGAGGATCCAGTCTGCCCGTGGCTATAGGCCAAGAATTCCATGTCTGACAAAACCTACAGTGCTGTAAATATAAGTAAAATTGTTACACAAAAAGAAAGTATTCACATCAAATATATACACAAGTTTTACAATAGTGTATTTATATCTTGAAAACAATACACAAATAAACATTTTAAAAATATGAAGTAGTTTCAGAGATATTTTTTAAAAAGTAAAAGTGAGTTTTAATCGTGTAGTCTATTCAGAAGCATATTCCAAGCTCTGAATCATGTAGATGAAAAAAGATTGTGTTTTTGCTTTGTTGAACGATTTTTCTTTTCATGTAATTTTCAATATTTGCAGATGAACGTCGATTCTAATCCTTTTGAAGCAGGCCTTCATTTTTTTATAAAACACAATAAAAAAGAAGACTTTGTTGGTAAAACAGCTTTGCATCATATCTTGAAGGTGGGGCTGAAGAAAAAACTTGCTTATCTTAAGGTGGAGACTATTGACGTTGATCCTGAAGGAAATGAATCTGTTTGGTGCAGTGGAAAGGTGCAGTCCAGTATTTTATATTTTTTTTTTTATATAAAATTTCTTCTTTTGATCCATATTATATATTGAAATTATTTATATCCCACAATGCAGAAGTACGTTTTATTAACTACAGTTAAACATTTTCGTTGCAAATGAAATGTATTCTAAAATAATACATTATAATTAATATTAGTATGACGACTGATATGTATTTTGACTTTTTTATCATATGATTGTATGAAGCTACTAGAAAATACAATTTTGTAAAAAAATATTCATATTTAATTGGGAGTTTTAAACCATCGCCATCCCTAAACGACTGTCAGAAGGTACTCATAATTACATTTCAAAGCGTAAAAAATAGTAAATTTTCTGATATTGTAAGGTTGGATTTCCCTAAGCATAAATTACAATACATGTTTTGGAAATAAAATTGACGCTCCAAAATGTAATTACTTGCTACAAAATTTAAATATATTGTGTCCTAAACTTTGGAACAAAATTCTTGATTATTTAAGAGATGAAAAAAAAATAATAATTAATAGTTTTAGAAAGGAGTTAAAATTCTTGATGTTACCAAATTTATTAAATCTTGATATGTAAATTAGTTTTAAATATTTAACGTTTTCACAACACAGTGAATTATACTATGAGCCGTTGGGGAAGGTTGATGGACTTGTCATATAGAACAATACTACCTTTAACCATGGTATCCCTAGTTGATTATAAAATGTATAGAAATTAGTCTAAAATTAATATTTATAACTATGAATTTAAATTATTATTATTATTATTATGAGGTTGTATTGCATTTATGGGGAATACGGTATTTGTAATCAGCTGAAAAATAAATTTAAAAAAAATTAAAGTTTGATCTACCAACTTAGTAAATGAAATATGAATTGGAAATCTGTTAGCATTGAAAATTAAAAACATAGCTACTTTATATAACCCTAAGTATGACATCTTCCTTTATGTATAAATAAAAAATATTCAATTGCAAAATTCATATTTATTGAGAGCATTAAACTCTCATTGTGCCTATACCATGGAGAATTTAATTGTGCAGGCATTGGTTATTCAAACACAAATTATTTAACTCAAAATTCGCACAAAAGCATGGATTTTGAGTTAAATGTATTGTTGTGCAGGGCACCGCTTATTTATATGCAAATTATTTCTTGCAACAACCCACACTTGCAATGATTATAATTTTACCGTGTTCTTGCTTTATTTATTTATTTATTTATTTGAATTAGGTTGTAGGATACACAACTTCTGGAACATATGGCTATACAGTGGGATACTCCGTAGCATTTGCATATTTGCCCCCTTTTTTAACATATCCTGAATCAAGAGTACAAGTAGAGATTTTGGGGCAGAAATGTGATGCTACTGTTCTAAAAGGTCCACCAGTAGAAATTGAACCAGTGCGCCAAAGAAAAGTTGCGGAATAATATTTGGCATTTATTGCAGATGTGTAACATGGAGATTGTTATATGAGAATTATATTTCTTCAATGGAAATATAATTATCGTGGGCTTATTAAATGTGCAGCATTAATGATAAAATATTTTAATGTGGAGTACACATTGAATCTTGTATGTAAAAATAGGTATTATTTTGTGAATACCAACTTTTATAATGTAAAGAAATTTATATGTTAATTAAAAACGCTATTTTATAATTTAACTCTTCATAGTCTTGTACTCAATGGTATTGTATTTTTTTCCATTAATAATGATTCTGCATGTGGTTAGGGAGCGTTCAAATATTACATAAGCAATATTTTGGCCATTTCACCCCCCGGGGAAGCGACAATTAACATTGGCTAACATAGGAAAATAAGCACAACAGCAACTCCCCCAAAGGTGCTTACGTAATACTTGAAGTCTCCCCTATGTAAAAAGATTATATACACTCAATTGCCAATGTATTGGGAGAACCTCATATTATTTTGGGCTACTTTTCAATTACAAATCTATTCTGTGAGGTGATTTTCACCAGATGTTTGCAGCTTTTTAGCTGCAAACATTTGGTGAAATGCCACCTGTATTACTAATCTGATGTGCGTGCAGTCCCAGGTAGTTTTCTGCCTGAAAAGAATGACTTATGTAAGCAGTTGCCAACATTTGGTAGGATGCAGTCTCTTGAATTCTTAGCGATTTTTGGTCCCCACTACAACTCCTACTATTATGAAAGAAACAATCATAATACATTATATTGTATATAACATATATGATATAACAAATACAGGGTGATCGTGAACTAATGGAACAAACTTAAAGGGGGTAGGTAATAAAGGACGTCAAATAAGCCACATTTGGCGAAATCTGCATGTCCGCAAACGAGCCAGTTTGGCTGTGGAGTGTATACTGTTGATGTCCATCTCGTTCCTACGTAGGCGACTACGGCAATAAAAAATAAAAATGTTAGTGCATAAATTAAGTGATTGGCCTAATAATACAGCAGAGACAAAAAATTTGGAAATTCCTTTTCTGATCCTGATCTGTGTTACCATGTAGTTAAAATACGCACAAAACTGTCTTTTTTACCACACTGGAAAAGAGTTGTAAGCTGCAAAGTATGTGCAACAGGTGAAGGACATCAAAATAAACAATTTTTATTCAGTGCCTTTTTGTCTAAAATTAGCCGTTCAGGCACTACAGTGAATTTAGTATTTGGATCCGCTGCGTTCAAAGTTTCCATAAATGGTTACAATGCTACATTTTAAAATTATTTAATGTCAACGGGCGTCTGGCTTTTTCTGGCTCTAAAATCAGTTAAATTCAGCGGAATTGTTAGTGTAGAATCCGCCGCTTCAGTGGTGACCAAAAACGAATCTCCCATAAAATATGAAAGAGTTGGCAGATATGCCTTTCCCTCTCTCTGTAAAAATCCATGCATCGTGAATCTGGGAATTTTTTTTTTCTTTTCATTTTTTTAAACAAAAATCATAAAATTTGTACAAAATTGTAGAATTTTACCGATCATCCATACAATCTTACAATTCACCCAAAATACATAATGCGGCCAAACTATACAAGTTGGCAGGTATGAAATAAGAATTAACAAGAAAAAATGAGCTGAACAAACCTTGAAATATATATATATATGTGTGTGTGTGTGTGTGTGTGAATAACCTTTATAACATATTCAGGGTTCGTACATATTTTCTTACATGAAAATTAAGGACCCATTAGCGAACAGGAATAGAATTAATCAGGGATAAGTTCTATAACTGACTTTGCACTTATAATACTATTTTAAGAAAAAGGGAGAGTTCAAGTATTATGTAAGCAATATTTTGGCCATTTTATACTCCTCCCCCACCCCTGTAAGCAAAATTAACACTGACGAACATAGGAAAATAAGTACAACGCTGCCTAAAGGTGCTTACATAATACTTGAATACTTCCTAAATTAGAAGTTAGAATGTATTATATAGTTAAACATAATCTCAAAATTAACAATTATGAAACTAGTTGTGGAAAATTAAAAACAATTCCTTAAAAGTCATAAGAGTAGTTAGCCTTAAACAAGATAATACAAAACAAATAAGGTCGATAATTAAAAGTAATTGGGTTTCTTATTTATAATAAATTCTAAGTCAATATATAATATTTATAATTAAAATTTCCTTCGATCGCCAGAATTGAACGTCGAAAACAGCACAATACTAACTGCAGATTTTGAGATGGTCCGCGTTTTAAAAAAGTTTGGTGAAATTCCATAAATGGGTACTATATACGCGCTTTTTCCATGCAAGATACGACAGTTGGTTAAAAATATTGCCCCTTCATCATGAAACCATGTAGAAACAAAAAGTTGCCAAAAAAATTGCTGTTAGTGGCTGCACCGTCACCAAATCGAATCTTTCTCGATCGACAGAACAGATCGCTACCGCAAACGACGTGGTCCCAGTTCCACGATTTCAGGAAATAGGCTGACTTAAAACAAAATGTCACTAGGGAACACTGTCATCTTTTTCCTTTCCTCCTTTTTGAGAGTTCTGCCTTTGTTCTCTAGCGCAGTGGTGTTCAAACCGTAGGTTTGAGATCCTAAGAGAGGTTGTTAGAAAAATTTTATTGGTCGCCAAATTCAAAGAAATTCGTCTACTGAAGTCAAAGAAAAGCGTCTACTTTCTATCCAGGGGTCACGAAAGTCAAAGAAAAGCATTCAGTCCAGGGGTCACGACAAAATTTTACACAAAAGGGGGGGGGGTCGGAAATGAAAATAGTTTGTGCACCACTGGTCTAGCGGACTACCATATCAATCGTTGACTCACGCTGCTTCGGGATCCACAGTTTTCCAAATCTCCTACGGCCTAGGGAGCCACCCCTGAACTGCAGTGAGCAGTTTGACGCTATTTTTTTAGGGGGAAGGGTACCGTTGGGAAACGAATCTGGAATAACAGCATGCAAAGCGTACACGTTACCAACTGCAGGGCCTAACGTTTACCTAATACAGACGCGTATTCGGGGGTGTGCTTAGGGTGCTGAAGCACCACCTTCCCCACCTCTGAGATTAAAAGTTTTCAAAAATTTATGGTACCGATCGTTTCAGCTCTCAAAATCATACAATCCGAATTCAAAGATCGGTCGTCGCAAAAAGCAAATTTATTGAAAGATATTATTACCCTTCACAGGGATAACACAATTGCCAAATATTGGTCAACACACAAAGCCACCGGGGCGAGATTTTTGTGAGTTTTTCATAGGGGATTTTTTATTACCAATAAATTTGACACCCACGTATTATTAGCTCAATCTAGAGCTATTATGTTTAGGAGAAGAAAAAAAAAAAAGACGCTGTCCTCATCCCAGAGGTCAAGACACCGCAGGCTCAACGCGGGGACCCTGGTTCGAATCCGGGATGAGGACGGCGTCTCTTTTTCTCCTAAACAAAAATAGCTCTAGTTTGAGCTACTAATACGTGGGTGTCAAATTTATTGTTTAATACCATATGCAATTTTAAATTTCTTGTGACAGTTTTCGTTGCGGGTAAGTTGCTACCCTCCCTATGCCTATAATCTTTCTTGCATATTGCAAAATAAGCAGATATATCTGATAAGTGCTTTAACACAAGTTCGCGAAACTACTGATCTGTTAAAAAATATACGAGATGACTGGAAAGAATCCACTGGCGCACCCATGTAGGAGACCGAGGGGTCCCGGGCCCCCCTTGGGCTAACAAAGCGAAAAATTATTACGCTAGTAGATACGGAAATTATTTTTTTAAAAGTAGTAAAATTGAAAGTAGTGATGACGCCAATGACATTTCCCTGAACTTTAGTGACCTCGATAAGACTGCTATTGAGGCAAACAACAGCAGTGGCTAGGGGCTGTCTTCAAAAGCTTTCCAGGAAGTAAAGGTAGACCAAAATACAAAGTCAAATACAGTTGAAATTATGACTGCAGATATTTTTAATTATGCCAAGAAATCTAACCTCACTAATGGAGATAGGATAACAGTGCTAAAAAATCTTTGGTAACCATATGCAAATTTCAGTTTTCTCACGACAGTCACAATAGTGCTGTATAAAATCAAGGAAAATCTCACCACAGTCTGAAGTTCTGCTCTTCTGAACTGAGTAAACATAACTATCTAGCTTGCCTAAATGCAGAAGACAGTGCCTATAGCAAATTTTGTGTGTTCTCTTTTCACCCCATGAAGTCGGTTTAAGATCGACACAAGCCACAGATGAACTTGTTTCAAAAGAATTTAATAATTGGAAGAAGACCTTGGAGAAGTTCAGATAACATTAGAACTTTTCTGTATCATAAGGATTCAGTTCACAAAGCCGACGAGTTTTAAAAATGCCACAAAAGGAAAAAAAAAAAGGTCTACAGATTAAGTATTGGACAAAAGGTAAGTAAAAGTAAGTTTTACACAATAGTTATTTTTAAACCTATTACTAAAACAGTGATCTTTTGTGGAAAACAAAGGCTGGCCATTGTAAAATTGTATAAGCATAATCTACTACTACCTCTAATTATTTAATTATTTAAGTATATTGCACTGTCAAATTAGTAGTAATTTAATAATGATAAAAGTACACAAAAAGACAACCGTAATTGATATGGAGACTGGCCCTTTATTTCCACCAAAAATTCCTTGCACCACTGGGCCCCCCATGGGAATATTCTGGGTGCGCCACTGAAGGAATCTGATACCAAGGTCTTGGGCCTCTATAATGAAGAAAAAGCCCTCTCAAACGAATCAAATGTCATAGAAGAACTACCCCGATTATGTGGATTAAAGGGGAATAGACGTAACGCACGTTTTAATACTCCTGAAGAGTATTATCAAAAGGCAATTTTTTATCCATACATGGACTATCTCATTTCTTCCTTAAATGAAAGATTTTTAACACAGAAAACAATCACATTTTTACAATATCGTCTACTTAAGTATGCAATAAATGCACCGTTTTCAATCATTAAATCTGCAGTGCAAATGTATAAAACTATTTGCTTGGATATCCCGATAATGTATAAGCAGGATATACTCTATGAACAGCTAAGTGGAAGAAGAACGACAAGAGGGCCTTGCAAACTACCGCAATGGATGCTGTGGCTGAATGTGATATATATTTTCTAACATATACGTCTTGATTAAGATATTAGTAATACTTGCTGTCTGCACAGCCAGTGTTGAGTGAATTTTATTATCCTTAAGAAGACTTAAAACATATTTGCGGAATTCTATATCTGAATCACGTCTTACAGGACACCCTATTATCCATACATAGGTTCATTAGCGTAACTGACGAAGAAATTATTAAAAAATACGCCGAAAGTGGAAAAAATAGGCGAATTAAGATAATTTTATAAGAGCATTATTTTAGGTGCTATAATTTAGCTCTATTTTGAATTCTCGTCATTTTATGATATTTGATGAGAATACGTTTTACTTTAAATAAAAAAACTTTTACCTGTGTGGAAATGATTATTTTCACTCCTCAAATTTATTGTTTATCCCAAATTGTAGAATTTCAAAAATAGCTTTTCTTTTTAATTAGCGGAAACCCTTAAGATGACAAAATCTCAAAAGCAATTTTAAGCATATAAGTAATAATAATGACCTCTCGCCCTCTATCCCAATATAATCCCACCGAAATTAGCTGTATATTAATACGAAATATTAATGGCTCCACCTGGTGGGAATTGTATATATGCTTTTGTGATTTCGAAGGCCCTCACCTTCACAAAATCCTATATAAGCCGCTGACCTAATACAGAATTTAAGAAATTTATTTATTAACGCTAAATTTTTAGTTCGCTTAAATATTATCGTTAAATATATTAATATATCGAAACATCAACAAATTCTAAGCCTACCCATTTGTAGAGAAGCATCTAACTACGGCCCTGAACCGAACAGAATATCTCCACCATCCGCACTAAGATGAGAGCATAAAGAAGGCCCAGATTTATTATAAAGGAGTGCAAAATTTTAAAAGGTGACGTGTGTTTTCACTGTTTTTTAAATTGTAGTCAATCTACTGTAGAATTCCGTCAATCCGCCCTCCTTAGGAAAGCACCCCCTACTTTGCCTTAACTTAAAATTGTGAAAAATTTCATGAAACACAGCTACCTTCCCCAAACAGCGTAAAAATAAAAAATTTCGTCACCAAATAAAATAAATCATTCATAAAATATTGTTATTTTATAATAATGCACATAAGAGAAGTTAACTACTTGGTGGGCTAGCTTAACTTCGAAGACCAGGCAGAACCATTCGCTCTTCTAAAAACAACTAGGAGGAACACTATATACACACACAGTACAGAGTAAAACTTCTTATAACGGAAATATCTAATCGCAGGAAATGTACAGCGTGACGGAGGTGGGGGCGCAAACGATAGCAGCTGTGCGTAAAGCACATCGCACTTAGATTTAAAGTTTAAATCTAGGTTTCGGAGAGGGAGGGGGTGAGATGCACTTATCATTCTCCTTCTGAAGAAATGTTCAAGCAAGTTTCTAGGAGGAGTTCTCTATGCATGTTCCTATTGTTCACAAAAGGCATAGAATCCACATGGTGTAAATTTCATGTTCATTCTTTATGTTGATTTATACTGTGAGAAGAATGACATTAATACAAGTTGAAACTAAAAGGAATGTTGAGAAATAGGAGAACAAAATTAACAGGGTGTCTACCCAAATTCTATTTCAAACTTCCCTGACTTTTCCAGGTTTCCAGACCAAATCTTAATCGATTTCCAGTCACTAATTACAGTAAACAACACACAATGCACTAAAATTTGCGCAATCAAAATAAGTTTTAAACAGGATGTCTACCCAAATTCTATTTCAAACTTCCCTGACTTTTCCAGACCAAATCTTAATCTATTTCTAGTCCACCAATCACAGTAAACAATACACAGCACACTAAAATTTGCACAATCGTGGTAAGTTTCAAGGCCATGAAATCGATTAATGCAAACCCCAAAGCCATTTATAACTCAATTAAAGTGAATTTACAAATTCAAAAGCTGTATTAAAAAGTGTATTTCTTTACACTAAAAACTTGCACTAATTAAATATTTACAGCAACATTTCCATTTGGCCCTTTTTGAGTTCATTATAAAAGAGTTTAACTATATAATCGCAAAGCTGATGCTTCATCTTCTATTTCATTTAAAGTATGTATAACTATATATAAGGCAAAGGAGATTGGTATGATCAAAACCCCTTACAGATTAAATAGTTTGGCTAAAAAACACTTCTCTTTTCAAGTTTTAGTTAGTATTTCATCTAAAGCGAAATAGAAGGGCGCAACGCCCTGCCGAACCTATTAAGCGCCCTGCCCTTCAACTTGTTCACCCTTGTGCCCAAATGTCCCATCTAGCCCTCAGAAAATAACGCACCATCCGTCCCCGATGATAATTCAAATTCCCACGTTAGAATCCAAAACGCGTGACGAAATTTGTTGATTTATAAAAATTTTGTACTCCAGCATTTCATTTTCGTAATAACACTGATGGTTTTGGCAAAACGAGATTGCTGACGAATATTTGTAAACAAAGCACTGTTGCCAGGTTTGCAGACTTTCAACCACGGACTACTGCGATAAACGTTAGCGGTTCCACGTATTTTTGAGATCAAATTTTTGTTAAAATCAATTTGTTTGTCTTTAAGCTTTAAATTAAGCATGTTTTACATCCCTATTTTATGAAGCTTACTAGCCATATATAGTATAGGACAGCGGTTCTTTAACTTTCCTAGACAGCGGACCCTCTTCAGAGATCACTCGCCCTTGCGGACCCCCAAGAATTAACTCAAAGTTTAAAGCCCAGAATTTGCATCATACATATTTATTTCTAGTGTTTCATCACTGATTTTCACTATTTAAGGAAGGAATTTTTCGTTCCCTCATAATTTATTCTTAGCATTAAAGAGCAAATGCTCTTGTTTCGGTATTTTTTCGAATCTTTGTGGAACACTGGGAGGGTCTGGGGACCACAATTGAACTGTTGATATAGGATATTTGAATAAATGAAATTATCATAGGATATTGTTTAACTAAATTATAGTTATATTAATTTAATTATTATTTTGTATGAAGTTGAGATTTTTTAATCTTGCCATTAGATTGCAATCACATACACCTTCCCCATATACTTAACTCGGAACTAAACTAAAAAAAACCTCCAAAAAATGGTTACCTGCAAACAAAAACTAAAAAATTTAAAGAAAGCAACTATAGGAACTAAATTAAGACGTTGTTTAATAGAATTAATAGCAGTAAAGCTATAACCGCAGATATTCATCATTGTCATCTATGTGTTTAGAACGCTAAAAAAATGCCGTTTTGCTAGGCCATGTGCCCTGCCCTTTTTTTTTCCTAAATGAAACACTATTTTAGTTACATATTTGGCAAATACTTTCTGCTGAAAAACATATAGGCTTAATAATTTTATATAAATTATATTAGTTTTGGTGCAAAATGTTAACTTTTGGAAGAAGTTTAGTCAAAAGTACAAGTTTTTCAAATTTTTCAGTAGGCAATGTGGTATGA
>QLNU02014176.1:3080111-3112680 GCA_006491805.2 Dysdera silvatica
TACCTCACAACGACATGCTTAGGGTTCTAAAATACATTATTAAAAACAATTAAATGAAATTTTATCTAAATAGTGTTTTATTATATCAGTGGTGGATTTAGGAATTTGCTGCCCCTAGACGCAGACTCTGTAGTTTGCCCCCGTTCCTCCCTTACAATAAAAGGAATACTTTTGAAAAATCAAAATCACAAAAAATTATACTCTTTACTTTAATCTGTGGAGGTTATTTTTCACATAGTTACTTAAACTAATATTTGAGTAATTTTATGTAATAACAAATAAGTTACTTTGGGGTTCCCAACCGTCATCCTTTGGCATGTACTTACTTAGAAATCTGCCATCAAGTTGATTAATAACAAGGACTGCTAAAGTTGATTAATAACAAGGACCGCTAAAGTTGATTAATAACAAAGACTGTTGATATATGCTTTTGACTCACTATCTAAAATTACATCTCACAATGTTGTTATCAATATTTAATGTATGTGTTATTTTGAAACTTAATACTTTATAACCTTCATGCATTACTTTATCAACTTAATACTCAGTACTTTTTATGATCTTAATACAGTACTTTATAAATGTAATACAAGGAAAGTATCTGGTAGTGATCTCTCTAATTTGTTTGAATTTTATAAAATAGGTTCAGACCAATACCTGAAGCATGACCTTTCTGGCTTTTCATTCATAATTCATTGTTGTAAAGTTAATTAAAAATTAACTTGTCAAAAAAAAAGTTAATTCGTTGTTAAAGTTAAAGATTTTAAGCAGATGTGAAACCGCTATTTTTCTATTGTTAGCAGTTAAAGCAACATTATGCTTCAGACATTGGTCTGAACCTATTTTGTTTAAATTTCAAGCAAATTGGTGAGATTATTATATTTTCCTTGTCAGTGTCTATGTAGCCATTGTATGTACATGTATGAGCTTAGTTAGGGGAAAAAAAACCAAACCAGAACCCATTTACATTTTAATGTTCATATAGTTTATGACAATTTCTTTTTAGATTTCTCAAAATGAAACTATCTCAACAATATCCTGCTGCTGTTTCTGGTATGGCTTTTAAAAATACTTAAAAAACAATTATGCAAATTATATTAAAATTAAATATTTATGAGATCAGTTTTAATGTCCCATATTGGTCATATGGTCAAAAAGGGATATGCATATACATATGTCTGTATATTTATTTATTTACACATGCTACACAAATCACTAAAACAACTACATACATGTTAATTAATATTTTTGCATGTGTGTGTTCTGAGAAAATGGGGAACATAACCAGCTCAGGACCCAAGGAAAAAAAAAACAAAAAAACCACATCCACTAGGTTAAAGCATTGGACTGTCTTCCGAATTATGTTTGTTGAAAATCTCTGTTTATTTGAATGAAAATTGATTATATGGAATGTCATTTATCAGTAGTCATTCCTCGACTTATGAAGGGGTTTTCGTTTTGGAAATTTGCTGGTGATTCTGTACAATAAAAAAGAAACCAGGATATATCGCACCCTTGCAACGAAAGTGTTACAACTCAAAAAATCCCAATTTTCAGAAAATGAAAAAAACTGTTTCTGGCTGAATTGAGGGACGTTGTGTTCATCTAATGACATATGCCAACTAGCCGAAACCCGAATAACTTATGGCTGAACGTTTTGCACGGGAGGATTCAGCACTGTTTTCTAAATCTAGTTGTAACATTAAGTAATTTTTACCGAATTTTGAGTTGCAAGGGTGCGATATATTAAATTTCAAACTTGAAGAGGCTTTAGAAGTAAAATCCGTTTCTCCCTTACACCCTGAGCCAGAGTCTGTGGTTTAATTTCCAGCTGACAGAGGTACAGATCCTTTGGAAAACTGTGGGTTTTGGCACAGCATGACCTTAGTTATCTTTGTGCCGTATAAAACACAATTGTCCTTATATATATATATATTTATTTAAAAACTTGCCAGAAACTGAAACGATCACATAGGGACTTCAAGTCATGGAATTAGTTTAGGCTTTTATTAGGGCATTAATTTAGACATTGGTATTTTTGGGTTTGGATATAATCAATACATTAGATTTTGTCAAATACAAATATTCATTATGCATGACCATAAAATCTGCATTGAACACTTTGTTTAAATAGAAGCATATGCTGCCTTAATTTATTAGAAAAAAAAATTTCTGCTAAAAACTATGGGCGAAAAATACATATCCGAGTGCTGTTATATTTCTTTAAAAGTAAGTTGACCACTACAACAAGAGAAATTTGTACTAGGGAAGGTGAAGTAGTTGAAAAAACAAGGTGGTTTCGATTTCAGCGATTTAAGACTGTAGTCCCCAAAATATATACTGGATTATCTTCAATTGAGAATTTCGAAACTGTATGCTCAACTATAAAGTCAAATCCATGCACTAGGCAGCTGGAAATGTTTCAGCTCACAATTGTATGCGAACTGCATTAGCTCAGGAAGATGCACAGAGGCTTTTGGCAGGTCAAAAAACAGTAATAAATTTTAAAACAGCTCTGGTTGCAGCTTATTTTAGGTATTTTAAAACAGTCTGTTTTATTAACTTCTAAGGATGTACTGTTCATATAGTTCCTTCAGCTAGTACAGTATCCATGTTTATGGCGACTTTAGATTTTTGTTTTCTTTGGAGTTCAAGATGGTAAAAAAAAAGCATTATGATTTAGTGTACAAAAAGTGCTTTAATTCCCAAAAGCATGCAATATCCAAAGTGTGTATGTAATATGAGTTTTATAGAATAAAAGGATGTTTATAATGTGCAAGGCTCTGAATCGGACAATATGCTCTGCTATAGTGTAATGCTTATTTTGTAAGATCAGGATGAAAGAACCTATGGTTTAGTTAAAGGTACATTCTGGTTTGACTGTCACTTTATAGGATGACTTTGCACACTGTACTCTTCTTCTAGAATAGTAAAATTTTTTTAATTTTTTGTTACCATTTTATTTTTTCTCATTCAACTGATAACTTAGTTCTCATAGCTATATTTACATACTGATTCAAATGTTGTTTTTTTTGGTTAAAATGGAAACCCGCAATGTTTACAGATTTTATTTCTTTGTGTTTTAGCCTCTCAGCAAATGTTTAATGTGTTCGATGAAGCGGAAGAACAAGATGAAAAAGAAAGTAGTACTTTAACAGAGAGAACATCAAATGTAGAAACAGCTGCGACAAGTAGTTCTGGTAGTCAAGATAGTTCAAGTCCTATAAGATCGTCTTCGACATCTGATTCAGGATAGTTCAAATAATTAGTAGTGCATTTAAGGATTTTTGAGCAGTGATGTGAATAAACAACTTTCAAAATGGTAAAACTTGCGGTAAAGCGCCTCAGATATGATCATCCCATTTTTACAGTCAGATAAAAATAATAATAGCCATCTTTTAATTCTTCACAATAATAATATCCATCTTTTATGGACAAAATTTTGTGTCTGGTGAACGTCTGTTAATGAGGCGTGTTACTGTCTGTATAACCAAGACTTAAGTAATGTAGGAAAGGCTTTATTGTGCCAATTGTTGGTAAAAAAAAAAAGAAAAAAAAGCATGTTTGTTAACCAAACAACAATATTAATCAACGTTTATTGGCGTAGTGATACCAGCGCCGATGTTATGGCGTGATTAGATGGTGAAACGTTCGAAAGAAAATAAATATTTCTTTAGGTGAGAGCCTCTGCCCGGCAAGTGGAAGGTCATGGGTTCAGGTCCCACTGAACGCAGAAATATTTATTTTCTTTTGAACGTTTCACCATCCGATCACGCCATAACATCGGTGTTAGTATCACTACGCCCATAAACGTTGATTGATATTGTTGTTTGATTTAATCTGCGTAGTGTTCGATTTATATAAATGCTTGTTAATGACTTTTTCTCAATGATTTTGACACACAGGGTAAGTACATGATAGTGATCTTGCCAATTTACTTGGAAGTTACAAAACAGGTTGAGTGATGTCTGAAGCAAATTCCTGCGTGTGTGTAGCCACCTACGCTAATGTTGCTTTACCTGTTAATAACAGAAAATTAACAGTTTTGTAGCAACCTAAAATATTAATAATTTTGCATTGGGGAATGAAAACTTGACAGGATTAGGTTTCGGACATTTGTTTGAACTTATTTTGTATATTTCAATCAAATCTGAGATCAGTATCAGGTACTTAACTTGTTATAGCAACCAGCTTACTAAATGATGATTTTGCAAATTTGAATAAGTTGTTGAAATATAATGAGCTAGCTAATGACTGCTTTTCATTTATTGAAAAGTATATTAGCAAGCTTTAAGAAAATGTTACGTCTTAAAATATGAAATTATTTATATAGTATTGTTAACTTACAGAGATAGCACTAATAATGCTTCAAAGTCTGTTATTGTAAATACTTTGGTTTTCTAATACACATATTAAAGTCTTTAAAATAAAAGTGCATCTTTTGTGCAATATGATTTGTGTTCATTGTAACTATAAAAAATAAATGTGCTTTTTTAGTCCAGTTGTAATAATTTCCGTTTTGTAAAACAGTACAATATTTACATTATTCTGTTTAAGAATTACACAAAAGTGGATAAAGTGAAAGATACGTTGCGTATGTGATAAATACATACTAATCACCAGGATGTTTAACTTGTGAGCATGCTTGGACATTGGAAATTGATAACTAAAAGTAAGGATTAGAATAAGAAACCAAACTTTTTGTAAAAATTTTGTCATTATAACTGCCAACCAATGTATTTATCATTTTTTGATGACCTTTCACAAATAGGTTTAAATTAAGTCTACTGCTATTTCCATATTGTAGTAAGTTCAGAATATTCTAAAACTTAAATGATTTTTAAACTCAAATTCAGTATTTACCTGCTTATATTTTTTAATATCTTATTCATTGAAAATTGGGTAACTTTAATTTTTATACAATTTTTTAAATTCTTGTTTTCTTCACAGTTTTAATGGTTATATAGAGCGTCTTAATTTTATCATTTGCTAAATAATTTAATAATAAAAAGTACGTAACAAAATGTTTATTAAAAATATAATCTGCATTCTCAAAAAAAAAAAGTATGCATAAAAAATTCGATTTTTTTCTGTGCCTTTCATTGGCCTTTACTCTTAACCTTGCATGCAGTGATTAGTGGTGAAGCTATCAGTGATGGCAAAGAACTGCCAATCGTTCATTGAGAACAGGAATTAGTACGTTAACAACTGATATAACGTCGATAGAATGCCGAGTTCTTGAATAATCGTTTCCTTGGTGTTGACAATGCTTTTACTTTAACTTTGGTGATCATATGGAAACATGTTTTCAGTATAGGGTAGTCATTTTCCATATTATGATGAAAATACTGATTTTTCTTTCTTGCGTGAAAAATGCATACTTGTTTGTATTTTGATGCACAAGGACAGTAACGGTTATGCTGCTTTGGGACTTGTTTCTGAAGAATCCAAATTTAGTTTCAAAGGAACCAAACCGGACTATAGTGGGGAACAAAAACGTCATACATTTTATAATACTATTGGAATCGAACCCTTGTTAACAGCACGGTAGATAAATGTGTTACCATTGTAGGGCAGTAGACTTACATTTTTACAAGAAATCCGAACCTCTTAAAGGTTAGGGAACCAAACCCTAGATCAGCGATTTTCAACCTGTGTGTCGCTAGATTTTTAAAACATGTAATACTTAACCATTTAGTTACAAGCACTAACATTGTTTTCGTGAAATTTCAGTAAAAAAATGTCAATAGCTAACACTTTTTTTTTTATCAGATCAGTAAAAAATATATTTTTTGGTGTGTCACAGAATTTTAATAATTGGTTTTAGTGTACTGCGAGTTAAAAAAAAAGGTTGAAAATCGCTGCCCTAGCTCAGAGGGTTTTCAACCTGCGGGCCACATGTGGCCCACCGGCTCATAGTAAAATACAAATTGTTTCACACAAAAGTAACGTCCTTGCTTCCTCTGAGTCTGAAATCTATACATTTTATTCTGTTGGCATTTTCATATTTCGTAATAAATATTTTAAAACACTAGAGAACTAAAGTAACACTCTATTTTTCCCTAAGTCGTATTTTACTTTAGTTTTCTAGCGTATATGGGAATCAGGTGTAGTTTTATTGATTTGCAGTGCAACAGTGATTTAAAAAAAAATTCAACTTAGAACTAGTTCTTATCAACATATTTAGAATAGAACTTGATATCTTCCCAACCATCTGACTGCATGCTCTGAAAACGTTACTGTTCTGGAACACCTACAATGGCGCATAGGCTGACGTAAGAAGTTTACAGGGGAGTTAAGGCTTACAATTGGGGAAGGGGGGGGGTTACAGAGCTACAACTCAATATATCCATACACAAAATTTATTGCAGTGGGAATTACAACCCCTATCAATCACCCACCTTCATATGCTAATGCATCTGTAAACAACTGTTTTCAAAAATGAAGTTGATAAAATGAAAAGTTAGGACCAGAATAACTGACGTCCACCTTGGAAACATTCTTAGGGTTGCAATATCAAAAATAAGACCTGATATTAGCAGGATTATTGAAAATAAGCAGTGACAAAAATCTCGCTAAAAGGTTTGATTTCGCTTTACATATTAATAACTAAAAGTATTGTAAATGTTTTTTGCTTCCATACATATTTTACATTGTAATATATATATATATTCAGTCCCAGAGGCGAATCTTGAAAATATTTTTGGGTGGGCACGCAAAACTAATATAGAGACTTGAAAAAATATAAACAAAAGCTGATCCAGGGGGGAACACTTCATGAGCCGCATTTGTTTAGTCCTAATATTGTTGATACAGTAGTGCGGCCCATGGGCCTACAAGAATAAATAAAATTGGCCCTTGGACTGAAAAAGGTTGAAGACCCCTGCCCTAGACTATAGTGAACTGTTAGTAAGTTTTCTGTTGTGGCGTCATTGGGAGTTAAATTCAGATTAATGACATGCTAGTAGGTAATGTAAGAGGGAGAAAAAGATCAAAAACATTGCATATAATTATTTTATTATGATAGACAAATGACATTGTGCTTAATGTAAATGGCATACATAAATATATGTATAAAAAATGTTGCAATGTAGAAGGCATTAAATATTTCAAAATATACTAGAATACTGATTAAGGGAACCAGGCTTTTAAAGCTGCTCCCCCCCCACCTCCCAATACTTCATAAATATACTTGATTATTAGAACTTTCAATTATTAGAATCATCTTCAATCCCAGTCTCTTCTGATAATCGACAGTCTTCAGTACTTTCATTTTCAGTGGGAATAATTTGAAAGAGTCTTTCTTTTTTTGTTTGCCAGAATTCTTGAAGTTGCTGTTTCTCCTTTTCACTTGCAAAGCTATGGGAAATACTGTTGCAGGACAGCTCCCATAGTTCTTCTGGCGTAAGAGAGTAATGTCTTTGAGCTAAATAGTATTCTTCCGATAAAGTAGTATTGAATACACCTTTATCATCTGTCTGTGGAAGAGAACATAAAAAATCAACACTTTCAGTTAGATGATGTTGGAAAAAATAATCTTTGAAAAGGAAATTGTTATGAAAAAGCATGTAATTATTGAAAAATATGCAACATCACCTGCACTGAGATTTATAAAGTCCAAGAAATTAGTGATGCAACTAAAAAATTGTACCTTTAATTTGTATTATGGAAGTTATTCATGCAAGGGTTGGTTGGTTGCACTTTTATGGTGCAAGGACAACGACGGTCACTCTGCGCCAAGCAAGGTTTTATGCAAGGGGAGTTCCATAGGCATACAGTAATTTTCCAGTTTTTAACTAAATTACACTCATAGTGATTAACCTAATGTGATTTTCTTCATAATTTTTATGAAATTGCTATTTTTTTAAATTTTTTTTTTATGTAATATGATTTTTGTCTTACTTTAACGGCGCAATGACATCAAAGGTCATGCTGCGCCGGGACCTACAGTTTTCCGAGGAATCCGAACCTCTTAAGGCCTAGGGAACCAACCCCTGGACTACAATGTGCAGTTAGTCAGTAGGTACTTTTTTTTTTTGGTCACAGTTGGAAATTAAACTCAGAATGACCACACGCTAGGTAAGTGCATTACCACCGCAGGGTCCTTACATGATTTTTATTTAAGACCAAAAAAAAAAAAGAATGAAAGAGGCAAGTGAAATTAAACAAAAATTAGGCTTTATGGGGTATTAGAATTCAGTTATCCAAGCCTTTGTTTAAGGAACCAAATTTTGAACTGCAGAACCAGTAAGTGCTGGAATCGAACCCAGATAATTCAGATGGTAGGCAAATGTCTTACCACTACGTTACTACATGGCAAAATATAAGTAATGTACAAGCGATATTCTTGGAAAGGTACGCTTTGCAATAGATCAATAAGTCAGCAGTACTATAAATAGTATAATAGATTAATATGTGAGCAATAGTGAGTTGTCAAAATTTTAATGACTAGTTAGTTCATTCAGAGTTTGATTACTCTATTCAGCACAAAGCAAAAAAAAGTTAGGTTTTCATTGCCAAAAATGTTCGGACAAACCAGTACCATCCTGCCACCGATTCCGAATTATAACTTCACCTTTCTAAAATCATTCTTTTCCTTTTATTTATATCATGCACAGAGATGGAGCCACATTTTTTTTACCACCGTGTATAATTTCTTAAGTGAACTGCAATATATTTTGCTTATTTATTAGCTGTATGATCATATAGTTGTAACAAGAAAATTTGGTTTTGAATCCAAATGGCCGAAAATGTATGCCATTTTCTACTGATCTGCACTCAAGGGTTTGGTTCTGTATGCAGCAGGTTTAGAACCTTTGGAAAACTTCAAATCTTAGTACAGCAAGACCTTGACTGTTCTTGTGCTATAAAACACAATGACTATAGATGAAGAAAAAAAAGTTTAGGACGTTACTGTAAGATTCTCAAAATAAAAAAATGTGGGCAGACATTTTTTTTCTCATGCTACACTGAACAAAGAAAAATCTGATTATTTTTTTTTGGTATCTTGTTTTGCGTTTTGAGCATTCTGTTTCAAAAGCATTAACCTTGTTAATGCACCGCTAATATTAAAAGCAATAACATGTGACACACTTACACATAGCACACATGGGTAGTTAATTTCTCTCCATAACGAAAAATGATGGTCTATGTATGATGTAACTGTATGACAGAAAACATTTGAAGTCAGACACATTTCTGAAAGTAAAATACAAATTTTGTAAATTTATGTCTAAGACTACAGTACAAGCAAATACTTTTCTGTTTTAAGTGAGGGACTTGTAAAAAGAATATATCATTTAATCTTCGGTGTGGTGCAATATAACTAGTTGCATGTTCAGGCACAATGAGCCTAACAGGCACTTCTTTCCATAAAAATAAAGCAATTTGTAATCATAAAACCATTTTTTTTAGTTTTCTAAATCATCCTTTTGTCAAGTACAACACTTTTGAGGTGTTTTTAAAATTAAAATGTTAAATTTATAAAAAGTAATGATAAGTTTAGAAAACATTTTATATAAGCAATATCCTGGAAGTTTATTTTTCAAACACCAAAATCACCCAAAATAATATGAGAATTACACACTAAACAATTTACAATACAAACTATTCAAGAAAATCATGCTTTATTGTGGGGGAGGAGAACTAATTTGATTGTAATGCAAATTCACTGTCGTATGCAGGGGGTGAGGTTGATGGGAGTTTCAACCCTTTCCACTGCAATAAAATTTTGTATATACAGTAGAGTCTCCATATAACGAACTTCCATATAACAAAGTTTTCTATTTAATGAAATTTTCGGCGGAACCTTGACTTTGAATGGCACTAACATGTAAATTTGTCTCCATATTACGAAAAACAATTTCTATATAACGAAGTTCTTTTTATAAAGAATTTGATTTTTTTAATTTACCTTTTACAATTTTTCAGCGGGATGGTTAGGTAGAAGGGGTAGTTGAGGATTTTAAGCAAAAAGACGGAGTTGAGGTAGCCTTCTGTACTGTGGACATAGGGTCAGTTGTGATAAATAATTCTATTGTTCTAAACTGGGAACTTTGAATCGGCGGGGATGTATCACTCTGCAGGTGTGGCTAAGCCACGAAATTTGCTTCTCGCACATACGTGTTGCATTGTTGAAGAAAATGTTATAGATGACGTGTTCCGATATTTACAAAAGTGTGAGAATTTCTATGAACAAAATGTTTTTTATAAGAAACCTGTACAAAGCAAAATTAGTGATTATTTCTCTGTTTCAAATATGTTGTATGAGGATCATACAGATATAAAGTAATCCTCAGTCTTTACTTTTGTTATTAATTTGTACGTACTTGTATACGAAAAATATATAAATTCGTTGAAAAAGAAGAGTCTACTGAATTTAGTCTTTACTGTCCAAATTTAGCTTTTTTCATTTTATCGAAATTAAGTTTCAACATTTATGTTAATTTCTATTTAACGAATTTTCCTTATAACGAAGTTTTTCAGAGGAACGATGGCACTTCGTTAAATAGAAACTCGACTGTATATACATATGAATATATGGAGTTATAGTTCTGTAACATCTCATCGTATGCCTGTAACCCACTCCCTCTTATGAACTTTCTGCATCTGCCTATGCACAAATTTTGCATGTTACATACAAACTGCATACATATTTTAACAGTCTTCTGATACCAGTTTCTGTGATGCATCTAGTGCATCTATGTCTTTTCGATGGGACATCCTCCTTGTTTTCATTTGAGCATGAACTAAACGTTCGAGGTCCAAGGACATCCCAATGGTTTTCATACTTACCCGTTTTGATCTCCAATCACCAATTCGGGGGATAGTTGTTTCGGAAATAGTGTTCTCTGCATTAATTCCAAACCGTTACTAAGGTAAATAACTTGAGCACTGATATATTTTTATGTTGTTTACTTGTTAAATAAATAAAATTATTTACTGAATAGATCATGGAAATAAAGCCCGTCCCAAAAGTTTATGGGCAACTATTTTATGCATACAGCATATCAGTCATTCTGCACCAAACAAGGTTTTTGACTTCTGTAAAGGAGAAGCAAAACATGCAGGTACTCGAATACTTTTGATCCTTATTTGCATAAATCTGGAATATTTCATTTTCAGAACAGGGGTGTTTGGTAATTTGGAATATGACAATTTGTGGAAAAAACCCTTATCATCTAGCTACTTTCAGAGAATTAGAGAAATACGGCTCACTATATCGTCGATAACTTTCTGAATTTTCAAGATATCCCACTGGTATTTTTTTTAAGTTGCCCTATACTATTGACTACAAAATTATGAAAGAAAGTTATTCATATCTTTCGCGCATGCGCAGTAAAAAATTATTTTCTTCAAATGCTCATATCTCATCGTGCATTCAATATATTAATTTCTAATTTAAGTATAATATTTTTCTTGTACGTTGACAAATGTTCTGTAAGTTTTGTGAAATTTGACTGAAAATTGTGGATATTATAAGCAAAAAATATGTGACAAAATTTGGGTTTTCTTAAAGAAACGTTTCTATCTTCATGAATATACATGTTTGTTTTACAAAAATAAACACACGCATTAAGCATAGCTGGTTAAATATTTTCTGAAAGTTACAAATAATTTCCAGCTTTTTATGATACAGGGTGATCAAATATATTTTTTCACTTTGTCAATATGTGGGTGGTCCCCTAAATGCACAAGTCACCGAAACTTTATTGAAAAGTGGGCGTTCAAGTATGTTCTATATATCTCCAAAGTTAGAGAATAATTGGCCGAGTGGTTTTTTAGAAATTCGAAAAAAAAAACAAAAAATCCAAAGTGTCTGGATACTTTTGGGCATATAGTGTACTTATTAATAGTTTTAATGTAGGTAAATTGAGTTTTGGAAAAAAACATAATCACGTAAATTTCCAATTAAAAAATATTGCGTTATATCTAATCAGTCAAATAAAAAAATTCAAGTTTCTAAGTAGAATATTTGCAAAGTGATTAAAAGTTCAATTTCTTATAAATTTTTATCATCCTTTTGATGATTTTTTATGGTGTAGATAAAAATAACATAACTAAAAATACAACATTGGTTTAAATATGCAAAAGTTGTACGAATAAGCAATTCAAATAAACAGTACGGTCAATGAAAATGTTCATATTACATATACAACTGCTATCAAGATAATGTGAGTATTTTACCTAATGGTATTTTCAGTTCCTTAAGTTCATTGAAGTTTTTCTCACATCCTCCTTTCAACGGGTGAATGAAAGTCCCATGCCCTATTCTGTCAGGTTGAAGCTGAAGCAATTTTTCAACTTCTTCGTCAGTGCCAGGCACCTATAAAATAAGTAAAAAACAAGGATTCATTATGGTGTGTATTTTTAAGGTATTTCAGGTTACGCTGCAACACGAACTATAGTTTTCAACATAACATATGCCAATATATAGGGCTCGACGAATGATGGCAAATCGTATTTGCCAGAGTAGAATGCTACTCGCCTATCTCAATAATAAAACCTAGGAGTCTAGCTATAAAAGAATATTACCAAGTAGCCAGTGGTGACTGGATTTTCCAAGCCCTGATAACATACAGTTAATGAAATAGACACATCAAAAACTGTCAGTAACATAAGGTCATGAAGTCAAGCTTAGCATTCAAAATTATGCCACATCTACAGTTGTAAAGGTTGAAGCAATAACTTATATATTAGTAATAATACACTTCTCAGGCATCAACAATAGTATTAATATTCTCACGAAACAATACAGAGTTTCACCAGGAGATTCCATAACAAACAGTTATTTTGACACTGGCGTAAGGTTTAAAAACACGACGTTTCGGGAGCCAACTGCTCCCTTTGTCAAGTGAAGGCAGAATTTATGCCTTCACTTGACAAAGGGAGCAGTTGGCTCCCGAAACGTCGTGTTTTTAAACCTTACGCCAGTGTCGAAACAACTGTTTGTTATTAATATTCTCTCTTTAAATATATTGTAAGTTTAAGGCAGGCTGTCCAATAATTAGTCGTGTTTTCCTATAGCAGTGCAAAATCTTTGTTAGCATCACGCCCTAAAACGTTAGTTTTATAGCAAAAGGATGGCAAAGGTTTTATTGCACAATATATCCCAAAACCTTTTAATACTCATCATTAGGTAATATTGTATAGAACTGGTTGAAAAACTGTGCCACAGCATCCCGTGGTACCATGACACACAGTTATGTGTGTGCGTGCGATATACCAAACTATACTACGGGTGTTACAACCAAGGACATTAATACTACACTAAGGTGTCATAAACCGAAAAGCTTGGGAAGTACTGCTGTATTGGATGTATCTGTAGGTAGTACTACACTAACATAGCTTAAAGACTGTCAAGTTTGCTATATTTCTTGCCGTTCTGGTAATATGATTATAGAGGATAAAGCTAAGTTAATCTTAAAATTTCAAAATGACTCGGTAACATATCTTGGTCAAGAAATGGAACTCCTAGTCTATGCCAGTGGGAACTATGCGGGGGAAAAAAGTTACACCAGTTGGAGATATATGAATAAGATGTACTTACGTTTTGAATATATTTAGCTTAGATTCCTTTTTCTTTTTGTTTGAAAACTTAGGACAAGGAATTATAAACAACTAGGTCTAGTCCAGAGATGAACACTAGCCTGTTATAATTAAAATCTCTTAACCACCTTGATGATTAAGATGGTGGCTTGTAAAGAGTTTCACAAGCTTATTATATATTAAAATAAAAAATAAAAAAATCAGAGTTGTTTCTACACCTGATATTTTAAGAAAACTTTGAAATTTCATATTAACAATATGAAGTTCTGGCCATACTCTCCTACACTTTACTAGCTAAGTTAGCAAAAGCATCCAAATGATTAGTTGAAGGTCGCTGGATAAAAGTCAACCTAAAGCATGATCTTTCTCTTTGACAACAGTGGGTTAAATGGAACTCGATTATAGAAGTTCTTAGTTTTCTTCTGCCAATGCACATTTTTCACCATATCTCTAAAGATGTCATCCGCCCCACCTTTAAGATTTTGTCATGCAGCAACATCTGTAACATTATAATTTGAGCCTATAATATCCCACCCCTACAAAACATAGAATTTAATCCTGGCCGAGAACCTCTATTCTATAGGAGGTGCCATGAATGTGGGATTTAGAAGAAATTGACTTCAGATAAAATGTACAGGTGCAAAATGATATAGGCACATTTAAGTAATTTCATAAGTTCGAATGTAAAATAAAGCTTACTTCGGCAATGTGTAGTGCAAGCTTCAATCCAGCTTTCTTTGCATGCTGCAATACAGAGCTGAACTTCAAGACATCCTTTGTCTACAGTAAATTAAATTACTTAAGTTATTGTACTACATTAAATGGTACACACACAATGTGAGCATAGACTGAAATATAATGCAATAACATTTAAAACAATTATTCGAAAATAGAATTGGATAATTCATTTTAAAATTAGCAATTATTTCTTACGTGCTTAATTATAGTAAATGCAGCAACATTTTAATTATGTTTATGGAAATCAAATCTCGAATTAACAGATAAAGTTCTTTCATTAAAGAAAGCAGAAGAATGAAGCATTTAAAAAAAAAACCACCCCTACCCATTACTAAATAAATTTCTCAATAATTATACATTAATAAAAATGTAATTAAAACATATGGCTCTAATATCTAGATTACAGTTTAGCATTATTAACAGTCATAAAAAAATCTGCATTACATCACTTGCTCACATAATTTTACTAACAATATTCTTTTATTTTTTCAGTTAGTCATAAATTCATTTAATTTTACAAATTGACAATTAAAGAACTGATGGGGCTGAAAATAATTTGATGTTTATAAGCTTTTTTTGTACTAAAAATTAAGTTTCGAAATTATGATTGCACATACAGTAAAATATGTCTATAACAATACAAAGGACTGAGAAAGGTATCACTATAGACAAAGCCGAATACACTGAAGTGACAAAAGTCATGGGATAGCAGTATGCAGATTTACAAGTGGCACTTGAATTATGTTAAAAAGGTATAAAAAGTCAGATGGTTGTCACTGCTGTTTGTTGGACTCTTAAATGTCTTGTAAAACATTGAATAACGTGATAATGACTAACCAACAAGAATTAACAGAGGTTGAATATGGAATTGTTGTTGGAGCTGAACACATGGTGCATAGCATTTCAGAAGTTGTTGCAACCTTTAAGATTCCTCGCTCCATAGTGTCAAGGACGTATCGAGAGTACCTCATGGAAGGGATTACCGCTCAAAAGGGATAACGCAGTGGCCATCTGCTAAATGATCAAGATCAATAACATATGAGCAGAAGTATCCATGAAAACCAAAGAACGATACTGCACAAACTATCTTATGCAATGAGGGGTGTACTAGAGGCGTGTCTCTAAGGTCCATGCAGTGGAATTTGGGTTTGATGTGATATGGTGGCAGAAGACCGAATTGAGTGACTTTACTCTCAGTAGATCAGCGTCAGCATCTCTCATGGGCTACAGGTCACATGCATTGGGCTATAAATGACAGGTAAAAGGTAGTGTGGTCTGATGAGTTACGTTTCTAGTTGTTACAAGCTGATGGTTGAGTTTGGGTGTGAAACAAACCCCATGAGGCATAGATCCAACTTGTCAACAAAGCGCTGTGCAAGCTGATGGTGTTTCCAAAATGATGTGAAGAGTCTTTTCTTGGCATGGATTGGGTCCTCTGGTCAAAGTGAACTGGGCATTGACAGGAAATCACTATGTTCAGCTGTTTAGTGACCAGTTGCAGCCTTTTATGGATTTCACCTACCCAAATGACGATGGGATGTTTTTCAGGATGATAATGTTGCATGTCATCAGGCCCATGTTGTGACTGGTTTGAGGAGCATTCAGGACAGTACATGATTTGGCCATAATCAGACCCCCCATGGAGAACATCTGGGATATGACTGAAAGAGCCATTTGTTTATAAGATCCAGTACCTACCACAACCATAGAAATATGGGTGGCTATCGAGACATATCCAGATGAGGTTGAACATTTCTCCTGATAACTTCCACCAACTAGTTACATCTGTTCCATGTCAAGTTTCTGCCCTTCGCCAAGCTTGAAGAGGTATCTCATGACTTTTGGCACTTCGGAGTATATCTGTCAAGACCTGGGGGTAGGGATATCATTATAGACACAGATTTCACTGTATACATTCCAGTAAATACCTTTGCTATTAAATAGAATATGAAACTGAATTTACACTGCATTCCTTGAATTTCGAAACGAAAAAAAAAAAATATTTTAAAACCATTCATTAAATCACCCCCAATATGGTATCATGACCTTCAGACCATGTTGGATTTATAAGTGAGTGTACTTTCGAAAAAAACAAAAACTATGAAGCTTATTCGATGTAAGACGGTGAATTCGATTACTATACCACTGAGACAAAAAAGTTGAGGGAAAATATAAATTTCTATGCAAATAATGCATTTTTTATTTATTATTTATTAAGACAATATATCACTGTACAAAAAATAGGTAAAGCACGCTATAATGTCTTGAGTGGAGGTTAGGGAAAAAACTGAAAACAATCAGCTTGACAAGTCCTAACCCCCAAAGAGAACGAGAAAACACCTGATAAAGAATCATTTCAATATACAATATATTAAGGTATTTCAACATAACAATCAAAGTCAGAAACTGTTTTTAAAGAAACACAGTATGGAACTTTCACAACAATTTATATAAAGTCTAATGAATTTAACATGGAAATCTCTCCAGCCAAAATGTAATATGCATACTACAAATTAAACAATACACACAGAAATTATTTAACACATTTGTAAATAACCATAAACCCCATAAATTATTTTAATTGATGGTTAAAATCAAATACAATTTTAATCCATAACCTTATTTTATCCGCAGAACACATAAATCAATACTTACATTAGCATCTCCACTTAGATCAATACCAACAACTGGAGAGAAGGAAGAATTTAATTCTGCCTCTGCAATTTTCACTGTTTCTTCTGCCGCCGAAACAGAATTATTCTTCCTATCAATTGACAAAATTAATTTAACAGTTATGTTTGGGATGTTTTGCTTGGCATCTTTGATAGCAGAAACAATGGCTTCAACATATTCAGATCGTGAGATAGATCCAGGAATTTCTTTGGGTGTACTTCGTAATTCCAGATAACGAACACCATCTTCATAAAATTCTTTAATGACATCTGTAGTAACCTTAAAAAATCAAGTGCAAACATTATTATTCAAGGTTATAAAATATTATTACCCTTCATAGGGATAATATAATTGCCACATAGTGGTCTACACAGAAAAGGCCCTGGGGCATTTTCTTTTTGGTGGATATGTGATAATTTCAACACCCATGTTTTTTAAATGAAACCAGAGCTTCTTGTTATAGGAGAAAAAAAAGGCATCCTCGACCTAGATTTAAACTAGGGTCGCTCTCTTGAGTTCCAGGCTCAACGGAGAGACCCTAGTTCGAATTATTACATAGTTGGAATTATCACACACACGTTTAACTATTCCCCACGAAAAAACAAAAACTCATCCAGAGGCTTTACTGTGCTGACTACTATGTCGCAATTGTGTTATCCCTGAGAAGGGTAATAATATCTTACAACTTACATATATAGAGAAAAGGAGTTTCATTTCCCATCCTCGATGGCCTAGTGGTTAAAGTGCTTTGGGCTCAACGGGAGAGACCCTAGTTTGAATCCAGGTTGCGGAAAATCCCTAAAAATTACTTAAAATATGTGGTCTATGCATAAAACTTCTTAAATAAAAATTTGGTTTAAATAGTTTTTCATTAAAAAGTTAATATATTAAAATAAATAACAGATCAAAGAAATTTGAATATTTTCTACATTCATGCATATTACATATTTTGCATACAATCATGCACAGTCTATAAAACAAAGTGTTCATACAGTGTAAATGGCTGCTGCATTATCAGTGAGTGAATGTATTAGACCAAATATCTGGAAGCATCTATAAAAAATAAACCCAGTGTGTAAGAATGAAAACAGCATCCTTTTTAAATGATTTATCAGTTACTATGAGTAATTATAATATACTTAATTTCAACACATATTTAAGCATACACTAGATCAATGGTGGACAATTTACAGCATGCATGCCACATATGTGCACACCCATACACATCTTTAATGACATGTGGAGTGACTTAAAAGCAAAAACAAAACTCTGAATATGATTATATGCTAAAGTATTAAACAAGAAGCATTTTATTTGGCCTTCAAATAAAATCCTTTTTTTTTTTTCACATTTCTTAAAGTGAAATATTGTTCGATATTAGTGAAAAAAAAGTGTACTGTATGTCATTTTTGCTAATCAAGTAGGTGCTGTAAAAATGGCTCTAAAGGCAGTCCATCTATAGCAGTGGTCTCAGATCAAATTAAATAAACTCAGACCCTTTAGAGGGCCACTTTGCAGATTTGCAGGACATTAGCGGGCCACATGAAAAATTAATGCCTTACAAAGCCTACATAATAGAGAATTAATTATTTGTATGATTTGAGAACATTTATAGCTACGTATATTGCTAAATACAGAGTAAAGTATGTTATCAAAAAACAAAAAGAAGCTACTTTAATTTTACATCATACAAACTACAATTGCGATGGTAAAGATGAAACGACACACTGCGCAAAATATTAAATAAAATAAAACACATTAACACAGTTAAAATAAATACGATGGTTTATAGCTATTTCGGAAGCGCGTTTAGGCTTCCTTCTTCAGAACCCTAGTTACACTAATGTGGCACACGTGCTAGAAAAACTATCGATGCCAAATTGCTAGTCCAAAATTAGTTCGGGTAAACCAGTTGTGGGTCCGTAGCCGCGTCTTTTGCTATGGGACGAATGAAGTTTCTCCAAATAGAGGACATAGAATTGAACGGAAGCTGATCGTTAACAGAGCTCTTGAAGCTCTTATCTTTCGTATGAAAGAATTTCATTTTGCTGATGCTGAAATCCGTGAATTAGTCAAATTTACGGAGATCTGTATCACACAGACTTGCTTTTCTTTCCGTGATCAATTATTTTCGCAAACTGATGGCCTTGCCATGGGAAATCCTCTTTCACCCGTTTTATGTGATATTTACATGCATTATGTCGAAGAGGATATTCTCAATCACATACCATTTAAACTGTGGATTAGATATGTGGATGACACATTCGCTATTCTTCCAAACGATTGTTCAGATCTCTCTACAATTCTCACCACCTTAAATTCCGTCAACCCTCACATACAATTCACTTTGGAAGAAGAAAACAACGGTTCATTGCCTTTCCTGGACGTTTTGGTACATAGATCGCCGTCCGGGTTCCAAACCAGCGTATATCGGAAACATTTTGCTGTTAGCCAAACGCCGCATGCTGCTTCCGCCCATCACAAAATTAGACGATAAGCACGTTCTACAGGTTTGGTCTCATGTACTCTAAAATTGTCATCATCTGAAGAATTACTCAAGATTGAACTTAACCATATTCTTGACATCGCTCGAGATCGTGGTTACAATCCTACCATTATTGACGACGCTTTGAAGAAACTCACTAGACCTAAGCTGTGCAGTACACTCTTGATTGATTCCTCTCCTTGTAATTTTATCAGCATTCCTTTCGTTCCACGAATTTCTTCAAAAATTGCTTCCATCCTCCGTAAATTTAATTTCAAGGTCACTTTTACTCCAATCAATAAACTCGGTTATTCCAAACTCAAGGATATTATTCCTGATTGCAATTATTTTGGAATTTACTCCATCCCATGCCAGTGTAATCGTGTTTATATTGGTCAAACACGTCGGGCCCTTCGATTTCGTCTTAAAGAGCATGAAGCCTACGTGCGTAAACAACAACTGGAAAAATCTGCTTTGGCCAAACACGCCTGGGAAGCTGGCCACAAATTTTCTTTCGACAAGGCCCATCTAATAGAGAAAGTTTCTTCACCAGCCGACCTCAATTTCTTTGAAGCCTTCCATATTCTTTCGCATTCCTCTTCTACTGTTAACGATCAGCTTCCGTTCAATTCCATGTCCTCTATTTGGAGAAACTTCATTCGTCCCATAGCAAAAGACGCGGCTACGGACCCACAACTGGTTTACCCGAACTAATTTTGGACTAGCAATTTGGCATCGACAGTCTTTCTAGCACATGTGCCACATCAGTGTAACTAAGGTTCTGAAGAAGGAAGCTCATATTGCTTCCGAAATAGCTATAAACCATCGTATTTATTTTAACTGTGTTAATGTGTTTTATTTTATTTACAATTGCGATGGTTATATCATTAACGTTGATATAAGATTATTTTTTTAACCAGAAGTTTGAACACACACTTTTGTGACACCATGTTTTCAATATTAGGAGAAATGTCCTTGCAACATGCCGCCTTTAAAGCTGAATTCAAATGCATGTCAGTTAGCTTGTTTCATTTAAGAGATTTCATTTGGTTCATTATAATTATACTATATAAAATAATTGTCCTTTTGAAAAAATATGCCTTGCCCAAGGCCGCTAACACCGTAAGCATGACCCTGGTCATCAACTTATTAGTTTTCAACTTATTTTTCAAAAAACTTGGCTTTTTTCCTTGTATGTGAATAGATGAATTTCAATGACTAAATTGTTTTTGTTTTGTTGGATAAGGAAGTCCTCAAAAATATTTCAAATTTTGTATTTCATTATAATAGAAAATTAAACTTATAAAAACATTTGAAAAAAAGAAGGTATTCTTTAGATTAGAAAAAGATGTCGCTGACCGCAAAATCATATACATCAGGCATCACGTTTGAGACCAACCACTGATCTATAGACAGTAAAATTCAAGGATCTTGATGCAAAGAAATGAGCATGTCTCTCATTCATATGCAAAAGTACATTCAGCCTAATGGTAATTAAGGGGTCAAAATTAACTTTTTAAATCAGGTGCACAAATGCACCCAAGTCTTACGACTTACGTGCACTAAATACTAGTTATGTGTAAGTAACTAACAGAATAGAAAGTAAACCTCAACATTAGAAACATGTAAAATGCAAGTGTAGCAATTACGTTTAAGCATGTAAGCTAAACAAAAATGCAACCTTTTGAAATAATTGAACATTCGTTCGTAATAAAAATTAAATCAAAGCAAATCCAGATAAATTAAACAACAATATTAATCAACGTTTATTGGCGTAGTGATACCAGCTACGCCAATAAATGTGGATTAATATTGTTGTTTAATCTGTGCAGTGTTCGACTTCTATAAATACAAATGCAGATACATTGAGAAAATTATATAAAATTATTCTATAGGTCACTGTTCTTGAAAAATAAGTAGCCATACTTTTGAAAAATTAGGTGCACTGTGTGCACCCAAATTAAAAATTTATGTGCACATATAAAATTTCATGTGCACAGTGTACCTGCTAATTTTGAACCATGTGGTACTTATTTCGATTAAAAAAGTTTATCACTAATTAAGTAGTTTATTTAAAGTTTAAATAGAAAATTGTTATTTTCATAATAACCTAATAAAAATAGGTTAGCAGTAGTGATGAGACTGAATATTTGGCAAACAAACATCAACTTCCTTTAAAATTCACTATGAATATAAACAAAATGTACTTGTCATGCCTTAATTTTAAGCGAACTTGATATTTGGCTGTATAAAATTTTGAAAATTACAATTTAATTTTATTCTCAATTTAAAACATGACAAATATTCATAGTGAATTTTAAAGGAAATTGATATTTGGTGCCAAATATTCGCTATTCAGCCTCGTATCTAGCCAAATATTCGGTTATATCCCTAGTTAACATGAAATCCAAATCTTACTTTATAAATTGAGAGTATTATCTGTCTGTAAAGGACATAATGTGCTTAAAATAAAAGTTAAACATGCCATTAGATCAATAATAAATTACCAAAGAAAAAAATAAAGTGGAGATTAAAGATTATTTCACAAATTAACATCATCTACTCCATTAATAAACTTAGTTTAAGCCATAACATGTACTTACTCTGAGAAGGATTTTAGAGAATCCGGGGATACAAATTTACCTATGTTCTCATACTTGTGCTTATTTTCTTTTTGTTCATACAATTTCATTATAGTTTCCTTACTCAAGGAGCCATTTAGATGTGCATGAAGCTCCTATAAAAACAATTCAACATTAAAAATAAAAACTCAGCTTTATAAAAAGGTTGATTGGTTGTAATTTTATGAAGCAATGACAACAGGGTTATTCTGCACCAAACAAGATGAGACTGTACACTTTATAACAGAGGTCTTCAACTGGTGGTCCGCAGAAAAAGCTGGACATTATTTGCATTTTTAATGTTTTATCAGTAATAAAACAAAAATAATATTCTAAGAAATTCTCATATTCTGAATGACAATTTTTGCCTTTATATTGCACTAAATTCACGAAATGTGGTCTGTAGGATTTAAAATTATGGATTTAGTGACCCCTGGGGTCCGAAAGGTTGACGATTACTGCTTTATAAAAAAGAGCATTATACAAATGTTCGTTTCTTGTATACTGAAATTTTTCAGTTTACATTTGAAGTGGAAAGTAACGATAGACTCTCCTTTTTAGACGTGCTGATTAAGAGAGTTGGTCGTTCATTTCATACTTCAGTGTTCAATGAACCCTTTTCTGTGTACCTTCCTCTACATGCTACGTCAGCACATCCTATTAGCCAAAAGATGTCTTCCTTTGTGTTTTTTATCAAACAGGCTATCAGATTTTGTAATATCGAAGAGTCTTCAATCAGAGCTCTCCTTCCTTCGCAATGTTGCTGCACAATGGGGTTTCCCCCGTTCTATTATTAACCTCTCATACATCAAACTCCGTCGCAACAATATTATTTCAACTTTGATTCCCCTTAACACTAAAAAAAAAAAAAATCTGCCTTCCTTATTTATCCGGCACATGTCCAGTTATTGTTAAGACTTTACGGGAATTTAATTTTTTGGTTTTCAAATCATTTCAGAAAATTTGCTTTTTTCAACTGAAAGAACCCCCCCTCCCCAATTAAACAGTGGGGTGTCTACTCTATTCCTTGTGTATGTAATAAAACTTATATTGGCTAGATTTGTAGACCCCTTGAAACGCGTGTTAAGAAACACCAAGCGTTGGTGCATAAATATCATGGTTCCATTGATTCAAATTCTTCTGTTGTTAATCACAGTTATTTACATGATCATAGTTTTTTATTCAATGAAGGCAAAAAATCATCTATCAACCGTAACCCCCTTTTGATCTTAACTTTTTTGAATCGTTGTATATTTACATTAACAGGAAATTTATTGTAAATGACCTTGAAGCGCCTCCTGTACTTCGTTCAATATGGAGACCTCTGTTTTTGGATAACCGTAACATGAGCCATAGTAAATTTCCCATTTAACGTCTGGCAACTTCTCATAAGTTGTTTGCAATCATCCTGAAGAAGGAGGATCCATTATCTTCCGAAAACGTTTCATTTTTAAATAAATTTTAACTACATTTTTAAAAAACGTTGTCAGTCAAATTGTTTTACATATATTTTGTGCAGTGTTTTCACGAATAATTCTTCAATATATATATATATATTTCCATTGTCAAAGCACTCAGCCCACCAGTAGAGGTTTGGTCATATATTTTTCAAGCAATTTAAACTTATATATAATAATTATGTTTCTATTCAGAGACTACAGTCTATATATATATTTAAGATTGTAATAGAAAAAGTGGCAGTTTTTAAAAAATTTTGACATTGTTTTCAAAACTATAGGGTAGAAACGGAAGTTTATTTTATCTCCAAATGCTGCTTCCAAAGGCAGGTTTTAAAATGGAGTAGTTTATGGAATGGGTTAGCGATAGTATGCTCTAAGGTAGTGGTTCCCAACATGGGGGTCGCAAACAGGTTTGTGGGAGAGGGGGGGAGGTCGCCACAACTATTTTTAGTTGCAATTATTTTTATAAGGAATTTCATACCAAATGTTTCCAACGCTTTTATATTTCAACATGGCTACACACATTGCAATATTCTACTAATGGTTGTTAACTTTATATCTATAATATACATTAATATATATAATTAATATATACAACCCCTTAAAAAAAGTTTGGAATCAACACCCATGGTCTATAAAATTTCACAAAAGTCCGTAAAGTCTATAAAGTTCCCAAAACATGCCACATGAAAGTTCGGCTTTTTTTCATCGCCCCGTCACCGTAGGCTTTCCGAAGCATTTTGAGCGTCTCCGCCCCGTTTTTACCCAGTTTCACACAAAATTTGATTGCATAACGCTGCTCCAAAAACTGGTCCATTTTTTGATCGACGAGGGTGCAGTAGATACCTCTGCGCGGAGCGTGACCCTGCCTCAACAACTGCCCGCAGGCGACTGATACCGGTCTCGTTTCCAAGCTCAGATCCCCCACCAACTTCTCCGCCCGAAGCTCCGCCCCGTCAGCCAGCGTTGCCAACTACAAAAATCATTTGAGAACTTCTGAGACAAACCATGTATATATATATAAAATGCGTTTTCTTTACTCTATTTAAAAATGCTTTATTATTCAAATGTGAGGCTGTGGAACAGAGAGCTTTTGGTTACTATAAATAGGGGTTGCAGGTTGCTTGGCAATTATAAAGGTGGGTCGCAGCTTGAAAAAGGTTGGGAACCACTGCTGTAAGGCAACTATTCACTTTCTTGCTTGTTTGAGTTTTAGAGCACAAACACAACAAGGGTAAAGGACTTACAGCTTTAAGAAGAATCCAAACCTCTTAAGGACTAGAGACCATAGGACTGCAGTGAACAGCTAGTTGAACTTTCTTTAGCAGTATATTTTTGTCAAAAATACTCTGAAAACAGGGATTACCATGGATCTTTTTGATGAGTGGATATCAGAGAAGCCGACCATGATGATTGTAAGGAGAATGTAGGTATGATGATTGTAAGGAGAATGTAGGTAGAATGCGGTATGGACAGGTATAAGGGGGAAGGAAGGTGGTATGTGAGAAGAATGACCTTGAGCAACCAAGGTCACACCAAGGAGAGGTGTACGACGAAACTGGAAAGGGGAGATGAGTTCTGGACAGCATAGGCAAAGGAGATCAGTATGGAACCATGGAGGTGAAGGAGGTCTCTGAGAAATGGGTGCGGCGAGACCTAGCTCCACAGCGAACTATGAGGCATTGCATAGGCTAAGTGTAATCATAGAGATCTAATAAACATTTGATTGTATTTACCACATGTGGATTTATAACTGTCTACAAAGCCTTGTCATCCGGTCCATTAATAAAAGGGATAGAATTCACGTATGAAGATACGCAAACTGGACAATAATACGGTTCCAATGGGCAGACAAAGGCCCCATAGCAACTAGTAATGCAAACATCGATTTGGATATCTTGACTTCCGATACATTCTCAAACGACAACATAAGAGGCCCATACACTTATAATGATCTTAAAGCTCGAAGTATGTGAATTCAAGTTTAAAAGGTGTTGCACATTAGTTTTATAAATTATTTTTGCATATCAATAAATGATCCTTGAAATGTATACATACCTGCAATTGTGGTATTGATTTAAGGCTGAATATTGCACTAAAATATATTATATGCAAAAATCAAATGCTTAATTTGTATAATTATGGTTTAAATTTAAGACAATTTTTTGCCCATTATATGGGTCACACATGAAAGGAATAAAAATGAAAAGTACACACAATCATAGGTGTAACTTGAGGATTAAATATAACATAAATTGGGGGGGAGGGGGGAAGAGAGCCAAAAAAAATTGAGAGGAAAAAATATGATTTTTCCACTGTTCTAAAAAAACTGAGGTGGGGGAGGGAGATGTGCCTCCACTTGCCCTTGCCAGATTATGCCTATGCAAACAGCATAACCAAGAATGTTCGTGATCCATTTGTATACAATTGGTTTGGTTGTTTTTATGGTGCAAAGACAGCAAGGGTCATTCTGCTTCGAACAAAGTGAGACCGTACATGCAGTTTCAGAATGAAAATGAGCTAAAATTATAATGATAAAAATGTATTAAGACTTGTTTATATATATTCGCTCAACATTGTTAAAAATTCACCATGGTATGTTAACACAAGGATGAGCAGGTTTAGAAACATCACGGCACAATTTTTTTTTTTTACGTAAGTTGGTAATGAATGCTGATAAATCACATTCATAAAATAACAAATTGTATTAGCCCTTTCTTGAAATACATATGTAGTAACGTGACTTTTAAAATAACATTCGTTGATTTTTTAAAAAATTCTTATATTGTAAGTTAGTTTGCAAAGTGGCTGAGGAATATGCAAATGAAAAGTAAAATAAAAAATACCATCTGAGTTAATCTGCTTCTAAATAGCTCTTTCATTAAAAGTCAAATTAAGATACATTACTTTTAATCAGTGCCTAATTTCTAATAAAGTGTAGCAGCACTAATGTTATGATAAATCGATTAAAAAATGTAATGGCTGCAAAAGAATCGATATATCATATTAATTGTTTATGTCCATTTTTCTGGACAACAAAATGCTTGACCTTAATCACAAATTTATTACTTTTTCATGAAAGTGTCTATTTAGGGGTTCTGGCTAATATTTAAATAATCCTCAAAAATGAAGTATGGGAGCAGGGCTCCGATCGGCTCCTGCCCTATTTAAGCCTTACTCTTAATATTTTTACTTCCTGATATTTTATTTTCTTCAATTTCACACTACAAACAAAAAGGTACAAGGGATGGGAAATGTGTCGTGTGTGATCCATGGTTGAAGACTTGTAAGTCTTCAGTCCTGGATCCACAATGTAACAAGTCTTTAACACAAGCAACGTAGGCAAAAGTGCTTCAGTGCAAAAGTTGGTTGCTTGATGGTTTTATAATAAGAAGGCAACAAACACCATGCTGTATCAAAGATGACATAGCATGAAGTTACAGAATATAAAGGCATTCACATACAACTTTTGGCAAGCTTTTGGTAAACTCTCTGATGTAATCAACCTCCACAGACTGTTCATGAATATGCTCCATCTGTCGTAAAAAAAAAAAGTGTTCATTTTAACAAATATATTATAACAACCAATTAGATATAGCGACAGGATCACTACAAGAAGTTTAGTTTTCCATTACTTCATACCTCTCGGCTGATGCTGCAAGACCCTCATTATCTTTGCAGAATTAAAATAAATCTATTTTATATGTTAAACATATTATATTACTTATAATGACTTCATGCACCTATGTATAATGTTCGCACATTTTATGACAACTTTTTGTATAAAAAATTTGGTGTTTCTAATAGGGACTTGACAGCCAATATGAACCATGTGTGTACATGTTTTCAGGGAAATACTTAAACAACATTGTCGTGATCCAAGAACTTTTTCTTTGGTATATTTCACTATACAACATGCGATAAAAGTCTTAGGACTTTTTTGCATCTTCATTTCATTTCATTATATATTTTTTACAACTTTTAAGTGGCAACAGTAAACAGTGGTATTCTCTTTTAGAAAAAGTTGATTGTCGATTTCTGCGGTTTAGTTTTCTATTAATACAATTAAACATCGTAATACTAATAACAAGATTTCGTTGCGTTATAAGAAATGGGCTGATATAATAAGCACACAACTGTCGCTGAATTGAATAAATCCAGGATGAAAACAGCAGAAATTGTCAGAATGACTGGATACAAAGAATCTAAGACCTATGCTGCAATAAAACGCTTTCAGGAGTTGGGAAGCATGGCAGACAGTCTTCATACTGGTCACCCTACCACCATAATCATACTAAAGAACATAAACAAGGTTCGATGTAGAATTTATCGCAATTAATAATGCTCAATGCGAAAGTTGGTGAAAGAACTCAAAATATGCATATATAGTGTTTGTGTTACTGTTCATAAGAAGTGAGGAATGCGTAGCTATAAAATAAACCGTGCACACTTTCTTAGTGGAGTAATGAAAGCAAAGTGGTTGCAAAAAACGCACCTTATGCTTCAGCTAGTCGGTGATTGTCTCAAAAAAATTCTTAAGGATGAGAAAATATTTACTATTCAGCATCGGTACAACCGTCAAAACCATCAACAACTACTCAAGAAAGGCCAAAAGAAGACAACTGCTGCAAAAGTTATTACTCACAGTCATTTCCCTGCACCTATAAAGGTTTAGGCTGGTATCTGCGACACAGGAACGACGTCTTTGGTATTCATGGACCAGAATGTAAAAATCAATGCCGAAACTTTTCAAAAAGTCATTCTTCGAGACATCTTGAAGCTATGGGCAGTGAAGCACTCTGGCGGAAACTATTTTTTACTGTGACAAGACTGGACACCGGTACACACGATTTGAATTCGTACCCCAATTTTAACATTATGGGGAAATTCGCCAGTCTGATTGGCTGCTATTAAAACCACGTCCTGATGTATTGATAAAAAAAAAATTGTACCATGTGTTATCTTGTCACCTTGTGGGAGAAATGGTCACAGATCAGGTTACAGCACAGATTCGCTGGTATTTTGGAACATTGCATCAGAGTTAGTGGTGGGGGACTCCCTATACTCCACCACCCTGCTTTGGGGTAAACCCCTCACTGTCCGTTTGGACAGAGAGAGCTATGCCTGAATTAGTTGAACCACTGATTATTACTGATGATAACGTCTCTCTCTAGGACAAGACACAGTTGGGACCCTGGTTCGAATCTTGCATGAGGATGGCGTCTCTTTTTCTCATAAACAAAAATAGCTCTAGTTTGAGCTACTAATACGTGGGTGTCAAATTTATTTGTAATAAAAAATCCCCCACGAAAAACTCACAAAAATCTCGCCCCGGTGGCTTTGTGTGTTGACCAATATTTGGCAATTGTGTTATCCCTGTGAAGGGTAATATCTTACATCATGTTACGTGTCTCGATTCAGCGAAGTTAAAAAAAGGAGATATTAAACTTTATTGCTCTTCTTGGTCGCCAGAATTCTTGTTTCACATTCCCTCGACTGTATTTGTATATTGCCCTATCTCTGGGGTCTTTGAAGTGTAGACTATGGTTTTTCCTTACTTCCTTCCTTATCATGCATATTCACCCATTCTTCTTGCAACGCCATTGAAAAGTGTCATTCAAATGAGGCCTAGACCACAATCTCATCTGATCCTTACATATCAGACACTCATATCTGGACGAAATTAATCCCTCTTTCATAACCCACTCCAGCACACTTCTTTTCCTTGTCAACAGCAATTCCACAAAAAAAGACAACATCAACCATTCAGACATAATACAATTCGCTGCAATGAACAAAACACAGTCAAAAGAACAACAAAACATGTGAGAATGCCCTTACAAGCTCAGAAGACAATGTACATGTGATGTCACAGAGTGCATGTCACAAGCCGATCTACAACTATTTTTTCTCTCTTTTCAAGAGGGAAAAAGCACTAGGGGGCATGTTCTGCAGTGTCACCAAAAAATCTATGAACTTTTATTGCAACCTGTATACATTTAAAAATATTTAATGTTCATTGATATTTATACAAAAAAAGTTCATTTTTTATTCAGAGGAAAACAAAATTCAAGCATTTCTTCTTGGACATTTGACCCATTCACAGACAGTTGATAATTTTTGAGGTGGCAGGATTTTACTTCATATGGTACTTTTCTCCCTCTTGGTATCCTTAGAAGCCATCCATAAACGACGTTAGGCTTTCTAAGGTTATTTTCGGGACCCCCACCCCCTTGAGATTTCCCCCCATTCCCTGATCATGGTGTATCCCATGAACACACTATGATCAGGGTGTGTTACACCCATAGCACCCCCTGGAATGTGACATTTATGGATGTCCTCTTACCCGTATTTTTCTTTGAAAAATTGATACATATAAAAGATCATTACAATTTATTGTACTTTTCTGTTAGCAGGATGCCACTTCAACCGGAAACAAGATTATTGTAGTTGAGGCAACACAGTAATGAAAAATCATAATGAGGAAACACTATCCCACGAGAAATATTCTAACATCTTGTTTATTTTTGTTGTTGGGTGTAGTTTTCAATAGTGCTCTAAAATGTTTCGCCTAAAACCGATTTTTTTTTTTGAGGGCAGAAACAACATGGATTACATGATTCCCCTCATACCTTCTCTCCCCTCTGAACCTCCGCTTCCCCTATACATCCGCTAACATCTTCCTCTCCATCCCAAACATACTTTCAATTCAAATCCATGAAAAAAATTTAAACGTTCACTCATCCTATCACTACAACTCACAAAATACTACCGCCATGAAACGCACCCAACACAACCAAATGGTTGAACGGAAGCTACGACATTATAATATGACTACCCTGCATATGCACACATTTTTTACACCCCACCTTTCTGCATGTTTTAAGAGTATAGCATCAGTTTTGGAGACGAGTTGGCGACAAAACAGGGGATATATGTGTACTGTTACCAAATAATTTGCAAAAATTTTTTTTCGTTTAATTTGAATATTCAGTGGATATATGAACTTTGAGTTTTATTAGGGGGTTGTCAAGAAATTTTGGGGGTGTGTGTAGCAGACTCCATGTTTATTATCATTTAGATTGCCATTAAAAGGTGGATATAAGGGAGGGGTGGGTGGAGCTTCCCTTGAAAACAAGAAGTTTACACTTGTTAGTACACACCCAAGTTAGGAGGCAATTTTCAGGGAACAGGTCTAAACTTGTTTTTAAGTTCGGAGCCCCCTCACCCCATCAAAAAATATCTGCATCTACCCCTTTCTGCGATCAACAAACTTCACCTCTAAAGTCAAATCCGAAACTACAGAGTAGGAAACAAATATTTACTTCTTTCTTTTCACACTCAAATGCTCTTTGACAGCGAATGCTAAAAAATATACCTTTTTTGCCTAGGGGTCAAAGTTTATATTACAATTTATAGAATTAATTAAATCCAAATATGCACAAATGTATAATATTTTCCCTTCATTAATACAAATTCTTATTCTAATTCAACAGATTCAATTTAAATGTTCATTAAACTAAAACCGTTTCTATATAACTCAAAAGTTCTTTCCTAATATTTCACAATATGATTACTTATCGTATATATTTCTATAATCTTTCTATCCAAATAATCCTTTATAGAAAACCTTCCATTACAAAATTTCCTTAAACAAATTTCTTATTGTAATTCTATAAATTTTATTCAACCATTTTCATTGGACTAAAATTAAATTTCCTGTTAGCAATTAGGATACGAATGCAGTTCACAAATCTCAAAGAATCATCTGAATCACAAGTTTCCAGTCTCTACCACTCAAAAACACATCCAGTACTTTGACTGAAATTCTTAAATTTTTTCTGACAAAAATCATTTACTTTCCGCACATATAAATCTCCAGTTAATCATTAATATTCTATTCTTTATATCACTCGTACTTTGCAATTCATGGAATTTTTTAGTTTCAAAGATTATCTTCATAATTTGCCAAAAAATTCAAAGTTTTTTACAGCTTAGTTATAGCGACTTTTACTTGATAGTTACAATCACTATATATCACAATCGTAAAATAATACAATGAGCACAGTTTTTGAACTGTATGCTTTAATATAGCTTTAAAACGTTTTCTCGAAGGCTTGGCTTTTAGCCCTCTTCGAAGAAGCTTACACAATACCTCTTCTTCGAAGAGGGCTAAAAGCCTTCGAGAAAACGTTTTAAAGCTATATTAAAGCATATAGTTCAAAAACTGTGCCCATTGTGTTATTTTACGATTGTGATATATTCAGCACAGTGAGTCATTTTACTTCCAATCACTATATAGTAAAACAAAATCATAGGAACTAAAGTTATTCCAATTTCAAGAAATCCCTCCAGACTACAAAGGCCAACTGGCAGTTTTTATAAACTATCCAGCACATAAGAAACTAATCTTCCAATGTTGCAATGAGTAGGACGTGAAATACACTATGACGATACAAAATAAATTAAAGCAAAATTGCACCCGTAAAACACAACCGTATTTGAAAAAATTTAAACTTAATAAAGATAAAAATAAAACACACTCGTCTCACTAAAAGTGCGGTAGGAAAACACCTCTACCGTGTCACGTCTCAACCAAATACTTACCTTTCTACTTTAGCTGCTACGAAATATCATTTCAAAATGTATTTTTTAAAAATCAGATTTCACTTTTAGAGGATATGATTTCACGCCCTCATCTTTCCGATTACAGAAATATTTGTTAAAGTTCCATCTACAACTGTTGTGGCCTAGTTGGATCGGCTTCTGACTAAACTTATTCTGGTTTTCCGATAGTTGCTCCATGTTTTCCGTATATTCATCGTTAGGGCAAAGAATATAGATATGTTTGTTTCCCTCTATGTTCTTTGGTTAGGATGTAAGAAAAAAAATTGTTTCAAAAACCTCGGAAGTCACGTTTTCCGACCATCGCTTATTTAAAAAAAAACGAAACTTCTCTCGGTTGATGCTTAAATAAAACATATTTTTTCGTCCGTTACGCACATTTTTGCATAGTTCTAAGACATATATGTCGTTTTAAATCA
>QLNU02014176.1:3112780-3143439 GCA_006491805.2 Dysdera silvatica
ATTCGATCGAGTCCTTCATGGTGTTGCAATTGTTTATAAGCATGAGTATATTTTAACACCAGAACTTTATTGTGTTGGAAAGCGATAAAAGATAATTGCGAATGTAACGCAATAAATGAATAGAATATAATGTAATAATTGAATAGAACGTAACGTAATACATAAATAGAACGTAACGTAATACATAAATAGAACGTAACGTAATACATGAATAGAATGTAATGCATAAATTGTGAATGCTTATTTACTATAAGATATCTCAGTAATAAGTGATATAAATAGAAAAAGGTGTGAATTTTTAAAATATAATTTGATAACGTTGATGAGAAAGAGTTGCATAAATGACAAAGTTGATAAACATGGATTATAAAATAATATTGGAGAATAACACATATCGACAGTGTTGAATAATTGAGCTACTTCTCGAGACTGGATTGTAATTTAAGTTCATGTGTTCAGTTAGACGTAAATGAATCATGTTCTGAATCTGAGTAATTCGACTGCACGAAACTACGTTTAATACGTTATTATTTGATATCGTTTTATAATCTAAGCTTATAAGTGTTGGTATTACTACAAATTCACATGTACTCGGAGTAAGGGGAAGATCCAGGATTTTTTTGGGAAGGTGCGCAAAAGTTGAAAAACAATTTAGACTTATTTTGTGAAAACTTCTGCCGAGTTTGGGTTAAGTATTAATAAGTATAAAATTATTATTCCTAGGGACGTTCGCGAATACGCCTGAGTCTTCTTTCTGTATCTGCCCTTGTCCTGTGTCGTGTTACTTCAATAATTTTTAGACATCTAAGTCTAAAGGGATAATATTATTATACTAAACAAAAACGTAATAAATAAAATTTTATGTCTTGTTTCAACCATATAAAATCTGATTAAAGATTGACATGATTAGAAGCCAGAACCCTACAGTGGTCCAATGATAACGCATTCACACAGCGTGCTCTTCGTTTGAGTTCGATACTCAGTTGTGGAAAAAAAAGATTACTGTTTAACTTCTCACTGTAGCTCGAGGGATGGTTTCCTAGGCCTAAAGAGGTCCGAACTTCTTAGGAAAATGTAGGTTCACTTCCCTAGAGAGGCGTAGTTGTGATGCCTATAAGGCCATTATTTCGGATTTGACAGTGGTTATGGAGAATGCTGATTTCTAAGATTTTCTAAAAGAAAACATTTTTAAAGACATCTTTATGAGCTTCAGAAAATTAAAACAAGAACAACGTTTGTGATTTTCATGCATGGATTTAAATTTTGAAATTCTTAAATGTGGTTTATACAACATTTATCAATTCGAGGATAAGCATATTTCAGCTTTTCAATATTGAGAAATAGAGAATTGGATTTGATCGGTTAAAACAAAGAAAGAAAACTTTACAAAGGTACATTTACTCCTACTGGAAATAGTCAAAACTGGAGATTTGAAAGTAGGGAAGGAGGGAGAGAGAGAGGAGGGACTAGAAAATGGAGGTGACACATAAATACAAAGTAGGTATGCTTGCAAAGAGCTATTGATTGATTTCAAGCCTCAATTCAGATGATAAGCATGCAAATAAACTTACCTTATTTTCGGAGAACCTAGGATTACCATTTAAACCATGGATCCGTTTTTTTGCGAAGCAACTTTTGTTTGGTTTAGGGGAGGCTTTGATAGGCTCAAATCGACTCAACATCAAGCCATCAAGGCGATCACGCAAGTTTTAATCAAGTAATGTGTTTCAAGAAACTTACCGCTCAGCATTAGCTCATCGTTACGATGATGATGACACTTTTTGCTTGTGGAGAGCAATAATTGGGACAACAGCGCGTGTGATGAGAGGGAAAATTTCCATATTACGTTAGTCCCCTGACAGCGGCCTTTTTACAGCTGAAACAGAAACGCAAACTAAGATCAAGCGCGCAGCCAAAGGGATCAAGGGGCCTCTTGCTTCCCAATAAAACATTTACAGCTTATTTTTAAGGTCTTTTAGCCCTAGAGTTTTCGAAACAAAACAAATGAACAGTCTCAGTCCTCCCAACTACAGATGTAGCCAGGTGGTGGTTTTGGGGGTTGTAACCCCCCATTGTAATGAAATTTTGTATATTTAACATAGGAATATATGAGTTGTAGCTCTGTAACCCCCCATTGAGCCTATAACCCCCCCCCCTTATGAAGGTTCTGCCTACGCCTATGCTCTCAACTGAGGTCTCTAACTACGCCTCTGATTAAGACTTACTATAAAAAGGATACATATAATGCTGCAAAGCTTTCTTGTTTACGTTTTTTGATTTAAGGACTGTTAAGGTAATGTTGCGGCGGCACCTAGAGTTTTCCGAGAAAAGAACTCTAGGGAGTTTCAAGTATTACGTAAGCATCTTTGTGGGAGGGGGTTGCTGTTGTGCTTATTTTCCTATGTTAGCCAATGTTAATTTTTGCTTATGGAGGGGGAGGAGGGTTGAAATGGCCAAAATATTGCTTACGTAATACTTGAACGTTCCTTTATCTTTATTGCACAGGGAATCAAACCTCCGAACGCGGTTCGGTGAAAAAAAGTATATAAACGTCCCACACTCGGAGGATACAAACCCCGGGTTTTTGTATAGTAAATAAACGTACTATAGTTACTATACGATACTGAACAACTTCCTGGGTACAGTAAGATATTTACATCATGTTAATCCAAAGGCCTCATTTTCTTGACATGCCAACAACGCCTATAGTAAGAACAGTTTCATATGGTTATGAATATGCAACCAGACTTAAGTAGTTTTACTAAAAAAGAAGACATTGATACATTTTTAGCAATAAAACTGCATGTCATTTAAAAATTTGTGTTTTATACTTTATGTAATATACGAAAAAATTAAATATGAAAAACAAATTTAGAAATTTAATACCATTACAATCGAAACTTAAATCAGTTTAGATATTAAGTGCATTGTTCATATTATACACTAAGATTACATTAAAAAGGTTGAATTTCTTGATATTACTTTCTTTTCATTTTTTAAAAATACATAAAATGCTTTTGCGTTCACGTTTACCAATGACATTTTTATTTTTTACGCGAAAAATCTATACAACAGAGATCACACAGGGTTACAGGGCAAAACCATCTACCATGACTAACGATTTTCTTGCTGTTCTATGAAATATTTTTTAAAGTTTTCTTTAAACATATTCACTGTTGAACTGGTTTTTTTTTTATGTTTGCTGGCAAATCATTACAAAGTTTAATCCCATAAAAGTTAATATTATTATAACCCATACTGGTTCATATTTTAATGGCTTTAGATTTTCACAAGATCTTACTAATTTTATATGTTGATTCTTCTCTATGTTAATTACGTCAGTGTATTTATTACATTTTATTATTTTAAATATCGTAGTCATGATTTTAAATCTATGGATGTCTCCAATATTTAAAATATGAAATTATTTTTTTTAATTTCAAGATTTTTTTACTTGATTTGTATTTTATTGGTTTAGTGGACTTGTTTAAAAAATTTTGAAACTTCCCCTTTTATGTTATATTTGTATTGCCCCATATACTATTACTATAGTTAATGTGACTTACAATAAATTAATAATAGAGTTTTATTTTTATGTTTAACGGTAATAGTGCGCCAAGTCTAGTCAAAATGCTAACTCCTTTGTTTATTTTTTTACAACTTTTTAGAATATGTAATGTTTATTTGCGTATGTTTAATTTTCTGGAATAGTATTTTAACACTAATTTTCACAAAGTTATTCCTACGTATTCGCTATTTATTGTTCATGTAATTACTCAGACCTGAAGCACAGTCTAGCTATCGATGCCTGCATTTCGCATTGCGGCGTTTCAAACCCTTCAATGACAGAACCCGTATACGAGCCAGCTCATTTTTGCCAGATGGGCAAAATCGTTCAGTGATTCTTTCAGTGGACTGGTTAGAACTAGTTAGCTCGTTTATGATAGATGGGCAAAATCCTTCATTGACTCGTCCAGTGAACGTTTCAGAACGAGTCAGCTCGTTTATGACAGATTAGCAAAATCGTTTATTAACTCGTTCAGTGGACGTATTAGAACGATTCAGCTCATCTATGATAGATAGGCAAAATCCTTCATTGACTCTCGTTTACTGGACGATTCAGAACGAGCTAGTTTGTTTATGATAGATGAGCAAAATCGTCCATTTACTTGCTCAGTGAATGAACTAGCACAACTGTGCTCCGAAATTAACGTGAAGTTATCAAATGCGGCAATTTGCACAAACTTCGCAGAATAGCTATTCATTATCATCACTGAATGACAGGCATTTTCCTAGATTGAATATATATAGCGAATGCCATGTTTTACATATATGTATATCTATATACACTCTATAACAAAAAAATCGACGCACCAAGAAGGAGTTGTCCGATTGTAATGAAATTTCGTATGCAAAGACATTTTGACCGAACATGCAAATGATTAAAATTTGGTGTCCAATGAATGAATAGCGGGAACTCCAGTGCATCGGAACTGCGCATTCAGCAGGTGTATATAAGGAGCGATTCTCAATATGTGGTCAAAATTTCTGTTGCATTTTGACTGCGGATATCTTACGTCGACTGTAACAATGCCTCGCCGAAAGATTCGTGCTCATTACGAGCATATGTCAGAGTTTGAAAGAGGTCGTGCTATCGGATTGAAAGAGGCTGGTTGGACGAATCGAAGAATCGCTGGACATGTGGGTCGAAGCGATGCGGCGATTGGACAATGGGCGCCAACAGCAGAAAAATATTGGGGGGACAGGAGACAGTACACCAGTAGAAGGAAGCTTGTTGTCAAACAGGGCCGTATCCAGCTGGTGGTGCCAAGGGCGCGTCCCCCATCCGATATGAGTTTGCTACAAATACTTATTCATTAGCGAGGCTGTAAAAAATTCTTGCCTCCCCGAAAAAATTTCTGGTTAAGGCCTTGTTGTTAACAACTCTTTACAGGGATAACAGACACCCACAAAGCAGTGTTTAATTTAAATCTGCTTCTGCTTGATGACTTTCACTTTACCATAAAATTAGTATTCTAGTTACATTTCCAGTTTCAGTTTAGATAACATCAAAAATCTAAACTTATGTGTATACATAATTGGATATTAAATTTTGATTTAATATATACTGTTTGTTTTTTAAATAAATAAACTGGTCCGACATTAAAAATGTAGTTTTCACTATACTGTAAACTTTCTTATTAACGATTTCTTATTAACAATTAGCGATTGTTTCTGTTTAGCGACGTTTTTTCGACGTCATAGAAAATATTTTATAGAATTTCACTTGTTCTAATCAATCTCTCTTTGTGAAAGGCGTTTTGACTAGTCTGGCGCTGGTTTTTATCAGGAGATAACACATTGTAAACACGAGGCGTGTTGCCATTCTTCGGAACTGTTATTTTACGAGTTTCTACGGTCAGTGCTTTCACCCTCACCTAGAACGATGGGGTGTCTATCAAATATTTTGCCAGTGTGGCTATTCATGGATCAGCTAACCTAAACGGGCCTTGAAACATAAGCTAAAAGAATACCGAACTACGTACGAAAGGCTGAATTCCAAAAGTCTTCCATCGCTGTCCACTGTTGGAAAAACGACCACAAATTTATTTTCAACCTACTTTACCAAGTCAACCAAGATCTCCACTCTAACTGGATTTTTTATAAGTTTATCATGTCAAAGTCAATTCTTTTACTATAGTAAACGACCGTAAATCCACTCCATTTCTCAGCCGCGCGTGGATCACCTTACTACCGGAGATCCTACCAGGGACAGAGCCTCAGAACCAGGGCCGGGTTAAGACAGTAGTGGGCCTCAAGGCACACGGGAAAAGGTAGCCCCCTATCCATACCACCCCGTATTGCATGAACAAAGTTCATTCCACTGAACACACAGTAAGTAAATGAACAGTCTACTCGTGAACTTTGCACACTTTGGTTGTGGCAAATAATGTCTGCTGAATTAGCTTTTACTTTTGCAGTAAGATCCGATTCAATGGATAACAACAAAAGCACAAACCTTGTAAAAATGCTGGTGATAAAATTTTTGGTTTCATACATTATTGCTTCTCTCTCTCTTTCTCTCTCTAAATTTTTATAATACAAATAGGTTATAATTGTTTTTTAACGCTTTCAGACTTCGAAAATAAAAATCTAATTCGGAGACAAAATGTTCTAAAAACACGTCTTACATTTTGGCCTGCTAGTTACCGTGGTGGGCCCCAGGTCCCTGGCCCTGTGTGCTCCGTGTATAATCTGACCTTACTCAGAATACTGACCGTAGCAACTCATATAAGAAAATAAAATAACAGTTGTGAAGAATGGCAATACGTTTAGTGTTTACAACGTTTTACCTCCCGATGAAGACCAGTTCCTGACTGGTTGTAATACCATTGAGTGTTTTCTGAGTATTTTTTTGTATTACATGCAATAAATACGTTGTAAATTGTATTTTTATTTGTAATTTCAATTTTGCATAGTATGTCAATAATCATATTTTCATCTCTTTTTCTGTTCAACGTCATTTTTTTCCGTTAAGTATACGTAGACAACAAAGGAGATTACTCTATGATAATTCCATTTCGAAAATGTATTACTTAATGCAGAAGTAATATCAAAATAATAATAGAGGGATTTCGAATGAAGCAAACGTGGAATTATTTTAAATAGTTATTAAAGACTAAATTTTGTGAGATGTGCAATATGTCGATATTTTTGATGACTTTTAATGCTTTATTTCAAAATGAATTGATCATCATACAAAAAAAGAACAGCTCCCTAATTTCACTTTTATTGCAAGAATACTTCCATTTTTTTTATAATTGGGTAATCAAATGAAAATACTACTCTTGAAAGAAGTGAGATATCGGTGTGGTATTCTCCTTGTTTTTGAAAAGGCTCAAGTACTTTAAAAAGGAATGTTAGATATTCACAGAACGTAGACATGAAAGTACAGTCCGTTGAATTTCGTCAACAAGTCTTATAAATAGTCATAATGTAAGATTTCGTGACTTGGAGCGAAAAAATTTCTTTTGCATTTGGTGCGTCTTCTTTGGTACGTTTTCTGACGTAAAAATATTTCTCGCGTTAACGCTTTTTTATACATTAGTCTGCTTTTCTCGCCAACAAAAAGAAATTGCTTTTTTTTTTTTTAAATTAGCTTTCGGTGCCAAAAGTGAAAAGGAAGTATCGGAAATGCAGCATGTTTTTGGGTACGGAAAACGAATCATTTGTGCTAATGTGTTTTGATATTCCGGATTCGTCTCCTCCCATGGGATTGGCATTCCGAACAAAGGTATAAGCATCGCGATGATACTGTTGTGTTAGTTACACAACATCAGAAGGCAGTACAAACAAAAACACGGTACTTCTTGCACCGAACGCATCGGGACCCATAATTCAAAAGCATTTCAAGCTTTTAAAGTAATGAACCGATTGAAACGGGTCTAACTACACAATGTGAATCGCGTGACTAAAGATGTTATGTACCATCTTTGTACTCAAAAATATCATATTTTGTGTGTGTGTGTCGCATCATGATTTCGTGCTCCAGATTTGGTGTTTGGAAGAGTAAGCGGTGCTTTTGGAATACAGTTCCAGAGAACGAAAAGTCCGCCTAGTACATAAAAGCAACACGTAGGGGGAGGCAGAGAGAGAGAGAGAGAGATAGAGAGAGAGAGAGAGAGAGAGAGAGAGATAGAGAGAGAGGGAGAGGGAGTGAAAAGGCAGAATCAAATTGACCATTTCGTTTTGAATCACGAGAAGGCTAAAGTTCATGCAATTTTATTTGGCTTAAGTGAAAACGAATAAATTGTTTTTATGACTCACAAAGGGAGTTCCCTGGTGATAATTTAAGATAGTTTCTACATATGACAGATGAATGTTGTAAACAATTATTTTTATCAAGTTGTGAATTATGAAAATAAATAGTTTATTGATCACAAGCTTCCAATTTCTCCAAATTGATCGTTAAATTTGGAAACAAAAATTTCAGTTATAGTCCAAAAATGTAATATGATGTAATTGTTTTCAACCTATTTTGTATAAAATATTAATGAGTTGTGTCATGTATAAATATTTATTGTATATACACTTTAACGGTGTTTCTGTTTCTCTAAAAATAAGAATTTTCTAATGTCAGTTGAAAGTTAGAGCTTTATCCGATAGCTACAATCAATCTGACAAACAAAAATGTTTATACAAGTCGAACACTACGCAGATTAAATTAAGAAACAATTTTTAATCAATGTTTTCCAAGCGTAACAGTATCAACGCCGATGCCATGACATGGCTAGATGGTGAAACGTTCGCAAAGAAAAGGAATGTTTTTTGTGTTCGGTGGGGCACGATCCCACGACCTTCTACAATCCGGGCAGGAGTTGGTAGAGATTTTTTTGTCCGGATTGTAGAAGGTTGTAGGATCGTGCTCCACCAGACGCAGAAAACATTTCTTTTCTTTACGAACGTTTCACCATCTAACCATGCCATGGGATCGGTGTTCCTTATGGGAGGTAACGCTGCATTTGAAAGTACCTGTTATTACTTATTGCATAACATACCCTAATAACATGAATTCTTAAATAATATTTGAATGAAGAGATAGAGTTATCGAAAAGTCCTGAAATTTTTTCGTATACACAAGTAACAGGTTTGAAAAATCAATTACATATTCCGTTACTCTTTTAAAACCAACACTTATTAAATAACAATCGCAAACTAAATTGTCTTACCATTCATAACTTTGGCAAAGCTTAGACTCTTCTCTGATGACTGATTAAGGCAATCCTAATTGTTGTATTTTAATCATTTATCCCATGAGATTTGGCAGCTTCTCAACTGAGAGTTCTCATTGAATTAAATTATCGATAACACTAACTATATCAAAAAACTTTTCTAGGTCTTTTCAAATAAATATTATAAAAATTAAAAAACCAATTCTCCATAAAATCAATTGGTGCTTCTGCAATGAAATGCCTTTGCACATGGGCGCGTTCAGAATTACAGGGTGGGTGAATCCAGGAAAAATTCCAATTGAATAATGTTGTTGGACTACAGTTTCTTGTGGATTCAGTCCTCTTTTGCCCCCTTTTTTCATAAACCAAGGGGGTGCAAGTGCACCCACTTGCACCCCTACCTCGGGGCGTCCATACCGCAGCATTCTAATATTTCTGTTCTCACCTCTAAAAGAGAGTTTCGCAATAAGCTAAGCTTTCTACTCGCTTCCATTTCAAACCTATTCAATAGAAACGAAATACCGTTACAGTATTTCAATGCAAATAATTCAACTACTCTTTTCAACATGTATCTGTGCTCCATGTATCATAGGTTGAAAAAACTATTTCACCTGCTTGCACTTATAGCAAATCTCGGTCAATCAGATTAAAGAGGATAAATGTACATTTCTTCTTAAATATTTTCTCTTACGTGTGTTCTAAAGGGGATGGACTATTTTTGTACAACGTTTACGGCACTATAATTCAGTTGCATTTTAAAGACGTTATACAGATAGTTGCAGTAGATGGCATAGAGACTTCTACTTTCCTGAAAAATAACGAATTCTAGAAAGTAAATATTTTCTTATTCCATTTTCAACATGATATTTTATCATTGTTGTCAATAACTTTTTTTTATTGAAAACATTGTGTATTTGTCTGATGATGTTGATAGGTTAAAATCTTTTCAAATTAATAACCTATTCTCCATTCTAATCTCGGCTCCTCCTGTCAATGATTGTGCAACAAGACTGCAAGAAATCTTTATTAGGTCTCCGACGTGACCAGTACTCCCCTCCAACTGACCGGAACAACGCATTTTCTCGAACTGATGACCACATTTCTGTAAACTGCTATTACGCCGACCATTTTCTATTCCAGAAAATAGATTCAGCCAGAGAGTAGAGGGCAGCAACAATTCAAAGTGTTCTTTCGTCTTAAGAAATATTGCTTCTTTCAAAGCAAGTCCATTTGACGGAGAGATGGTCTTCAACGTATATTCCTCACGCGGACACTCCTATTAGTATTCGGGACGAAGACAAACTCAGAATACGATGCATTCTTAGTTCTACTTTATAACGGACAAGCTTGTTTCTCCTTACAACTTTGAAATATAAAATATGTCCTGCATATATTATGAAGTATAGAGTCATAAGAAAAATAAAGTGAGGGCAGCAGATATTTCAGCCAAAAGAGAGATTGCATTTGCTCCGCAAAAGCAAATTTTAGAGACTATTTTTTTACATTACAAATTTTAAGGAATTCAAAAATTTGTTTAAAAAGGAGCAACTTTAAAAATTTTAGAGCACGATATTTCCTTACAAATACAAGTTCTCTTTAATCAAGTTTATTGTTAGATTCCCTAGTTTAGAATATATCGAATAAGTTTTATGGTGGTAAGCGCCTTAATGGAATTTCACAATAATAAAACATTGTATATTTACATCAGATGGCATTTTATGTAATATCACATGTTAAGCATATAATGTCTTGGATTTTCTAACATTTTTCGAGGCTATATTGTAGGCTACCAATTCCAGTATAAAGCCCCCCTTTTTGATATAAGTGGATATTTCTAATGATTTGTTTAATAATAATACTGTATTTTTAAATTTGATTATATATTTTACATTCTGTGAAACTAATTATTTTAATTAATCTTGCATCGAATTTATTATTTTCAGTTTACCAAAGTTCCAAAATTAAAAAAAAGAGTACAGAAATCAAATTGCAGCTTAGGGGATTAATTAAAAGCTTTAATGCTCTTTTGCTGCACATTTTTGAAAAAAAATTGATTTTATATATTCACATAAGTGATAAAAAACGACAAATTAATGCAAATAATGGACAAAACAAATGTTAGCATACTGGATTTTGTAGCTTACTGGATAATTTTCTAACATAGAAAGGAAGATACTTAAATAGTGAACTCAGAATTTAAACATTTATCGACACTACGATAAGCTCAATGAAAATAAAATATTGTATACAGGCCTCATTAACCATTTAAATTTTAAATTAACTAAAATACAAGGGATAATTAATGTGGTATTCAAAATCATGGAAAATGTCAGAAACCCTTTAAAATTAAGCAAGCAAAATAAATACGACAGCCAATTTCATTGTCGTTAGATTTCCACATACAGTGTTCATTTTTTTTAAAGTTAACGAAATTACAAAAGTATTATTTTGAACATAAAAATATGTAAGACGCTCTATAAATTCTTAGAAATAATGATATAAATCAGCGGTTTTTCATCTGTGGTCCACGGACACTTGGGAGTCCGTAGAATAATATCAGGGGGTCCACGAGACCCTCCCAGTGTTCCACAAAGATTCGAAAAAATACCGAAACAAGAGCATTTGCTCTTTAATGCTAAGAATAAATTATGAGGGAACGAAAAATTCCTTCCTTAAATGGTGAAAATCAGTGATGAAACACTAGAAATAAATATGTGTGATGCAAATTCCGGGCTTTAAACTTTGAGTTAATTCTTGGGGGTCCGCGAGAGCAAGTGATCTCTGAAGGGGGTCCGCGAGGGCAAGTGATCTCTGAAGGGGGTCCGCGGTCTAGGGAAGTTTAAGAACCACTGATATAAATGAAAGCACAAACGAAAGTCTTTTAAAAAGATAGCGTACCTTTCTCAGGGAATATATAATATACAGAACGTAAAAGCTCGAAATTTCATTGACTTTGACGTTGCATCGACGAAATGCAAACTGGATTTTTAACATTGTCTAAAGTCATTTCAGGACTTTTAAAATTTCTGATACATTATTTCGTTAATTGATGCAGCACCAAAAGAGTAGCCATTGCTATTGCTTTAACATTTCGTCACATATGCTCTCGTACATCCATTATGAATACGTGGGTGGGGGGGGGGATTCATAGCAAAGAGCAGGAGAACACAGATGACATAAATCACCTCTCGCTTTAGTCGATTGCTTTTTAATTATTTAATGATGAAAAAAGACTAAAGCAAGAGGGGAAAGCGAAAAGAGTATTTAACAACGCATGTGACAAGCCCTGTCAAGTTTTAGATCGAACAAAAAGTGAAGAGACTGCTTGGGCTTCCACAATAATAATGTGCATTGAAGCGAGTAAGAAAGAATAATATATAAAATACGAGTTAGAATAGAGTCCTCCCAGCTATTCGAGGGGGTCACGTTATATGACCTATCTGCGAGTAGCAAAACCAAAACTATATGTGAAAAGGAGGGTTGTGTTCATAACAGTTGCCTTGCATATTGATGCTGTATTACTGCAACATCTGTATATATATATACGGAAAAATGCAGAAAACATAAACATGCTATACTTACCGTTATTTTTATATCTTATTTATTTTTGTACAAACTGAAAGAGGTTTAAAACCACATACAGTAGTACGTAGTAACAGTATTCGAAATGTTTACTTAACACAATTGTTTTCTTAATCTTCTAAGGTCAAAACTATTTTAAACAAAATCCTAACCTAAATTTAAATTATTGAAAAAAAAGTTTTAATTTTTATCAGGAAGCTTGTTTTTTTGGCTATGTTTTGTTTCTTTCCAGTTCTTTACGCAGTTCAGTGTACAGAACTAATATAATACGTCATATCATATTATGCGTGTGTGTATACTCCATCCGTTTATTTTTAGTACGTAACAGAGTATGCCTATGCGTAATAGTGTGTATTACATTAATGCATACTATTAGGCACATTCATACACACTATTAGGTACATTAATGCATACTAATATGTACATTATTGCATATTATTAAGTACATTAATGCATACTATTAGGTACATTAATGCATACTAAGGCACATTCATACACACTATTAGGTACATTAATGCATACTACTAGGTACATTAATGCATACTACTAGGTACATTAATGCATACTACTAGGTACATTAATGCATACTACTAGGTATATTAATACATACCAATAGGTACATTAATGCATACTACTAGGTACATTAATGCATACTACTAGGTATATTAATACATACCAATAGGTACATTAATGCATACTATTAGGTATGGGCGGATTTACCATTTTGCCGCCCTTAAGCTACCTTTTCTTTCCGTCCCTTCCTACACGTCCGCCTCCCCCCAATCAGCGGTAGGAACATCAAAATTATTGTTACATTCAACATATGCCTAAGAATTTTCTATTAATGGGGCTTTCGGATGGCGGAAAATGTTACTACGCCCAGAGCTGGCCCGTGATTTTTGTCGCTCCAGGAAAAACGATAATATTTCGCCCCTACCAAATAAATATTTACTGTCATTTTAGAAAATATACAGGAAAAAAAGTCTGTAATTTAATATAGCCCCTCAAATTTTGCCGCCCTAGTTTATAGCCTATTGGGAAATACGGCACTGTTATTACGTACATTAATGCATACTACTAGGTACATTAATTACGCAATAGTAGGTTATGCATTGTTTTGTCCTAAAAATTTCCAATTTTGTCTAAAATTTTGTTTTCTGAGAAAAAGAGAAACTAACAGCAAAACTTTCGCGAATAATAGAAACCGCGAATAGCGGAGTATGACTGTATTCGCAACATTTCAAGTTTATAACGAACTGAATTTCCCCCTGAAAATTATTCTCATACTTGAGATTTACACATCATAATCAGGATTGAAAAAAAAAGGAACTGTGAAGGTTTAGTTAGAAGCTCCCGAATGGAGTTTTATAATAAAAGATACGAAAGACTGTTTGCGCTAGGCTTTCAGAATATTAATTAGTTCGGACAGAAATAATTAATAATGAAATGACCCGCAAGTGCTAATTTGCAGTCAGATCACATGCTATATTTGCAAGGTACAATGTAAGGACTTAAATATTAATATTCGTTCAATACACTTAGTTAAAAGAGGCTTTATTAATTTGGAGTATGTGGGTTTTTCAAAACCATCAAGTGAAGTTTTCTCATATTTTGTGATCTATTAACTGCAAACAAATTCCTATCGCCGAAAATAATGACAAGCATGCATTTGCATGAAAGATATATTATAAGAGAAATATTATTTGAGAAGATGTATTATGATTTTGAAATAAAAATAATGTAAAGAAGGATAATAACTCATGATATAATAACTGGTTACATAAATGAAGAATAATAAAATAGCTTTTCAAATTTACGAAATTGGAAGTAATATCTTTCGGCGCAAGACGAAATTTTTATGTCTCTGCCTAGTTCAAAATTGTTCTATAATGCTTTAGTTGCTTTGAGTTTTAAAAATCAAAATTTTAAAATATTTTCGGTCAAATTATAAAGAAGACTGGTTTTATAAGAAATTTCGTTATGAAAGTTATTCGCTAACTTCGATAAATAATTATTATTTAACCTGTGATACATGCAGCATTGACACATATTGAAAACACAGTTTCAATAATGTAGCCCCGAAGGAAGGGGCAACTGGGGCAAGGGAAAGGGAAAGGGTATATGGGGTACAGGGCACCCGGAGAGATATATATATATATATAGTGCAAAGAAAAAAATTGTTTATTTTGAATATACAAGTTTATTTAAATTTATATTTTTACTAGTTAATAATTAAGTGTTTATCTTGAGTGTGACATATTCATGTAAAACTTTTTACAATTTTTGGTATAATTAGTGAATTTTCTCACCCCATCATCTTCTCTATTCTTTTTAATTGAACCTTTACACTTTAATCACTTTCAATAGCTCCATCTACTTGTTGTAAGTTTGCTTTTGGGCCACTTACAACAATTGAGATTGTTCTCAGTATTAATAAAGAGACCCTTCTAAATTACTAAAATATTGTTAAACTAATTATATTCTGGGTTTATACTGTTTTTAGCTAAGTTTTGGTCAATGCTGGTTTATTCAGTATTAATCACAAATCTCAATTATTGTAGTCAGAAAAAGCAAACCAATAACAGGGATTTTGTGCAGTCCCTGATGAAGAACAAAATTCTTGGTATTGTTTAATCTTTTACTCCTCTTCACTTTTTACTACTACAATTTCAGTTTTTATTCTAAGCTGTATATATATATATAAAAGTCCAAGCCTTTATTCTCACCTGGTTGGGCTTGAAAAACAGCAAGTTTAGTGTAAACGTAGCTTTATTCGCATTTTTGAGCATTTGTGAAGAGTTTGGAAACAAAAGGAAAAAAGACAACCTATTTTTTGTTAACGTAAACAAACCTCCAAGTCATTCCATTTGTAAAGCCTTTTTTGCCGTTTGTAACTAGTTTAATAACGTTAACTGCATACCACACTAATTAACTGTATTCCCAAACATCATTTTTAAATTAGCATTGCAGCGACTACGTAATAGATATTTACTCGTTTATTTTTCAACAGAATGTTAATATTCGAGCGGTAGCCTGACCGTTCCTCGTTGCGATGAGACAGGCCACGCGGGGACGACATTGCGTGCAAAAGTCATGATTGTGTGAGAGAAGGTCCTGGCATGGACAACGCGAAGTTATATGACGATCGTTGGGTCCACTCTATTGTCAGAACTATTACTTACTTATTAAATGTAATTCATTATGTATCTGGGAGGTTGGGAGTCCACTCTGGCAAATTAAGTTTAGTTTACCGATGATGATGAGTACAAATAATCAGCATATCCCTGTGCCCTTGGTCGCAAGAAAGCCTGGCACGCCATTTCTGGTCTCAGAGTATAATACCGTCGGATGTGTCGTGACGCGCTTCAGACAGCCGTTTTGCATGAGGTGACAGGGCGTACAGTAGGGAAAACGGAATAAAAAGGGGAGGAGGAGGAACCGTGTCACAGAATATGATTGCAATAATATACTCATGCTGTCACTAATTAAAGTACAGTGGTAGGTATTGGAAAATCGTCAATGTTCAATAGTTATTTTGTGGAAAGATGTTTTACAGAAAAAAACCCAATAAAAAATATAGCTTCACAATGTAAGGCTTAATGAATACCCCCAACCCAAATGCTTGACTGCACTCTTCCCGCGTATATATATATATAGGTTTAAAAACCAATAACAGTATATACTCAGAACAAATTAAACAACAGTAAGTAAAATTTTTTTATAGTGTTATCATTAATGATACCTATATCACACCAACGTAATAAATTTATAGAACCAAGCATTTAAATCCCATACCAATACCATTAACCACTGCCCAATATGTACCCATTTTAAATGATGCAAATGGAGTTGTTATAAAACACAGCATTTATAACACTCCATTTAATATATAAATGAAGAATCAATAAATTTAGACAGATCATAGTTGGTCTGAATAAGAAAGAAGAATTGGACCTGCAATGTGTAGACATTGATTGGCGTTATGAGCCAATAATCATGGGTTAAAGAGTGTTTTAAGAATCCAACATTCCCCATTCAATGCAGACATTATACAGGAAGACCTGTTTGTTTATAACCATCCATGTGGCAGAGATTTAAACAATTTTTTTGTTTGAAAGAGACAAAAAATAGAAAGAAATAGAAAGTCGTATATACATCTCACATCAAAGTAACACTGTTGAATAACTTACAAGTAGTAATTCAACAAACTCAGTTCAAGTAATACCACAAATGTAAAAAAAATATAGATGAATTTATTCAGTGTCAGAAACTTTTCATTTTTAAACATTTTTAGCCGAGTTTTTGCAAGCATATTTTATTAATAATAAAATAGGAAGTAGTTTAAGTACCTTGTAATAGCAGTAATGTAGAAATTAAATTCAAACTCGTAGCTAAAAAGATAGCACATGATCAGTCAAAGGCAGTTTTGAAAGTGTCGCCACATCTTATAAATTAAGCAATACCAGATATCCAAAAGGAGTAATGAACAGGTGCTTCCATCTATATTTGAGAACTGCGATTAGATGTATTTAATTGCAGTAATTATTCATTATAAGAAACATTTAAGATTTCTTTCTAGGGATGAAATTTGCAAATGTTCTATTTATATAGTTCATTGGAAAACCATTTAAAACCAAACATTTTTTAAAAGATCGCAAGCCTTCAGAAATGGCTTCAACTCTATTTGAAAGCACTTTCTGTCTGGAGAGTTCACCTAAAATCAAATTTTTTATAACATGTTTTCTGAGACATGTGTCATATTGCAAGTACTGAACAAAAGCAAATAAAAATTGTTTTCTTTTATCGCATATTTGAAAGACAAATCTATTATTTTCATTGATAGTAATAAGTAGATCTAAAAAGTGAACTCGAATTCTAGATACAGAGGTATCTTTCAGTGTTAATCCTGAGGGATAAAAATCAAGGTCCAATTGATGCTCCATACCATAGCCTATACAGATTATATCATCTATATATCTGCCAAAAAATAAATCCGTTCTTGGTGAAGACAAACTTTCATATTTATGTAAGTATAAATCTGCAGCTAAAGAAGAATACACTCCCCCTTAAGAAAGCCCTCTTACCTGTTTATAATAACCAGTGCCATTATATACCACGTTATATTTAAGACAGAAGTTTAGTAGTTTTACAAACGAGATTTTGTCAATTGATTTTATATCATACTCTGTAAATAATTCTAATAACACACGATATAGCTCTCTTAAATTGATTTGGTTAAATAGATCCTCAAAATCAAAGCACTTAATGAAAGTGGGATTCCTATCACTGGAGTTCAAAGTCTTTAAAGGTTGAAAACTATTTTTAAAAATAAAGGTATTTAAGGAAATTTTAACATAAATCTCTTTAAATGTTCGAAGAAGCAGTTTAACAGCTCTAACACTATAAGAGCTAGTAGCACATCTAACAGTGCGAAAACCAATTGGATCTTTATGAAATTTAACAGTAAGCGTCATGTATGGGAAGTTGATTGGAGATTGGATGGCTTTGAGATTCTCAAAAGCACCCTGTATGTGTTTGAAGACAGGAGTAGAGTTTGTACCCAGATTTCTGTATTGCTCTGTATTATCAAGAAATTTCTGTATGTTTGAAGCATAGAACCTCTTGCATATGATGGTAAATGTCGAAAAATATTTATCTATGTTCAATAACATAAAGCGTTTATAAAAATCCTTCAAATCTCTTTTGTATTCTGCAACGCTCTTGAAATTTTTATGTGTTCTATCCCATTTTTTATACCAGACAGCGTGTAAGAAAATTTCACAAATGCATTTATTGCTTCAAATGTCAAATGATTTGATTGGTATTGTATGTCTAATAGACACATTGTAAATAAAACCATCAATTTCTCTGATGATATTCTTCTGTGTTTTTTTGCATATATTTTTATAATCTAAACTTAGTTCTTTTTGACGAAAGTTTTTTAAATCACTATTACTGAAGAAATTCATATCACCTGTAATGACTTGTTGATGATTATTGTCAACAAATTCAGTATATCTTTCACACACGCATGGTGTATCAACAGCCTCATTAGTTTTTTTAGAAACAGAGTTATAGTTGAAAAGTTGTCGACCTGTAGTAACATTGTATTTATAGCTCACTTCAATCCTAGTTTTTTTAGGGGGGAAAAACATTTCAGAGTTATTGAGAGATTTTTTGAAACTAATGTTGTTAAAAATTCAATATTGGGAAAGCCAAAAACACAATAAATTTCCTGATTTTTTTTTTGAAGAATTCATAGCCTTGGCCACAATATATGGATTCTAATTTAATTTAGAAATTCTATGATTTAAATAATTAATCATAAGATAATGTGTAAATAAATCAATATTTGGTTAATCATCAAATAGAAAATGATATAATTTTTTACAAGTGGATATATATATATATATATAAACAAATGAATGAATGAATGAATGGATGGACAGACAGACTATTTATAATTATTAAATTATTCAAGTTTAAAGTAATTTGCCAGTCGAGTTGAAAATTTCTCATAACTTTGACATTATAATATGACAAAGTACACTAATTACTCTTGTTTATTTAGCATAAAAAGTAAAGTCGATGTTATAAAAGGAGTTTCTTTCGATTTAGCAAAGCCAAATATTTAACTGCTGTGCAAATAAATTTTTAATGTCTTGGAGGTAATGACGTTCATTTAAGTTTTTGCTGAGGTATATTCTAAGTGAACGTTCTAAGTTTAAACGAAAGTTTGTTTTATAAACGACTTCTAACGAGGTCTTGAGGACTGAAAAACATTGGCGTGTAAGTAATATTATTGACTCTCCCCCTGTCCTCATCTAATAGTAAGATAAGATTGTCTATCTTATTTAATACGCCAGGAATTTGTAGTATAAGATTTTTACCAAGTAGAAATTTTAATTTTATGGTAAAAGTATATACTCTAGAGATATTTTCACATGTTTAGTAATAAAATTATTTATTTATGATAATTAATTATATTAGCTTTCATCAGCAACATTTATTCTATACATTATTATTTTAAATACAACCTACCTTATCTAAAACTTTAAATATATTTTCATTTATAGAAAAATGGATTCATTTAAGAAGATATAAATTAACGTTAATTATATTTTTAATAACAGTGAATTATTTACATAGAAAATTAAATGTCTAATTATATTTTTCATTTGATTTGTTTACACGAGTTCAAAATCATATTTTTCTTTTCGACTATAAAAAAGGCTATTTAGTGGAATTTAAAAGATATTAACAAAAATAAATTAATATTGATATTACATTTTTACGTTTTAATATAAAACTAATAATTATATGTCAAGAAAAATAGAAAGAAAGAAAAAAAGAAAGAAAAAAGAAAGAACGAACGAGTTTTGCTACTTAATTGAAAAATAGTTAGGTTTATAGAAATTGTGGTAATATAAGCTAGGGCATGTAGCTTTTAGATGCTTCCTTATCTATAAATGGTGATCTGGCATGCTTCAGAATGAAATCTGTGAATATATAAATATGGTACATGAGTAAAAATCTACGTTTAACTTTCTTTTATTTTTATCTGATCTAAATATTTTCTAATTATAGCCTTTTAAATAATCTCTCCGTTCAGAAATTCTAATACGTTTTATATGGAATTTGTTTCATTCAAGCTCTGGTTTCAGTTTTCAATTTAAAAATGTAGCTTCTAAAAATTTGGGAAATAAAATTATAGGATTACCATTAAATCCATTATATTTTATATCACTATTAATTGGGTGAAGCGCCATCAGCATTTTCCCCCAAAAATTTTCCGCTTCTGCATAAATAGAACAAAAAGAGCATTTACTAATCAAGGCAAAGTGGGGTCCGACGCGTTTGGCATTCGTCATCAATGTTAGTTAATGTGTCATCCATGCAAGAGCTGCGATTAAACTTTAATGCATGCATCGCCATTTTAGCGCGATGTCGTGCGCATAGCCGGCGAAAACCCTAGGGGTGTCCAATCCTCGCTCCCTCTAACATCAAATACATTTGCAGATTCACCCAAAAAACTGCCCTCTATAGCTTGGCGTACTTTCCAAAACAGGTTTCACAATCTCCTAATAAGCTCAACGATCTTCGAAAAACGAATTTTCATCAATTAAATAAACTTAATTAAGCAGGAAACGAATCGCCAGTTAATTGTATGTGAGTAACTTTGTAAAAGTATTCACATTAAGAATTAGCATAAGCATTGTGTATACATTTGTTTGCAATTAAAAATTGACATTTTTATTTGCCAGATGTTTCAATTTACCCGTGTAGGTCTTGTTCAAATGATAGTGGAAAGCGAAGTGTAAAACGTTCGAGTATCTAGTGAAGGGAAAATTTATAGTTGACAATCGAATAAAGCAAATGAAATATTATTAATTTTGTCACTTTAAACTTTATGATCGTCGTTTTCTATAGGCCTGCCCGGACAAGTTTAATCTCCAGAAAAATAATAATTTCGATGCAGAACACATAGCCGAAAGTATATTTTTGCATTAGGAGTATATAATTAGTGCAGAGTCTAAATTTGCCGCTGAAATTAATAAGGTGAACACGAATTTATCTTTTTTCTTCTTGTAAATTTACGACGCAGCGAAGATTAAAATAGTACGATTCATTTGTTTCTCGGTTGCGTGTCCTTATCTTTAAATTCTTGACTTATTGAGACATCACACCTCCGATTACCGAGGATTATTTTCAGTTTAGGAGTAATCCCCGCGGATTTTTCACATCATGAGTACATGGTATTACATTACTTATCCACTCCAACCCCACTTTTCTAAAACCTGGACCTTTTGATTAGACACCCATGCTGTGTGTTTAATACCACGCCATATAATCATTTTGTAATCTGTCTTAGTCCTTGCTGCCATTTTGTTGGAGACACACCCTCATAAAGGTGATACACCTTTGTAAAACTTTTAACTACATTTCAAGCATTCCCATAAATAATTTCAAACGTTGTTTCGTTATTTTTCGTTTAATGGCATATCAGTTTTAGTAAAATATTCAATAAGTTTAAAATTAAACTATTTAAGTTTAAAACGTTTGATATACAGAATAAAATTCTTAGTAATTTTACTCCATTCCATGAATAAGAAACACACAGTGAAACGAAGAGAAAATTATGTGTGTGTATGTGTTCAGGTTATTAATTACCGGTGTTAATAACCTATTGCAAATGGTTAATATTGCATCTTGCATTTAATAAATTTTTTAAGATCTCGTAAATATGAATTTAAAACATCGATGAATATTTTTGTCATTTTCTTAACTTTTATTTTTGCTTGCTTTATTTTGATGAGTGTATAACTCAAAAATTAATCTTTTCGGTTTTCATCTAATGGTGAAAAAGGCAGTTGGAAGGAGAACGAGATAGTTGATAAATAATATAAATTTTTTCCAGGAGATTCTATGATAATTGTTATTTCGACACTTGTGCAAGGATTAAAACACGATGTTTCAGAAACCGACTGCTTCCTTTGTAAAGTGAAGGAAGAATTTTGGCTTTACTTGACAAAGTGAGTAGTCGTTTCCCAAAACGTCATGTTTTAAACCTTACCCCAGTGTCGAAAAATAGTTACTATGAAATCTCCTGGTGAAACTGTTTTATTGGAAATCCTTACGGACGGGCTACGTTTAGCCGTATTAGGAAATACATTAAAGAGAGACATGGAATTGTCCTCTTCGAAGAACAATTCTGCCTTCACTTGACAAAGAGAACAGTTGGCTTCCGAAACGTTGTGTTTTAAACCTTACCCGCAGTTTCGAAATAACAGTGATTATGGGATAGTTGATTTTTGCAATGGAGAATGACAGTTTGAGAGAGAGATTCGAAACGGTTTAGGAAATCTCGTCTGAAGAAATCAATGCTTCGCGAAACATTCTATATACTGTAGAACTTCTGAATTATGGTCACCTGCACGTGGGACCTGCAAAAGTGAATGATATTTGAAGATGGCTATAATCTAGAGGTTCAATATTAAAAGAAAGGCATATAAAAAAATATAAATATTTTTAAGAAGACCAAAAATGAAATTGCAAGATAAAACTGAATTCGGAAGAGATGGCATATTTCTGAAATGTCGAAACGACGCTAATAAACAAAATAAATTATAAACCTCCGATACACACATATACACAACTGAATGGTGGCATTATTTGTTTTTGCCCGAAAGGTGGTTTCCCCGCAGTATTAGTCCCATCGCAGTAAAAGCTAGCTTTAAGGGGTAAATTGAAGAGGCATACCGTACAATAAGGCGTATAAATAATTTTTTTTTCATTGTTTATGTGCCCTAATATTAAAAATAACATAAATTTGTGTAAAATAAACTGAATAGATAAAAATATTATTGGAAACTAAATGTATTTTGCTGTTTGGATAGATTTTGTGCATCAGTAGAGATTACTTATGAAATCTGGAAAAAAAAAATATATACACGTATAACCATTCAAATACATAAAAATCTATTATTTTGAAATTCATAGGGTAGGAAAACCTAATTGTCATAAAGTTTCTATCAAGAATATAGTAGTTTCTAAGTATGTAATCGATATAACATAGCGTTGAAATCACTCCTGAAGTTCGAATTAATATCGGAAATGCTATATAGGAAATCACTACTGATTGAGGCAAAGTATAAGATTAGTATCAAAAAAATTTAATTATGGTTCTGTTAATAGTATTTGCTTCTTTTCCATTTTTCAAACGAAGAATAATGCTTTTATTTTGGATTCAAAGTGCGCAGATTAATGTGCTATTTAATTTCTTCATGCCCGCACTCCATTCATAAGGAGTTTGACAAATTAAAGATTATGATCAGGAAAATGACTTTAAGATAATAATTTCGCATATTTAACAGATTTGATAATACAATGTTTATCCCATTTCACAATTTTTAGCTCTACACTTTCTTAAATTGTGCAGTATGAAAGTTACAATATTTAATAAATTTTCAACTGATCCCTGTGTAAATTTCGGGTTAATTTTTTTATATATTTTCATCTGAACATGAAATATTTTAAATACTGGAAAATTATTTAACTTCGATAATATTCTGCTTTCTCATGGGATTTAGAGAGAGGGATGCAATTATGCTCATATTTTAGAATAAAAATTTCCGTTAATTAAACAATTGGACGGAGAACACTAAAAATTTAGACGAGATTTTTATTTTTAGCGATTTTTTTGAGATTGACGCTTTTATTCCAACTGGAAAAGCTCAATGAAAAGGCACATTTCAATAACTTTTAATTAATTTAATTAAGCAGAGGGATTCTTCAATGTAATTAAATAAATTAATAATTGAGCAACGAAAAAAAGAGGCTTCAGAGACTTAATTTAATCAGACTCACCACGCTTCCTCCATTTTGTCTAAGCAACAAGGACAAAGGTTTAAGGTTACTCTTTTGGGTCGGCGGGATCATTTACAAAAGCTTTTGACTTAGATCATTTATCTCGAACAAAAGTCGAACGGAATGTCTTATTAAGTCGGAAGTCATTTTTCGCTGCTGGATTTTTGCCGGGTGATTTCGTAGCCAAAGAAAATTGCTTTTTGATCCTAATATTGGAAAAGTCCGTAGATCATGGGCTGGATTTAATTCGACATCCTTTTCTTTCTGCTTCGCCGTCCCCGTGAACGATGGCAGAAATCGATCATTAACTGTGCCGTAAATGAATTTAGCTCGGGAAAAGAACAGTCAATAGTTAAGCAACATTGCAGGATTTTACGTGCGGCAGTATTAATTATTCCACTTTTGATAGTCAGACATCCGATTTCTTATAAGAGTAATTGAAAATCTTCTACTGCTATTTGCATTGCTCTTTTTTCTTCGATGCACCTTGATATGAACCGATTCTGAAAATTACCTTGGTAGGAAAAGGCAAGTTCCGGAATCCATTAACATTAGAACAACGTTAAACACTTGAAATTTTATAATCTAAGAAATTATTTTACATATAGTTAAAACCCATACTTTACATCAAAATGTTGAGCTTGATGTAGGTTAATTCTGCGAAGTAAATTTTCTTCAAAAGTGTAAGATGATCGGAATGTAATGGATTCTTTTAATATAAATTCTGATTTTTTCAGTCTAGATACTTTATTTGAACTGTAATACTGATTATTAAAAGAAGCACATAAACCCAATTAAATTATCTGTTGTTGCGTTCATTCGTGCATATTGAAATTGTTACTGTGTTTTGATGTTCAATGAATTAGGTTAAATTTAGCAAATTTCATGTAAAGTTTAATACAAAAAAATAATTTTCATGAATTTCATGAATATACTTGTATTCATGGTGATATAATTTTTTTGAAGAATATATGCATAAGGAAGAAAAATTAAGAAGAATGGAAAAGGAGACAAAATAGTAATTCGTTGCACCTACTCCGTGTCGCTATTGCCCTATTTTGTCTCCTTTTCTATTCTTCTTAATTTTTCTTTCTTATGCATCTCTTCTTTAAAAATAAAGATTTCTATCACCATGAATACAAGTAATTCTAATGATCTCATGGCGCATGGTCCGTCGTGCGCCCAAACAAAGGGCCCTGAACTTGACCTTGTGGCGGGGGCCGATTCGGTTAATAAGCTACCGTTACAACTGTTGACAGTGGTGTAGTCCTAAAAAAGTGGCCTGGAGTTCTTTCAAATCAAGGATAGATCTACGTGAGAAATGAGGGACAGGGGCGGATTTAGGTGGGCGGGGGACAGCATCCCCCCCTGGATGAAAATTTAACATTGAAAAGATACAAGGTAAAGGTCCAATGAGGTATCATTTCCAAAAATCAAGTCATTAATCGCCCCCCTTGAATGACCTCTAAATCCGCCCCTGATCAGGGAACCCCCCTCAACCAGTCTATAGCCCATTAATTTAGTAGGGGCAGCAATTATCATTATGTATGGGTTGTTGAGCTGAAATTTCAAGACCCCCAAATGCCCCTCTGGATCCGACACTGCCTACAGCATATAGCTTCGGGTCATATAAGCATAAAATAATAATGTCATACAAGCACAAATGCCCAAGCCGAATTAAACCTGGAGTGCACCTTCGAAGTGAACTAATAAAATAAAAAACTATTGAAAAAGATAAAAAAAACAGTGGATAGTGTACTAAAATAAAAATTTGTCGAAGCTACCATGTGGCTATTCTGCTCGCGGACAATAGTTTTCATACCTCTAATTAAATTTATTTATAGGTACTATAACAGTGATTTCATTTCCGTATCCAGAGGGGCGGTCTTAGGGACCAGTCCCCACCCCTCCGAAACTAAATTTGTAATAAGCCTTCAAATATACTTAAATGTACTTACTGTGCATTCGCGCTCAGTTGGCGCGTGATACCGTTAGCAGACGGGTTAGTCCATTGCAGTTTAGGGAAGGCCGTCTTGGAGGAACTGGTTTTTCCCGCGCGAAAAACCAGTTTCGGCAAGACGCCCTTTCTTAAACTGCAATGGACTAACCCGTCTGCTAACGGTATCAGGCGTCAGGTGTGTGAGCGCACAATACTTGCCAAACTTTAAAAGAGGAGAAAAAATTGACTCAAACCTTGCCTAATGTATGACCTCAAGATGTCGTTTGTAGTTGAAAATATTTCAAAAAAAATATAGGACTATTTTCTATAAAAGGGAGGACATTACAAAAAATTAAATTTTGATGGTAAAATTACAAGATGATGCCTGAAGGCAAAATGGATATTTTCTCATTTATTTCTTGTATTATGTATTTATATTTCCTCATTTCAATAAAGGTGATACATCTTTATTCATCGTTATTTTTGTATTTTAATTTTATTTTATAATTTATTGCAATTTATACAGCTATTGCAAAAACATAAAAACCTGTTAGTGAATATAAAACGTGTTTTTTCTAATTAATAACTGCCAAATATAAATTTAAAATAAATATCAATGCTGAAGAAAAACAAGAATTACACATTTTCCATGCTTAGTGCCCGTATTCGATGTAAAGTCTATGTTAATAACAGGGTGTCTACCCAAATTCTATTTCAAACTTCCCTGATTTTTCCAGGTTTCCAGACCAAATGTTAATCGATTACCAGTTACTAATTACAGTAAACAACATGCAATGCACTAAAATTTGCGCAATCACAATAAGTTTCAAGGCCAGGAAATCGATTAACGCAAACCCCAAAGCCATTTATAACTCAATTACAGTGAATTTACAAATTCAAAAGCTGTATTAAAAAGTGTATTTCTTTACACAGAAAACTTGCACAAATTAAATATTTACAGCAACATTTCCATTCCACCCTTTTCAAGTTCATTATAAAAGAGTTTAACTATATAATCGCAAAGCTGATGCTTCATCTTCTATTTCATTTAAAATGTGTATGACTATATATAAGGCAAAGGAGATTGGTATGATCAAAACCCCTTACAGATTAAATAGTTTGGCTAAAAAACACTTTTTTTTTCAAGTTTTAGTTATATATTTGGCAAACATTTTCTTTTAAAATATAGTTTGTAAAGGGTGTTGTAGGCTTAATGGGGGTTACAGAGATACAACTCACATATTCCCATGTTAAACGTACAAAATTTCATCCCAATGGGGGATTATAACCCCTGTCAACATCCCCTTGCATACGCCAATGGTTTGGAGGAACAATTGGATCAAAACAGATGTTACTTCCAGACCTGCTAACGCAATGGAAGCACTTATAAATACAATGTGACTAATCTTTTTCCAAAAGCATACATGTTATTAAAGGTTATTGCCACAATTCCGATTTCTACTACAACGGTAGAAACAATATTTTGATCATTTGAAGGATTGAAAACATATTTAAGAAACTTAGTAGGAGAAAATAAGCTAAATGGATTGGCACTTTTAGCTAGCTACTCATCCCAATATTGATGTGTAACTGGAAAATTAAATCAGTTTATTAAACTTCAAGGCGGTCTAATTTTCGATAAGGTGCGTGTAAATCTGAATTGCACTTTTTCTGTATAAGAGGGGAGAGATTTTGTTCTACGCTTTTTTTTTTCTTTTCAGTTTGAGCTTCCACTGCTTTACAAATGCCATGTCATCTACTGAAGAATTTCTTGGATTTGCTTATTTTTATAAATATGTCTAATGTTTGCGTTGAAATCAAAAAAATTATACCGATATACGTTGCAATTATACTGATACATGTTACATCCATATATTATTTAACTCGAGCGGTAGGTACATGCCGTGTTTGTATCGATGCATAGCTAAAAATTTTATTCCCCTGCCTACTCAGGACCGTAGTACTAATTTTAAACTATTCGCTAATTAAAGCACTGCACGCAACTGTAAAGAAAAAAAAAACAAGCAAGCAGAAACTGCAATTGTTATTTTTACAGTGTTCGAATAACGAAATCTTCGGAAAACAGAAGCTTCTGAATTACGGCTGTACATTATGAGTTCTAAATAATTAATTCTTCGTTGTTTTTTTGGACTCCCCCGCATTGTGGGGTTTTGCGGGCGATAGATCCGGCCCTGAATGTATCATACGAATAAACGTTCTTCAAAATTTTTAAATCTATACTTACATTGCGTGGAGTACTTTCATAATAGATGCATAAGCAATAAACTACACTATATATATATATATTTCAAATACCAATTATTAGTTCCCTGATGTCGCCAAAAGAGCGCAACGGTTTACGATGTGAAGACCACTGGAAAATGTTAGTGTTTTCCCGTGTTTTGAAAGTTTCCCGCCTTTTTAATCACCCCTCCCCAATTTTGGAGAGAGATGGAAAAACTCAAATAAGAATGGTTCGGGGGTTGCCGAAGGCGTCGGAGAGGAAATATAATAGGAGGGAAGTTTTTGACCACTCAACTCCTCCAATGTCTGCCTTTTCATCCTTGTCGCACTCGTTGTGCCAAACAACTCATTGTGGTTTTTTCTGTTTTCGAAACACAGTTTATGGTGCGTATTCCAAGCTGTAATTTCGTTTAAATACCCACGATTTATTTTATGATCATTGCTCTAAGAATTTTTTTTTCTTAACAGAATTGTAGAATTCACATATTTTTTATTTACAACTTGAACAGAATTTTATTTGTAAAATGTATGATTTTCTAAAATTTTCCCTAGCGCCGCTATGCCTCCAAAACAAGTGTCCTAGTGCCGCTAGGCCTCGACTACACCACTGACTGTTAATTAAAGAACTTTCTACTCATTACCAAAAGCTGCCTAAGTTTATACATTGTACCGATAAAAGGTGCGAAACCTGTGTCGTGGCCAATGTAGCCAAATAGGATATACAGGTTTTAAATTCTGCAAACAACGCGACTGTGTATATTGCATTGAATGCAAGGAATGTGGACTTCGTTACATTGGTCAGACTGGGAACCAACTTAACATCAGAATAAATGGTCACAGCTCCGATGCAAAAAACTTCGGAAAAACCTGTGAATAGAAAGACTTCGAACTGCAACATTTTCAAGTGCATTCTTTTGAAAACATCTGCATTACAGTCCGAAAATGAAATTGTTAGGACACAACAAGAAAATCTTTTTATTGCAGCTCTTTTCGCCATCTACCCATATGGTTTAAATAGCTTTTTCAACGGCGAGAACTTCAGCAGAAAGTTGGAAAATCGGTGTATTTATAATATCTGCAAAATTTTTTCTACCACAAGACCTTGCAATAGAGGAAAGCCGGGGAGAGGTAGATTACAAAAGAACAACTTTGATCTATAGGATTTTCTTTTCTCGATCAAAGGCGTCGATGAAAAACCCTTCTGCTCCAATGCCATCTGGGAATGCTGAAACTTTATTTTTTCCCTTAGAAATAAAAAATTAAAGTACTTTTTTGAAAACTTGACTTTTCGATTTAAAAACATACAGCTTGAAGTGTTGCTTAACGATCTGGTTAAATTTAAATTATCACTTAACAATACTAGGAATATTCTAAGAACCAGCTTTGATCAGCGGCCAAGTGAGTATTGCATAATCAGCTTTCCAAACAAATTTTTTGATCAGATTGGTTTCAATCATATCCTATCCGAAAACAACTACTCCTTTCCTCTAAAAGACGTCTGCAATACAGAAATTACATTTAAATATGAAAAAGCACTCAAAAGTTCCCTTTGCAATTACAATCAGTTTAACAGAAACTTGGACATCGAATGTGATGTTTGCTTCTGTGAAAAAAAGGAAATAAAGAATTCATCGTTCTGAAGAATGAAGAGTGAAGAATTCATTCTTCATCGATAAAGAATTCGGGCATATCATTACAGGTGACCTTAGAATTTTCAGAAATGACGCTTTCCGTAATCTTTTGGCAAAAGGATCCAACTACCGCCCCAATAAAAAATTTAGTACCGAATTTTTAATTAAAAGAGACCAGGAAGAAATTCATAGATTTATCCTAAAAGTTTCTCTTAAATATAGTTGCCCGGTGGAAAGCTTCAGTGAGTGGTTGCTTCTATGGTGGATGGAAAAATCAAGGGTTTTAATACAAATTCCGACCTCTCCTCTTCATTGAAGAAAGAGATAAAGGAGGCTAGGAGTAAATTTATAATGTCTACCATTGACAAAGCCTGCAAAAACTTTAGTATCGTGTGTAAAAATTCTACAAAAAAGCACTTATTACTGAATACTATTCCAACTCCACTTTCAAAGAAATGTTTGGTGATATTAATATATTTAAAAAAACGTGTTATTACCCAGCACAAGAGGTTGAATTTACCTATTGGACGTTTCAATTTTTCGTACCTTTTCATCAATGTAAAACTCCATGAAAAGCCCGTTGGCTTTAGATTTATTACTTGCAGATCTTCGGCTTATAATAAATCTACTGTCGGTGCATTTCAATGTATCCTCAAGCGCATTCTACCTAAGAGAAAATCGGAAAAGGATTCCTTCAATATCTACAATCGCTGAGAAGTTTTAAGCTATCTTAGGATTAACTCCTATAACATACGGAATATAGATATATTTGATTTTGAGCATCTGTTTACAAGTTTGCCGCTAGACCATATGGATGAATTGCGGGACTTTTTATTTTTGAATTATAGTGATGTAATTAACCTTGACAAAGGTCGCTGGACTAATTTATTTAACTACTGTCAGCACGACAACGTGCTTTTTAATGGTTCTTGAAAAAGATTAAAGAAATCCCTGTGGATTGCTCCTTCTCTACCTCCCTCTCTAATATTTTTTTGCACTTTCATCAGCAAAAACAAAGGCATTTGGATGTTACAGCCTTTAGGTATATGGATGACATTATTTTTTTCGACCGTCCAGATTTCCATGAATTGACCAATGCCATCGATCCTAAATATCTCAAACTGAATAAGATAAACAATGGAAATTATTAAATTAAATAAAACA
>QLNU02014176.1:3143539-3158195 GCA_006491805.2 Dysdera silvatica
AACCGTCCTGACATAACCCTCGTCGATAAATCGAATAAGACCACGTACTTAATCGACATAGCAGTACCCAACACCAATAACATACAGACAACCTACACAACGAAAATCACCAAGTACCAAGATCTCAGACATGAAGTACGAGATATATGGGGTATGGAAAAGATCCTCATCATCCCGTTAGTCATCTCAGCAACAGGGATAGTACCAAAAACGCTTGCGACGAATTTGGAGATACTCAACATTGACCCAAACACCTACATTGAAATACAAAAAGCCACAATCCTAAACACGTGTCACATTGTCAGGAAGTTTCTAGACATGGCACATTAAGAAGTGATGTAAAAAGAGGCTTGGGAACATGGCGCTCTGCCCGTCCCAAAGCCTGTTTCCGCCAAGAATGGGCGAGGAAAACTTTTTATATATATCTTTAATATGTGCCATGTCATTTTACCCATTTTAAGTTTATAACGAGAAACATTATTTATAAGTAAAGGCAACGCTGTAAGCGTAAGCAACGTCGAAAACTTTTATTTCTACATACGTGTCCGACGGACTTGGCCGTCTTTCATTAGAAATACGAAACGACAAAAGGAATATTGAGAAAGAAATTTCGAGATGTTGTTATTACAATTATGTTGCCAGTTGTGGATGAATAATTAATTTGAAAATTTTATTAAACCAAAAATTTTATTAAAATTTTATTTTGTTGAGAAATATTATGCCTTTAATAGGATCAAAATGATTATTAATATCTTAATCTATGAACAAAATTATAAAGTTTAGGCCTGTTAACTGACTTGGAATCTATTACCAATGATGCCACTTTATTTCAATCAATCAATCAATCAATCAATCAATCTCCTTGATATAAAATCAAGTTTTTAAACAATAATACCACCAATAGAAAATATAGTCTTAATGGGATATCAGGAAAAAAACTTCGTGAATATAGTCTGACGAGTCCCGATCCCCCATCATACACATGCGAAGAAAATATCTTTGAATTTGAATGAAATCGCTTCTTTAATCGCTAATTTAAAAATAATAAAACCGTCCTTTCAAATATTAAACCGGAACTCGTGATGCAACCACCTTCTCAATTAATAGATTTCTACCGGATCTACATTAAATTTGTAAAATTAGCCCATTGTATCTAACATCTTATCGGATCGATGCAATGGAGGTACTTCCCTAAAATTAATTCTAGTTCGGTGCACCTACATCCTGAACACACTCCTAGTTTCTCAGCATTTAAGATCACATGTATTATTTTACGTGACTTTGCGGGTATCTCTATGGAAACCACATTAATATAGTCATATTACCTTTAAGATAATAATGAAACTAATACTTGTTAAAAAGTTAACATAAAATTAAACTGTAGTAATAGTAGCAATAGCGTTTTTCCCATTCTATAATAGGAATTTTATGGGGGATAAAGAAAGAGGGAGAAACAAATAGAAGGCTGAATTTCCCCATTTATGAAAGAACTTTACAAAACGAAAAAATTAATACTTATAGAAACAGCGGTTTAAACATTTTAGTTATTTTTACAAATCGCGATGTGCTTATTAGTTATTTCAGTAAAATATAATACCTTTACTTCAATAATTAATCATGATGTCGAGTTGAAAATAACTGTAAGCTTTAAACCGCTGTTCTGAAAAGTCTTCATTTTTGAGTTTTGACTTTTTTTTTTACAAAAGGAGATATACATCTGCTAACAAAGAAAAAGTCACGAAGTAAAGAGAATGTACCACCGCTTGACGAAGTAATACTATCAACATTAATAATCATTAACATAATCATTAATATTATCATTAATATAATAAATAAATCATTATTCATATTTCTGCATCTGATGATGGCTGTCCATTGAACAACCGAAAGCCTGGCTCATGTTTTTAATAAAAGTATTTACTGCTTTACGTCGTCTTGCACATTTCATAGTATTAAAGAAAAAGTCTTCAATTATTTAGAAATTTATTCTATTTTGCTTAGACACAAAAAAAGGACACAATCAAGTTCATAAAATTTGTGCCACCTGTTCGTTACAACATTTTCGCCAACGAGCGTCGAAATTATAGTATAACTTTTGCAAGAAACGCAGGTGTAATGTTTGTTTTCATCCTACACCAATTTTCGAATACCAGCCAAAAACTTTTTCTTTTGTATTTCATAGCATTTTTTACTCAATCTCAGCGGCATAAAAGACAACAGAAAAAAAAAATGTTACGACGGGTGGGTACTATGATATTGTCTATTAGTTAACGGAGAGCGACCGGCAATTTCACGGTCTCATGAACGTTTTAGTCAGTGATGGATTCAGGCAGAGGGAAGAGAATCGGGGGAAGACCTTTTAAAGTGGGAAAGTTTAAACACGTCCAGCATCAGAGGGGGTTTTCCCTTTTCTATTCACCTCTTCCCCTCCCCTCCCCAACCGTGACAGAGAGGTTACATTCGTAGGTTACCCCCCAAGCGGCCTGTAAACTGCCACAGAGAAGATAATATTAATGGGTTAGAAATTCTCGAAGCTTTGTTCTAGAGCATGGTGCCGTGTGTTCAGAGTTTGGGACTCTAAACGAAAGGACGCTCTGCTTCGTTGTGGGGGACTTTTGCTTCACGGCCTATTTGCTTTCGGCTTCTTGGGCTCTTTTCTGGTAAATCTCTCTTTTTTTTCGAAGACTTTTTACTTCTTGTTTTGCTGCTCTTTTCTCGAACTTGAGAGTTTCAAAAGTCTGTAGCTTTCTCTATTTCTCGACTGAAAGGAAACTTTAAGAGTTTTACATTTCCCAATACGATAAAGAAACCAAATAAACCAACGGAATGTAATCCTATAAGGAAAGAAAAAGTTTATACAGGTCTTTGAGCAAATACTTAGAAACTGGTAGAAATTTTAACTTTATTGTCTATACTTCCATGTTATTTAGCTGGCGGGCAGTTGAGAAATGCCGGACACCAAGATGGAACTATCATCGGTGCGTGTAAAGAAATGCTATTCAGTGAAATCCACACAAACTTTATTCGTTTGCGTTTTATCAGGCGAGGACAGCTAAGGACACGTTGCGCCAGCACCTACAGTTTTCCGAGGAAGCTAAACTTCTATTCACTAGGAAATCAAACCTCGGATTGCGAGTCGGCACTGTGGTGAAACGGCATCAAGTCTACAATATCATCAGAAGTTAAATATGAGAGTTCAGTGCTAGAGAGAATAACATAATCAGTATGATTCGGAAGGGCTGTGGGATTGGTTGCTTGCCCGTTTATTAACAGAGAAGAGACAAAAATGGAACAAACCGTCAAATAATATAAAAATAAAAAATAACTATTCCACAATCAATAAAAAATATCTGAAGTCAAAACTTAAAATGAAAGACTAAAAATTAAAATGAAATAATACAATTTTTTTAAAAAAAATTATAAAAAAAAATTAAGATTTAAAAAAATATTGAGATAAATTTAAATAAAAAACAAATTATGTACTTTATATAATCTGTGAAAATAAACTTTAAAAACATTTAATATATTCCAAAATTACATTGCATTTTATAAATTTGTTTGATAGTTTCTTCCAGTATAATTATTCATATTGAAGCGGAGGTTACGATATTGATATCATATTGATATAACTCATCGATAATGTGAAGTTTATAAATAAATCCAGTAATGCCATCAGGATTAAAGTATGATTCATTAAAAGCTTTAAATGTTTAGGTTAGTTAATCAACACGTCAAAAAAAATAAATTAATTCGAATATGTAGTTCAAGAAATTTAGTACGCCTTTTTGACGGAGCCTCCAAGAATTACATGTGCACACTTAGATGGTAAACGGAAGAATGTTAATTGTTTTAGAATTCGAAACGCAGTTACAAATACCGTTGCCAAATATAAAAAGTAAAATTACAATCATACAAAATATGTTGCCAGATATGGAAAGTGAAATTATGACATTTGGAAAACATAAATGGAAACAAATTTGGCAAGTTGCCAAGTTTAGAAATTGTACGTATTAAGTTTGCTTTTATTTGTATTTCAAGTGGCAACAACAAAGGAAGTCCGCAAACCGAACAGTCAGCATTTCTATTGTGAAAGCTCACAATATCATAACGATAATGGATTAGATTTTAGAGTTTCCCTTAAATTTCTATACTGCATATTTAATGTCCATAGTTTTAAAATTTTTAGTTTTCCGTCGCATTTTTTCAATACCTTTTTTAATCTTGAATTCTTCTATTTTATTTCTATTTTTATGTTTTCGTTTACGTACCATGCTAACAAGATTTTTTACGCACAAGTTTAAATAATGGTAATTATTTATATTAATTTGTTATTATAAATAAGGACTTTAAATTCTCTAATGTTTTGCATTTGTATACAAAAATTCTTTTCATGATTGTTAAACTAATTTTTGCTATGTTAAAATTCTCCTCCATAAATTGAATCTTTGATATCGTTGCAGAATTTTGCTTTAAACGTCATGTCTGCCAATATCACCTGTAGTTGTATATTGAGCATCGAGCGGCCTACAGCAAAGTTGTTCAATGAAGACCGAATCTTTTAATAGAAGGAGAACGGATCATAAAAAAAGACACAAGTTTGCGTGTTTGAAGATGAGTGGAACAAGCCAATCTGATTCACTGCCTTCTCAGTTCAAATAGCCATGGCGTGCTGGGCTATCCTGCTCAAAGTAGTATCGCGATCGTTGCTTTGTCAGCGAATGAAAGGAACGTACTTGACGTCATCCAATTGTACAATGACAAGAAACAACAGTTTGCTGTTGGCTGAAATTCAGAACACGCGAATTTTAGATTCATTTCTACTTTTTGTATAACACAACCTTTCAATCCTAAGTAATATTGTGATTCTTCCGTGTTTAGTAAACTGATATTATTTTGCACCTTCTTTTAAAGAATATACACGTCTATGAAAAACTTGAGCCAAATTGATTTTGACAGTAAGGCAATAAAGTTGTCTATCAATGTATAAATTCGTGGTAGATAATAAATATTAATTAAAGTAATTTCTGAATAAAAGTGTTTGAAAAACTTCATATGCTGAAGATAAATTATGCGAATAAATTTTAATAACCGTTTCTTTCGAAATTTTATCAATTTATATTGGTTATAATTACAGAGCTCATAAATATTACAGATTGTTGTAACATATAAAAATTTAAAATTTACAAATATTTCCATAATTGTCATTAGACACGAGAATTTTCACATATTTATAAAGCTTTTGATTTTTTTAAAGAAATTTCTTAAGTTTTCATCACAAATATGATATTTAATTTTGATTATAGTTTTTACTAAAATATATCTTAACTACGAGAGAAAAGAACTTCCAAGTTCTCTTGACTATATTTTTAATACACGTTTGTTTCTTTTTTTTTCGTTTAAGAATATCAAGACGATTTTTAGCATTAAAATTTTAAATAAAATTTTCACCATATCTTACTCTATAGATTAGACATTTCATAATTTTTGAAACAACGAAAGAACTAAGTAGGGAATTGCAATTCTGTAATAGTTTAGTTTGTATTTTAAATTGCCGCTCCAAATCTAATACCGTTAACCGGGGTAACTCTGTTTCATTTTTAATCTATTTTTTCTTTAAAACGCTGAAACTGGATGAGATTTTTAAAATATTTATATATATATATATTTCCCTATTCTTAGGTGTTTAATAGACAATTTTATATACACTTTGGAAATTTAGAAGGGTAATTTTTTTTTAAAGAAGTGAAACAAAGTCACCCCGGCTTGGGGTGACTTTGTCTCATGCCTCAAATAATCATTCAGTAAGCCTTCACAGAAGGCATGGATACAATTCTGCCCTTATATTCATGGCCGGGGAAAACAGCCACAGGCCCCTAATCAGTTTGCCAGATCAGGTAAAAATATTACTCGCCACCTTTTTACATAATGTAGAAGTAATTTATTTAAAGAAGTTAATCATAAGCAAATTTCGCAGAAAAAGCATGGAAAACAACAACTGCAGTGATGCCACTTTCAGTAATTAATACGCTAAAATTAAATATTTCATATTCAAGCCAATAATTCTACCTACCGGAATCTGATTTAATTAAAACACATAGACGAAACAGATAGGAGTTACCATCACTTTTATCTTGTCTCATTTGGTGGGACAAAGTCACCCCAGGGTAGACGAAGTCGCCACGCAGTTGACGATATTTTATGATATAGTTACATTTATGTGAATATTAACGAGTCACTTTATTTACATTTAACTTATTATGTCTAATGCTTTATTTTATAAATTCTTGTAAGTTCTGATAATTTAGAAAAAAATATTCGAACCCCCAATAATATAGATTTAACTATAGATAGTCGATTATAGACTTTCTGCTTTTTCTTTCCGATCCGAATTCCAGGGTTGGATGTTTCCTCAGATAGACGAAGGTTCCGATTCTTTAGAAAATTGTATGTCCTGGAGCACCATGACCTGATCTGGTCTGACCCCATAAAATACAAACAGGAATAAAATCGATCGTTCTATTCGTTGTAATTCATATATGTAGCTGCTATTTAGAAGCGCATCAGTGTATACAAACACTCTCAATTTAAACGAAACGTGTCTTTTTGAAAAGCGCAAGTATATTCTATGCACCTTCTGAAGGGGAAAATACCGCTCAATAAAACCATGCCACGAAACTCATTTGCTAAATGAGTGCGCCCTTTCTTCCAACTCGCATTATGATTAAGAACGACCGCAAGTTTTTTTGACCACGATTTACAGGTGACTGTAAACGTGCCACTGAGCGTACATTAAAAGCACTAATTAATCTTCGTTAATCATTCAGTGCTAGTAAATAAGGTATTATTTACTTTCGGCAAAACCCAACGTGCGTTGCCTGCACTGACTATCAATTAAATGTTTTGGTCGTGGGTGGCCACGAGTCGCCAAAATGAACAAGGACGCGTAAAAATAAAATAGTGCATGTGCTGATATAATCCCTACCGTTCCGAAAGACACGCTTGTGCCTCAACGAAGCTATATACGTATGGTTAAATTCAGGCGTATTCTGAATAAAACGCAATTCAAATAAAACATGTTTTACGAAAAACTGTAGTAGCCAGCTATAGATAACAGTACTTCTTCCTTTAAAAATCTATTCGATAACATAAAAACTTTACTATTAAACTAAAAAAAAAGAACTAAAATAGTTTCGAAATATTGCCATTCCATCATCGACTTTGTTTACGGTCGGGTTCTTTATCCACGTCCTTCTCTGTAGAACCTACGAGGCCTTCCAAAATTCCTTTTTCCTTTATTTCAGTCAAATTTTATTTTCCGCAGATCATCCTTCTGAAAATGGCGCTTACAATCCAAATAGTGTTTCCGCAACACAACGTCGGACCCAGCTTCTAAATCTGCGGAAAATAATTCAAACGGGATATGGCAAATGGGCGGCTGCGGGTTCCGGTCAAGCATCTGTGTAAAGTTGCTAGGATCAACCCAGAAACTATGATATATGGGAGTTCATATCGGCGCCCCCTCCATACTTCTGTGTTCTCCTGGATTTTTGTTTCGGGTGTGAATGTGAGCGAGCGAAACCGTTAAGCTGTAGTTTTATCCCCCCCCCCTCTTTTTGTTACGATTGCATCTCCCCCTGGAGCTCGCTAGGATTAGGGATTTTCGCGGGCAGCTGTTAGCAGGTGGGCAAAAATGCCGATGCGACGATTATGCGCGGACACCAAATGCTGCCCTCCCAGGCATCTTCTCCTATTCGTGAGCCTCGTCTGCACGCGTTGAAACCGAGTGCATCTCCAAGGCAAATAGGGGACCTTTACCAATTGAGAAATATTTCTTTTTAGTAAATAAAAGGTGTTAACTATATTACTAAACTTCTTAATATCCGCAAAACTTTTATACGGGGTGGTCCTGAATTCGACCGACAAAGTAAGAGGGGGTTGTTGGGGACACTCTATAAGGCACACTTGCCCATATCCCCGTGTCCGCAAAGGGTCCGGTTTGGCTGTAGAGCGTAACCACTGTTTACGTCTATCACGTTGCTACGTAGCCAATTACATGAATTAAATGCAATTTTTGATACATAATTTAAGTGAATGAGCTAATAATACAGTAGAGACAAAGAAATCCGGAATTCCGTTTCCTGATTTTGATTTATGTTACTGTTTAGTGAAAATAAGCCTAAAACTGCCTTTTTTAACACACTGGAAAAGAGTTGGGAACTGCCAAGTATGTGTAACAGGTGAAGAACATCAAAAGAAACATTTTTTGTTCAGTGAATTTTTTTCCAAAAATTAGCCGTTCGGGCACTACAGTGAATTTAGTATTTGCATCCACCACATTCAAGGTTTTCACAAATGGCTACAATGCGCCATTTCACAAAGTTTTAAAATTATTTAATGTCAACGGACGTCGGGCTCTCTCTGGCGACTTTCTAAAATCAGTTAAATTCGCCAGAATTGTATGTGTAGAATCCGTCGCTTCAGTTGTGACAATGGATTTGGCTTTATTCGTTGTCCCTAACAAACCCTTCTATTTTGTCAGTAGAGTTCAGGACCACCCTGTATACACTGGTTTAGGAATTTTTGAGATTTCAGAGCCATGCATAATTATCACAGTATACGAAAAAACATTCAACTCAATAAATCATTCACTTAATAAGTCAATATATTAACTATTAATATATGATTAACTATCGCATAAATAGTATGAGAAATCATAGTAAAAACTACATAGATGTCACGAACGATCATATGGTGTATCGATGTTTTAGGATTTCTGCGTAAAATATTTTTTTTTTGGTGAATCTCCTGTTCTAATCTATTTATACATGCAAGCTTAATATTAATAGTTCTACGTCACTTTGAATGTCTTAAATTCATAAATAATAAGCCATTTTAACTCTCAAATTTGTTTCCCTGAAAAATTTTCAACAGTCAATTTTCTATTTTATATCACTGTTATTAAGAATGAATGATTATTCATTAATATATATCATAATTATTCATAATAATGAATTATTATTAAAATTACCTTTTGTATTACAAAAGGCGCAATAATTATTTTCTTAATAATGCAATGATTTGCTTTTTTCTATCTAAGGCTATCTCTTAATTTTTGTACGCGAAAGCAACATGATATAATACAATTATCAATCTACGAAATATAAGCTAGAATCATACTGCACAAAGAAAAATAGTTTCTAAGAAGATAAATACAAATTATGATATAGTAAGAGACATGGATGCACCCAAAATTATATGCAAGGTGATGCATCCAGGAAAAATTCCAATTGCATATGTTGTGTGTGTGTGTGTTGGACTATGGTTTCTTATGGATTTCGTTCTCCCTCCTTTTTTTATAAGCCAAGGGAGTGCACTTGCACCCCCTTGCACCCTTCTCGTGGAGCCCATGGTAAGAGAGAACGGAATATGATATACTCTGAGAAATAAAATTACAACAAAAGATAAAGTAACAACGTAGTTAAAATATTTTAACTGCCATAATTTTAGAATTTTTTCATTATTATGTATTTTTAATATTTTAATAGTTAGAAGATTCAAAAGTAGCTTAGAAATAACAAATAAACAAAAAAATCAATAAAGACAGAACGACCAAATTTAATCAAATTTCCGAAGTAAAGAAGTCTTTCAATTTGACAACTGATGGTAAATTTTAATATATATTCTTTTTCTATCCTCAGCCATTATATCAAATTTGACTTCTAAAAAAGTAGTTAAAAAGTAACCTTTTCTCTCTTAGTGCATTATAATCCTTAATAAAAGCTACTGAATGCTAGGAAGTTAAAAGGGGGATCAAATAATGGAAGGATATTAATATTTTTTATGAGTACTCAATCAAATTGTGAAACTGACAGAATTGATAATGAAATGATCATCTGATTCTTAATCATAATAAAATAAAAAAAATATTAAAACCTTCAATAACCGTAGGGTTACCTGTCGTGAATTAAGGAGATTCACATTGTGGTACGCATTTTGGAAACTGAATCGTTCTGTCCATTTAAATAACTGAATTGACGTGTATCTCATATCTGTAAATATTTAACAACATCGCATTGAACCATTGTGTGTCCGCTGTTGGATGAAAGTATTTCCAAATGCGTTTCATAAAAGTCTATTTCAACAAATTCGTTTTCATGTTACCTCAATCCATTTTCTTATATTTCATCCGCACACCTTTGATAAGATGTGCGAACGGAATAAGAAATTAGGTTAAGATAGGCTGGCTTATAATGTTTGTACCATCATAAACCATTTAAAGCCGCGGTAAAATCCCCGCTATCAAACAGAAAGTCTCCATAACGGACACTCCCGAACAACGGACACCTTCTTTTCAATTCCCAGTTCCAATGATTGTTTTGCCCCAACACTCTTGAACGGAGGACCGATTCTCAAGTTTCGAGATGCCCTCCATTCAAGGATTTTACTGTATGCATTTTTTTTAAATAATTTGTTAATATATGCATGTTTTCTTTCTTTTGTCGAATCTCTCTTAGAAAGCAGAGGTGAGAACTGTAAATTTTAAGTTTTGTTTTGTGGTTATGGTCCCCCTTTTTTTGCCAATTCCTGTGGTTTCGGAGATCTGGAGACGGGGATTTTTTTTCCGCTCCAAGCAAAATTATGAAGCGTGGAGTGCATCACACTGAGCTTCCCATGTTTCTTTACAAAAGATTTACATGTTGAATGCACAGATAAATCTTTTTCTATACTGTAGGAATTCGTTCAGGATAGTATTCAAATTTTTTCTTTGTTGTTAAAATATACAAAGTTTCATAAAAAAACTGGAATATAATTTTTTTAATAACTATTAAAATTACTTTAATTTTATAATAGCTCAATATAACGTGTGTATAAAACCATTTTATATAAAAATGAATTTAATTTTAATAAACGTAGCTAACTTTAGGGCTGCCCCTAGGAACATTTTATAAAATCTCAAGTCTGTATCTTTATTGACAGATTTTGCAGAATTGTCTCTAGCGATAGCTTTGAAGCTATATATATATATATATATGGCCTGCAAAAGGGTTGCTGGTATCTAACTGGAAGGAGACCCACACGCTGAACGTATGTGACGATGTGTGGAACCGGCCAGGCCAGTAACCTAGTGTCCTACCCCGCCTTCAAGTGGTGCAGGCTGAGCTTTCTATTTATGTGGCAAATTAATATTTGCTACACGGATAGAAAGGCGGAAGGGGAGGGCTAATTCACCAACCCGTCTAGCCAGCGTGGTGAAATTATGGCTAATTCCTCCATTATGTTGACACACCAGAAACCATGGCCCCTAGTCTCCAGGTGCTGGAGTGCTCCTGATCAAGGCAGCGGTCAGTGTGGCATGAAAGCAGGGGGTGCTAAGAATCACTGGAATGGCCCAGGCTGCCGTTTGTTATTGACCTTGGCTACGTTTAATGGACGATCCCTTGCTTCTGAAGCAAAACTTCAGGAATTGGAAGAAGAACTTGACAAGATCAAATGGGACATTGTAGGACTCAGTGAAGTTAGAAGAAAAGGTGAAGAGTTGGTGGAACTTAAAAGTGGACATTTGTTTTATTATAGAGGAACGGAAACTGGAAGAACAAGTGGTGTTGGCTTCTTAATCAACAAAAGAATTAAAGACTGTCTTCTGGAAGTTGAAAGTACATCAGATCGAGCAGCGAGGCTTGTTGTTCAACTAACCCAGCGATACCAACTTCAAATAGTACAGGTATATGCACCAACATCAAGCCATACCGACGAAGAGGTTGAAGAATTTTATGAAGAAATCAAAGAGTTACACACCAAAGGGAAACAACATATCAAGCTCATCATGGGGGATTTCAATGCAAGAATTGGACAACAGGAACAAGGAGAGACATCGGTTGGTAAATACGGATATGGGGAAAGGAATGAACGTGGCGATCAACTCATCGAATTTGCAGAAGCTGAAAACCTTAGCATCATGAATTCATTTTTTAAGAAGAAACCGCAAAGAAAATGGACATGGAAACACCCAAATGGGGGAACTAGTGAAATTGACTATATCCTGGCAAACAAGAAATCAATTATTGAAGATTGCAGTGTACTGAACAGATTTAATACTGGAAGTGATCATCGAATGGTGAGATGTAAAGTGCACTTAAATACTAAATTAGAACGACAGAAGCTCATTAGGAAACAAGTAAGTAAGAGGGTGGATCTAATGAAACTGAAAGTAAATACCGAGGCATTCAAGTTGGAATTAAAAAATCGCTTTTCTGCACTGGAAGGACTTATTGATGAAAGTGATATCTCAGAAGCAAATGAAAACATTGTTAAGACAATAGTTGAAACTGCTGGGGAAATTGGTGGTGTAACCTGTAAAAAGCACAATAGCAAATTATCTGAGAAGACGAAACAGCTCATGAAAAGGCGAAGAGATATGAAGGTGGACAATCGAAATACCAGTTCCAGGATTGAGTACATAGAACTTTGTAAAACTCTGCGCAAAAGCATGAAAGAAGACATAAGAAAATTCAACTGTGAGCTAGTAAGGAAAGCCATTGAAAATAACAAGAGCCTTAGGGTTGTTAAAGGAAGTTTATCTGTTGGGAAGAAACACATCATTGCATTAAAAGGAGAGGATGGCACCGTAACAAGAAATAGGGAAGAAATACTTAGAAGAGTTGAAGAATTCTACAAAAATCTATACGAAAGTAACAGTGGATTAAACGAAGACATTGAAATAGTCGAAGGAACAGCTCCTAAAATCTTAAAAGAAGAAGTTTCATTTGCAATAAAAAGTATGAAGAAAGGAAGAGCCCCTGGTGATGATGGTATTACATTAGATATCCTAAAAGAAGCTGGAGAATATGTAGAAGACATACTTGCAAAATTCTTTACCAAATGTCTTAACAGCGGTAACATACCAAACCAATGGGATTCTGCAACAGTAATTCTTTTGCATAAAAAAGGTGATAAAGAGGATTTAAAAAATTACCGACCAATTAGCTTGTTACCTGCTATTTATAAAATCTTCACAAAAGTGCTAACACATCGCCTGCAGAAAAAATTAGATGCAGCTCAACCAAGAGAACAAGCTGGATTTCGAAGTGGATTCAGTACAGTGGACCATATTCAAGTATTAAGAGAATTAATTGAAAGAACACATGAATATGAACTTCCATTGTGTGTGGCATTTATTGACTATGAGAAGGCCTTTGACTCTATTAAAACATCAGCAGTCATCAACTCTTTAAGATCAACAGACATCGAGGATGTGTACATTGACATGGTGAAACGTGTGTATAAAAATGCAAGTGCAAAATTTCGGTTACATAAAGATACCAAAACTATCAAAATTGGTAAAGGTGTGAGGCAGGGAGATACCATTTCTCCAAAACTTTTTACTTCAGCTTTACAGATGATTTTTCAGCAGATAAATTGGAATAACAGGGGAATAAAAATAAATGGTGAATATTTAAATCATTTGCGGTTTGCTGATGACATTGTTATTTTTTCAACGAACCCATCAGAACTCCAAGACATGGTACAGGAGCTCTCAACTAGAAGTAAAGAAGTTGGACTCAAGATGAACCTACAAAAAACTAAGATCATGTTCAATAATTTCGTAGAGGAAACAAAAATACAAGTTGACAACATTGAGCTAGAAATTGCTGATTCATATATTTACCTTGGCCAGCTGATTTCAATGGATGGCAACATTATGAAAGAACTCAACAGACGTATTAAACTTGGCTGGAGTGCATTTGGAAGAAACAGTTTTATCCTGAAGGGGAAATTGCCTTTGTGTCTAAAAAGAAAGGTCTTCAACCAGTGTGTATTGCCAGTCCTCTCTTATGGATCAGAGACATGGAGTCTAACAGTTGGAGCAATACGAAAGTTACAGACAACGCAAAGGAGCATGGAGAGGTGCATGCTTGGAATAACTAGGAGAGATCGAAAAAGAAACACTTGGGTGAGAGAGCAAACTAGAGTAGAGGACATCATTGTTAAAGTAAAAGGGCTGAAATGGCGATGGGCTGGGCATATTGCAAGAAGAACTGATCAACGATGGACAACAGAAATTCTGAACTGGATTCCAAGAGACCACCGAAGACCTAGAAAACGTCCTCAAACTAGATGGGTGGATGAAATAAGAAAACAGGTTGGGGTGACGTGGAAGCGAATTGCTCAGGATAGACTTGTGTGGAAAGCATTTGGAGAGACCTTCATCCAGCAGTGGATAGATAATGGTTGAATATGATGATGATGATATATATATGAAGCTATTCTCTCACACGGTTTTATTACCGAGCAACCATGTGAGAAGTCTGTTAGCAGAGTATCCCTGGTCGGTTGTTTTTAGCTTTTATTTTTTGATTTTACACCTTTTCCTTCTAATGATGATGTACACAGATTGTATTGAACGTTAAGCTCAATAGAATTAACACGGCGGAATATTCCACGAAGTGCTACAAATAGTAAAAATATTATTGGACACCGTGGAAGCCTTCGTGAAAGTGTATTGATGTTTATTTCAAATATTTAACATATTTTATACTGTTTTATAAAGAACCATGTACATCTTTATCCTTAATAACTTTTGACATTTTTGGCTTTTTCCTTCGTTGTTATGTTCACTGCATGTATGTAAATATAGATCACATGTATAAAACTAATA
>QLNU02014176.1:3158295-3228365 GCA_006491805.2 Dysdera silvatica
CCCAACAGTGCAAAAAGAACGCTTACTCAGAGATCTCATAAAGATCGCACTGCTCACTGTAGTCCGGGGTTTGGTTCCCTAGGCCTTAAGAGGTTCGGATTCCTCGGAAAACAGTAGGTCCCGGCGCAGCATGACCACTGTAGTCTTTGAGCCGTAAAACCACAAACAAAACAAAAAAAAAGCAATTGCGTCTAATATGAAATAGGGAAGGTCTGAAAAACATTTTCGCATACCTTAAATATAATATTGAATTATTCATTACATTGGTATATGATCCAATATAACCTAAAACAATGCAACATAATACAATATAATGTTATATAGTGTGATACGAACCACTGGCGTAAGCAGTGAGTGCAGACATGGGTTGTAATCCCCCACTGCAATGAAAGTTTGTCTATTTAGTTCTCTTCTTATATGTGTTATTGCTTAACTTAGAATAATCGGTATTCCCAAAGCTCTGTCCGACCCAGTAGAAACAAAAGTCCTACTCGTCAATTGGTCCGCTGATTGAGTCCTAATAGAGTGTGTCTGGACCTAACTAGAATTACCGCGACAACGCGCATTAAAAACTCCCCTCCTTTTGTAATTTTCCTCGCGTCCCTAAAATAAAATACGAAAAAAAAAAAATGGCTCTGGAAACCGCATTAGGCTCGCTTCAAAAACAACCACAGAGCAATTTTTATTCCACTTACGAGAAACAACTCCATAAAGAAATTAAAGTGCGGAGTTGCTACATTGGCTGTTTCTCGCTGACAAAATGATCAGTGTGTCCAGAATTTGATAAAATGTACGTTTTGTGAAGGGGATTAGGATTTTTTTTCGTATCTTAGAATGATTGTGATACAAAATATGCATAGGCGCCCATATGGGGGGCAGGGGGGCTCGAGCCTCTCCTAGCCGTTTAAAAATTTCTTTTTACCCGAACTTGTTATGTAATTACTTTCAAACGTTGTACAGTCACATTTTAAAATAAGGAACTTTTTAGCTCATTACTAATTGTCAAGCAGTATCAATTATTTTTGTAGCGTTTTGGTGTCTTGTACATTCACTAAACTTCTCAACAGCTTTGAGAAAGAGGTAATATTTCTTCTCAGACCCTAAAAGTACTCGTATGGGCGCCCATGAAAATACCAAACCTAATTAAATATTACAAAAGAGGTATTTAATTGCTCTCTTACAATGCTAAATATTCTCCGCCCCTAAAAAATGAAAAAATGTTCTTCATATCTCAAATATAGATTACATATTTTCTCAAAATGTTATTGCGACACATCAATTTTGTTCCGTCAAATTCATTCAGTTCCTATTTATATTAAATAATTTATCACATCGACACTAATATTGCAATAGAACACTTTTCCCAACTGAAGATGTCATCGCCCCACATGTAACTGATAACACTTGTAACTTGGAGCATACATACACAAATTTTTCCGATTACTGATATTAATAGCATCGGTGTAGAAACGTAGTTATGTTTTCGAATATTATTAGCTGTGCCCCTTTCACTTTATCTATTACTTTAAAAATTATTGCACGTTTGTGCAATTTCAATCAAAATCAATTGAAATTGATATTTTCCTTTCTATCTGTTTCAGTATTTCCACGTAAAAAAGAACGATGGTCCACCGGTGGTAACCCTAACTAGAAAGGGAATGCATTTTTGAGAGTATTACCATTTAGTTACCGTAAATTGATTGAATTTGCCTTGACTTACGTCGATGGTGTTCGAAAGCGAATCGAATCAAAGTTTGGGCTTCGCAGTTTGCTAGCGGTTGGTTGGTTCTAACTTCATTTGCGGTCAGCACATCTTGAATAAAACATCACCATAGCTCGGCCTTTGCTGATTTGAGCATGGGCTAAATCAAATTTGCCAGTCACGCAAAATAACACCAGAATTCCTCCTCCGATACTATTATTGTTTTGTCTATTGTCATGAGAGTTGAAGGGGGCGTTATGCATTTTGAAAGCATTTGGGACTATCGTTCAAGATGGTCTTTGTACAAAAAGGGGGGGCCATAAAGCTCGCGGAAAGCAAATTGAAATAGAGGAGTGAATCGATAATTGATGTTGCATTTAAACTCCTTTCCTATATTACAATTCCATTTTCTTGTTACTACTGACAGTATTTGATTAAGAAGTTTTTTTGTAGAATAAATTACTCCTGTTTTTAGTGAACTCTGACCCATTAAGATAGGAATCATGAATTTTATTATAAAATTAAGGAAACACTTCAAAATGGGAAAATGGAGGAAGGAAAAACAAAATTGTTTCTTTTTTCTTTCTGTTTTTAATTCTCAAAGCTTTCTTGCATTTAAAATTTTAACAAGTGAAATTTCGACACGGGCCCGAAGTATAAGAAAAGATTCTGGGACGTTTTGAGAAAGACTGTTCTCCTCATCAAGCGAAGTTCGCTTGAAAATGGTAAGTTGCCATATTCCATTACTTAAATCTTCGCGCTTCAGAGTGTTTAGGTTATTTGAAACGGAAATAATGGTTTAAATCACAAGCAGCCCTTCTACCTGGAGAACAGAAATTTAAGCCATGAGGCAAGTGAACTACTATAAATGAAATACGCCAACAAAAACAACAAGCTCGCCAAAGAACTCATAAAACAATTAAAAATTATATAAATATTATGTACACTGTTACGTTTTTGAGTATAAATGTCATCAATATAGCTACCATTATTTTAAAGAAAAGGTTCAACTAATTAATTGAGGATTACATTTCTTGCATTGAGTTTTTCTTAAGTCTTGCTTTCTTTTTCTGTATAAAATATTACTTTCGTAAAAATGTACTCCTAATACACTTCGTAACAGAAAAGTTGTTTATAATTTAAAATGAGTTGTACTTATTGATGAAGCTACTTTTCATTACGCAGTAATATTAACAGCAGTATTGTAAACATTCTACTAAATGTCAATAAAAATATACGGAGAATTCTAAATGAATTATCCAACATTTTTTTTTGACAATGAATTTTGCCATTCTGCTACATAGTTTTTCAATGCCGTTGAGTAAAAAAAGTAAACAGATGCGTTGATTTTTTGGAAAACAGTTACAAAATTACAAAAAAATAGAAGTTAAAGGCAAAGAGGGGAAAAACGCTATTAAATGAATTTCAAATCGGAATAGAAGTACTTTTCTAAACATGAGAGTCCGGAGTACAAATTAAACATAGCCGTATATTTGCTGAGCTCTATGTCGTACGCGTATTTAAAGCGTCAGTCCGTAGATTTTTAATTAATTTAACACTTAATCAAAGGCTCTTTCCAAAGCTGTGGAAAACAAATAAGATGGTTTTGCCCCGAAAAGAGCTGCTTTCAAAGGGTTGCTTCATGAATAAGTTAAGACTCGTAAAACGAAGGCAAATAAAGAGCAGCCACTGAAATTGCGTCGGCTTAATCCGCCTTTGAACTGAAGTCATTTTCCCTCCTTTTCATGCCCACCTCTTTTTTTGCCGCCAATGTAATTACTTTGTGACTGAAGTTAGGTGGTTGGCTACTAGTTAAAGCTAATTCATTAATGACATTTTCGGGAGATAAAACGCTTAATGAACTTACTTACCATTACTGTATTTAGGATGTAAGATATTATTACCCTTCACAGGGATAACACAATTGCCAAATAATGGTCAACAGAAAAGCCTCCGGGGCGAGATTTTTTGTGAGTTTTGTAAGGCGAAAAAAACTAAAAAGTAAACAAACTCACAAAAATCTCGCCCCGGAGGCTTTTCTGTGTTGACCATTATTTGGCAATTGTGTTATCCCTGTGAAGGGTAATAATATCTTACATCCTCATATACGGAGAAAAATGCGTTTGTTCTTGTTCTCATTCGTCTAGTAGGTCAAGACACCGCGGGCTCAACGTGGGGACCCTGGTTCGAATCCAGGATGAGGACGGCGCCACTTTTTCTCCAAAAACAATAAAGCTCTAGTTTGAGCTATATATATATATGTGGGTGTCAAAAAAAAATTATTGTATAACTGTATTTAGAAATTACAAGTGAGGTACATAGCATAGCTAATCAAGTGCATTTTTTCATTTGGATCCCATGGATGAGAGAGACTATTTGTACTGCTGGTAAAGTAAACAGAGAAATGTTTACTATGGATTATTGATATAAAACGAAACACTGAAAATGTCAAAGTGTTTTTCCACTTTAAAATATTTGAATGGTTTTTATCTATGCTCTGGAATTTATTTGTTACTACAGCAATTACAAAACCAATGTTTATTTTATCGCTGCTTGTACTTGTCTTTAATTGCCTAGTACCTAATTCCTAAATTTAAAAACGTCAGAGTTTCGAACAGTATTTTTTTCAATCGAAAATAACAACACAAAAAGTGCTCGCGAAAAGATGATTGCCGCGGACAATGAAGAAGCAACAGTCGTTTAACTTTGGATATTAACTAAGTTTAGTAAAATCATATTTAGATTTCGTAGATATATCAAACCGAAATTAACACAAACGCACGTTTGTAGGCTGGCACATTATTTATAATTGATTTCGGCAGAGATAATCCTCACCTTCATCAAAACTTATATCCAGGCGCCTGGATATAGGTTTTGACTAAAGTAGTGTGTATCCCTGCCGAAACAATTGTAAACGAAGTATCGGCTTACAAAACTGTGCATTTATGTTAATCTCGATTCAATATGTCTTTCTCAGTATCATCATATTCAACCATTATCTATCCACTGCTGGATGAAGGTCTCTCCAAATGCTTTCCACACAAGTCTATCCTGAGCAATTCGCTTCCAAGTCACCCCAACCTGTTTTCTTATTTCATCTACCCATCTAGTTTGAGGACGTTTTCTAGGTCTTCGGTGGTCTCTTGGAATCCAGTTCAGAATTTCTGTTGTCCATCGTTGATCAGTTCTTCTTGCAATATGCCCAGCCCATCGCCATTTCAGCCCTTTTACTTTAACAATGATGTCCTCTACTCTAGTTTGCTCTCTCACCCAAGTGTTCCTTTTTCGATCTCTCCTAGTTATTCCAAGCATGCACCTCTCCATGCTCCTTTGCGTTGTCTGTAACTTTCGTATTGCTCCAACTGTTAGACTCCATGTCTCTGATCCATAAGAGAGGACTGGCAATACACACTGGTTGAAGACCTTTCTTTTTAGACACAAAGGCAATTTCCCCTTCAGGATAAAACTGTTTCTTCCAAATGCACTCCAGCCAAGTTTAATACGTCTGTTGAGTTCTTTCATAATGTTGCCATCCATTGAAATCAGCTGGCCAAGGTAAATATATGAATCAGCAATTTCTAGCTCAGTGTTGTCAACTTGTATTTTTGTTTCCTCTACAAAATTATTGAACATGATCTTAGTTTTTTGTAGGTTCATCTTGAGTCCAACTTCTTCACTTCTAGTTGAGAGCTCTTGTACCATGTCTTGGAGTTCCAATGGGTCCGTTGAAAAAATAACAATGTCATCAGCAAACCGCAGATGATTTAAATATTCACCATTTATTTTTATTCCCTTGTTATTCCAATTTATCAGCTGAAAAATCATCTGTAAAGCAGAAGTAAAAAGTTTTGGAGAAATGGTATCTCCCTGCCTCACCCCTTTGCCAAGTTTGATAGTTTTGGTATCTTTATGTAACCGAAATTTTGCACTTGCATTTTTATACACACGTTTCACCATGTCAATGTACACATCCTCAATGTCTGTTGATCTTAAAGAGTTGATGACTGCTGATGTTTTTATAGAGTCAAAGGCCTTCTCATAGTCAATAAATGCAACACACAATGGAAGTTCATATTCATGTGTTCTTTCAATTAATTCTCTTAATACTTGAGTATGGTCTACTGTATTGTATCCACTTCGAAATCCAGCTTATTCTCTTGGTTAAGCTTCATCCAATTCTTTCTGCAGGCGATGTCTTAGTACTTTTGCGAAGATTTTATAAATAGCCGGTAATGAACTAATTGGTCGGTAATTTTTCAAATCCTCTTTATCACATTTTTATGCAAAAGAATTACTGTTGCAGAATCGTATTGGTATGGTATGTTACCACTGTTGAGACATTTGGTAAAAGAATTTTGCAAGTATGTCTTTTACATGTTCTCCAGCTTCCTTTAAGGTATTTAATGTAATGCCATCATCGCCATTGGCTCTTCCTTTCTTCATACTTTTTCTTTTTATTTCAAATGCTACTTCCCCTTTTAAGATTTTAGGAGCTGTTCCTTCGACTATCTCAGAGTCTTCGTTTAATCCACTGTTTCCCTCATACAGCTTTCTGTAGAATTCTTCAACTCTTCTAAGTATTTCTTCCCTATTTCTTGTTACAGTGCCATCCTCTCCTTTTAATGCAATGATGTGTTTCTTCCCAATAGACAAACTCCCTTTAACAACCCTAAGGCTCTTGTTGCTTTCAATGGCCTTCCTTACTAACTCACAATTGAATTTTCTTATATCTTCTTTCATGTTTTTGCGCAAAGTTTTGCAAAGTTCTACATACTCGATCTTGCGACTGGTATTTTGATTGTCCACCTTCATAAGTCTTCGCCTTTTCATGAGTTGTTTCGTCTTCTCAGATAATTTGCTATTCTGCTTTTTACATATTACACCACCAATTTCCCCAGCAGTTTCAATTATTGTCTTAACAATGTTTTCATTTGCTTCTGAGATGTCAACTTCTTCAATAAGTCCTTCCAGTGCAGAAAAGCGATTTTTTAATTCCAACTTGAATGCCTCGGTATTTTCTTTTAATTTCTTTAAATCCACCCTCTTACATACTTGTTTCCTAATGAGCTTCTGCCTTTCTAGTTTAGTATTTAAGTGCATTTTACATCTCACCATTCGATGATCACTTCCAGTATTAAATCTGTTCAGTACGCTGCAATCTTCAATAATTGATTTCTTGTTTGCCAGTATATAGTCAATTTCGCTGGTTCCTCCATTGGGGTGTTTCCATGTCCATTTTCTTTGTAGTTTCTTCTTAAAAAATGAATTCATGATGCTAAGATTTTCAGCTTCGGCAAATTCTATGAGTTGATCGCCACGTTCATTCCTTTCCCCGTATCCGTATTTACCAACCGATGTCTCTCCTTGTTCCTGTTGTCCAATTCTTGCATTAAAATCCCCCATGATGAGCTTGATGTGTTGTTTCCCCTTGGTATGTAGCTGTTTGATTTCTTCATAGAATTCCTCAACCTCCTCGTCGGTATGGCTTGATGTTGGTGCATATGCCTGTACTATCTGAAGTTGGTATCGCTGGGTTAGTTGAACAACGAGCCTCGCTGCTCGATCTGACGTGCTTTCGACTTCAAGAAGGTAGTCTTTAATTCTTTTGTTGATTAAGAAGCCAACACCACTTGTTCTTCCAGTTTCCGTTCCTCTATAATGAAATTCCTCTACAATAATTCTTCAATAATAAATGTCCGCTTTTAAGCTCCACCAACCTTTCCTAGTATATAAGATATAAAGTGACAGAGAAGGAATTTACATAAAAAAATGTTAAATATTTCTAAAATAGCAACAGAAAAAAGGTCGCCAAAGCTTTCAGATGTGTGAGCATCTCTCCTTCATTAGAAATAATTCATTAATCAGGAAATTCCCCAGTATGCATCGCTTATTAATTTATTTATGTAGTCAAAACCACATTAATTCTAAATATGTACAAATTGCAAAATGTACAGAAATAATCAAGCATAGGCGTACGCAGAAAGTTCAAAAGGGGAGGGTTATATGCTGAATTGGGGGTTACAGAGCTACAACCCATATATTCCTATGTTAAATATACAAAATTTCATTGCAATGGGGGTTACAACCCCCATCAACACCCCCTGCGTACGCCAGTGAACATCGGTATTACAGATATGAATGAAATTGAATGAAAATGAATTTTTCTGTCTGAAAATGATAGATGTATTTCTAATAATTTTATTAACCGAACAGTAATATGAATAATATAATTTAGGGAACTTGATGATAATAAATACTTGTTTAAATTTCTAATTTCATCTGAAGAAAGTAAATGTTAACAGCACTCTCTCTCTCTCTCTCCTTCTCTCCAGCTCTCTCACCATTTCAGTTATAAGTATCAGAATTATGTGCTTCAATAGTGAAATTTATTTTTATCACTAATTCAAGTAGGTTAAATACCTACGGTGATAAAAATATTATAAGCACAAAGAAAGTTCCATTCTAGAAGAGAAATAAACTTTACGTACGTGATGGTAACAACTATATATAAATAGTTTTAAGAAGAACAACGTTTTAGGTGTAAGAGAAAAAATTTTAACACATTATTCGACGTACGTTTCGGACGGGCAATGGCCGTCCCTCGTCAGGAATTCGAGTGATCTAAAATTAAACAGAAATGAAGCGTTGTTGTATCAGAACTGAAGTGTTGCCGTATCGGAGCTGAAGAGTTGCCGTATTTACCGGTCTATTTGCTCTATGTCAGCGCCATCTGTTGGTGAGAAAATGAATCTAGTAGAAATTGAAAAGAGATATGATGTTTGGAGGACCGAAATTAAGTTTTTCCATGCCTGGCTGAAACTCGGAGTCGTCTTGTGATCATTAACGATATTTGCAGAGTTGAGATTTATAAAGAAGGCTTTCAAAAAATTCAGTTCGTGTTGCGATTTCGATTGACGGATAATTGACGCCACTTGGAAATTGAATTTGTGTTTTTTCTCCCAGCAATGAACTGCGATGGAGAATTTATTAAAATCAGCCTTTGATACCTAACGTTGCTGTTCTTTAATTGTATGCAGTAAAACTCGTTTGGTCTGGCCGATGTAGGATAAATTATATTGACAAAATATCTGGCACACTCCCCAGCGTTATATATATATATATATATATATTAAAACCAATACTGACAACAAGAGTGGTGTTTTCCTAGATTTAAATATCAGCATCAACGACAACTCTCTTACTGAAATTGACTTGTATGATAAAAGGCAAGACTTCAGATTTAAAGTGAATTTCCTCACAAACTGGGACTCCCAACATATCCAAAAAAGTCCACAGAAATATTATCTGTTCAAAATGTTCTCGCATCAACAGGATATGTAGTAACAATAAGCTTAAATTAAAAAACTTTCAGGCACTCACGTCAAAATGCATTTACAATAATGTTCCACATTATTTCACCAAGAATCTGGTTGATAATTTTGTTAAAAAACTTTCTTTATCCTAAACCCTCCACTTTATTTCATTTTCTACACGCCTTTAACTTTCTCAGTCCCTATTTCCACAATTATCATCTATTTTATTCTACCCTTTGCTTGTTTTTTCATCATAAAAGCACCATTTAAAGTTTAAGTCCTAGTGGACAAAAGGCAACTTTTCTAGCAAAAAGAACCCCAGTGCTTTGGTGTTTTCTGCTACACCCAAGACATGGCAAATCTTATTTCTTTTATCAACTTTCTTACTTCTAATCCTTCAGTACTTTTTCTTAAATACTTCTTGTCACTTGTAGTTTAGCTTTTCTTACATTTTTATTTATTATACTAACAAGTTTATCTCTGTAATGTAGGTAAGTGTTTTGATATCAGGTTCGAGAATTATAGTAAGCTTTTTCTAGCTGTTGTATGCATATTTATTGAGTTCTCTATGTTCAAAAACGTTTTTGTATTTAATATTGTTCAAATTATATTTCTGTATATATATTATGCGTATTTTGTTTTATTTGTGGTTATATATATATTATAAGTAAGTAAGATTCCATTGAATATGGAGTTGATAACAGTTTTGAGAAGTGTCCATTACAGTTTTTCCACATTCCAGTGTACATGTTTAAAAAAGAATATGTGCAAATATTTATCACGTTTATTGACCTCCCGAAACTCGATAAAAGAAGAACTATGTTGTTTTATTGACGTAAACTGCCTTTATTTACGATTTATTTATTGATGGCAAAATAACATATAATTTTTCTACATAAATTTAAACAAAACCATTCACAAGAATCTTAAAAAAAGTTCAGTATCATGAAAATTTCGGTGCATGTACATATACGTACGAATATCGTTTCGTAATATATAACACTTCAATTCAATAGACATAATTACGAAATACGGGATTTGCTATTTATATCGAAGAACAATAAAATGCGTCCATTAAGTTTACGCTAAACCGGTTTAATCCAGTCTTTTTACTAATTTATGAAAAGGTCCAACTCATTAGACGAAAGGATGAAAGAGGAAATGGAAATATAAAAGAGAAAAGAAAAAAAAAATAGAATAGAGAAATTGGAAATCCAGAAAGCATTTTATTTAATTTGCGAGGTTTCTCCTTTTATTTTAAATCACCGGCTCATTCAACGATTTTCTGAAGATCTCGGGAGATCTTGTTTGTTCCTTCCGCCGTCTTTAGTTCGAATAGCAGCACGCCTCTAAGTGCCTGAGGGCTCAAGTGTTTTCTTAATTAGCTGCCATCTTTTCCCCCTCAAAAGCAGTCGATATATTAACTTCCATTTCGATAAAGCTCTCCATCATTATACCTCAAATAAATTCAATTTCTTAATCGAAATTTGTCACCGAAAATTCTCCTTTAATACACTTTAAAGGACATGTGTTTTACTCTGAAATTTTTCTGACTTCAGGAAATTCTTTTCTCTCCCAATTTTCTTTCCACGTTAGTTTTTTCTATCACATTTTCAATTTCAAAATAGGAGGAGTAAAGTTTCTGTTCCCAAGTACATAGATAGGTATATGTCAGAGTTTGGGGATTCTTCTTCTTTTTTCTTTTATGTTTCTTTGCATCCAAAACATTTTTTGAAGTTAGCTCGAGGCGCTCGAAGCGTGGATTCGCTTAATCCCGGAGGAATTTTCCGCTATCCTGATATTTGCCACACTCTGGTGTGGTAATCAGGAATCATTTGAAATGAAACAGCCATATCACTTCGAGGTTTCTACTCCGATGCATTTGCAAAATTTTGCGAGAATGTTTTGCCAAGGTCGGTGCATTTCGAAAAAAATCAGTTTGTGCAATCACGCAATTGAAAGCAATGTCACGTTTATTGTTTGAATTTCCAAGTTTCTCTTTCCTACTGGTATCATAATGCTTTGAGATGAAAACTGGCTTTCCATTTCTGATAAAATATAAATGAGGTTGTAGAGATACATTTTCAATGCGCTTTTTCCATGTTTTTCATTTGCTGCAAGTACGGAAAACTAAATTTAAGAGAAATTAGGCAAATATGTTTAAACCCATGAAAAAAGAAAACTTTACTTATTAGCGTGCAAATTCAGGCACGGATGACGAAAAGAATAATAAGTTTAAGTTCGTAAATAATTCATAGAAAAAAACTAAGAGAATATAAATCAAATTAAACAATTTTGAAAGTAATGTAAAAGGAATTCTACCTTGTGCATACTAAACATTTAAAGTAACCAACGCCATGAAAAAGCACATTCAGTTTTCCATAAATAGCTTCTTCTGTGTCATATTGTCCGTACGTTGACCAAAAAAAAGATAACCACCACATAGCTATGAAATGTTCGCGACCAAAAGCTTGCATTAGAAATCATTATTTAAAGAACACATAGTCGGCTGGAGTATTTGTCCCAGCTAAATATATTTTCTTTGCCTCATTTTGAGTGTACGGACACTCAACAAGAAACTGAACAATGAGAGGCAGACTAAGAATGATATGGAAAAGGACTTTAATAAACAAGCTTAAAGTCGAGGGCAAAAAACCTGGAAAAAATTAAGAATCTTGTAGAATTTGAAGTACATGGAAATCTCTTTTGCACAAAATCTATGTCTGCCTACGGGTTTAATAAAAAAGAAAGAACGGTATAAAAAATATTAAAAAATATATATAATTGTATGAAAATGGCCTTAAAATAATTATCATCTCTAAAATATACATATATTTTTTAGTTATTTGCACTTTTTCATGTTTATGTGAAAAGGATACACAGTAGTAAAACAACCCGAAAGGTTATCACTAATGTTGCAGAGCTTCAGTCATGAATTCCAAAAAAATAAAATAAAAATAAATTCAAGGAAATTTCAGGGTATCAAGGAGTGCAAAGGTTGTATTTGTGGAAAAAAGATACATAACCGATTAATCGAAAAAGCAGCGCATTTAAAAGCATGGTCAAGATATCAAATTGGCGTTATTTAATTTTTAGCCCAGAAAAATTGAAACATAGATAAATAAGAACTGTTTTATAAATCGTTGTATATAAATTTATTAATAATTTTATAATCTATTATATGTTTTATAAATTGTATAAATAGCAGCTTAGTTTTAAGGAAATAAAGTAAAAATAACAGACGTTGTAAGGTTATTTTACTAACACATCCTTGATTAAAAGGGAGGGGTGAATTTAAAAGGTTTTTCTTCTACTAAACGTATGAGAAATAGAGTATGCCAATTAGTTGTATATGAAAAATATATTATTCATACATTAACGGAAGCCTGATTTTCTGTTTGGTTTTATATTTTATATTGAACCAAACAGCAAATTAGATAATCTATTCGGTGAGCAATAAATACCCAGAACCGACGAAAATATACGTCATTGCACTCAATTTAAAGGAAAAACACTAATTTTTCCTATTTAATTAGAAACGCGATACTTGTAAATATTCCTTTGTCATATTTCGTGAAGTTATTTATTCCGATCAGAACCAAAATAAAAATACGAGTAAAAAGTAATGAAAGTGAAATAATATTAATAATAAACTCGCGTAATATTTTACTCTTTATGGAAATTTTAAGTACCGTGTATTGGAGTTTGATCAGAAACTGTGGTGGTTATGGGAAATAAGAGAAAAAGGAACGTTAGCAGCTCCAGGCAATGAGAAAACAAACTCAACGATAGGAAATGCAGTCGCGCTTGTGAAGGCGCTCGTACAGTGCATGATATACTCCAGAGGATAGAGTTTTCTCATGATCACATATCCCTTGCCATCAGATGAAAGCATCTCGTTTCCTTTAAAGAGAAAAGTTTATGACCAGAGGCAAAGCATATTTTGGAATCTTCAAAAGTAATCTTTTTACATCAGTCGGAAAACCTTGCATACTACTTTCGAAGAAAATAATTTTCCATTCTCCATCGGAAGAGATGATTATCAGCTTTTCTAAAATGCGAATGATTTCGTTCACGGAAACAAATTTTACTCTGTCGAATAGGACATGTCTCTTCAAAAAATAATAATAACAAATAGGATAAATAACGAATTACAAGAATTTAATTGAAGTAGAAAGATTTGGTGAAGAAGTGGATGGTTATTCCAATTACAGTTGGAACATTCGGTGCAGTCTCCAAGGATCTACATTACTTTTTAGCACATTATCAACCAAAGCTTAGTAACCAAATTCAAAAAGTAGCATGAACAACTTACAATATGTATCTAAATACTAATAATTGTTGGAGATCCATTGAAAAGAGCTTGCTGATTAATGGGAAAGCAGCTATTACTACCTGGGCAGAAAATTCAGACAATTATCATAAGAGCAATAATTATTTTGGGGATAAGTAATGTGTCTATATTAATTGTTCTTAATGACAATCGCAGAAAATGACAACTGCCACTCACTTTCTGAAACAATATAGTACGTAAGGTCAAGTAACAGACGCAAACGCACATAATTGTTGTTAAGATAGTTAACTAAAATCTAGCTATTTCGGCATACTTAGTCATAAGAAATAGCCTTATCATAAATAAAAGTAATGTGCAACGCAAAATGATACATACATTATTTTATTGGAATAAGGCAACTCTGTAATAGCTATGGTGACGCTACATCTAACTGTTTAATATCATCCTACTGAATAACAAGAGGAAGACAATACATACATTATAAACATAGTGATATCTAACATTAATAGCATACCCAACAAAGACGATTGAATGCAAATTCCTTAGGCTTGAAGTTAAAGGAATGTTATGCATGTTGAAAATGCAGATATCGCAGTGTCATCAATTGCTAGCAATAGATTAAATATACCAAACACTTTTCTCAAATACTCGGAATATTAATGGATAACTTTGCCCTACCTAGGGCAAGAATCACCGAATTAAACTTCAGAGAGAAAATCCATGAAAACAATTTAAGTTTTAGCATGATATATATAGAGAGAGAGAGAAAAAGAGAGAGAAAGAGAGAGGGAAAGAAAGAGAGAGAGGGGGAGAGAAAGAGAGAGAAAGATCGCATTCCTAAATCTTTTTATCACAATTTTCATATTAGTAATCTTAATAGCAACGTTTCTCTATTTATTAAGTTCAGGGAGGGTTATTAATTAAGTTGGGGTTTCCCCAGCCGAAACTGTCTCGCACCACATGACGTCAGAGAGGAATTCCCAACATGTGAGTATATAAACTTAGGACTTTCACTCTTCATTCTACCTTCACTTGACAAACGGAGCAGTTGGTTCCCGAAACGTCATGTTTTAACCTTACGCCAGTGTCGAAATAACTGTTTGTTATGGAATCTCCTGGTGAAACTCTGTATTGTTTCATTATTAATTAACCATAGATGAAACTTTTAATCGACCTATTTACCATATCAAAATATCGATTTTACTTTTGTCATCCATCCAGGATAAATTTTAATTTTACAATCCCTGGAAAAAAACGACTAAAATTACCCATCAATTACTCATTTATTTAACTTATATGTTATCATCATCATCATCATATTCAACCATTATCTATCCACTGCTGGATGAAGGTCTCTCCAAATGCTTTCCACACAAGTCTATCCTGAGCAATTCGCTTCTACGTCACCACAATTGTTTTCTTATTTCATCCACCCATCTAGTTTGAGGACGTTTTCTAGGTCTTCGGTGGTCTCTTGGAATCCAGTTCAGAATTTCTGTTGTCCATCGTTGATCAGTTCTTCTTGCAATATGCCCAGCCCATCGCCATTTCAGTCCTTTTACTTTAACAATGATGTCCTCTACTCTAGTTTGCTCTCTCACCCAAGTGTTTCTTTTTCGATCTCTCCTAGTTATTCCAAGCATGCACCTCTCCATGCTCCTTTGCGTTGTCTGTAACTTTCGTATTGCTCCAACTGTTAGACTCCATGTCTCTGATCCATAAGAGAGGACTGGCAATACACACTGGTTGAAGACTTTTCTTTTTAGACATAAAGGCAATTTCCCCTTCAGGATAAAACTGTTTCTTCCAAATGCACTCCAGCCAAGTTTAATACGTCTGTTGAGTTCTTTCATAATGTTGCCATCCATTGAAATCAGCTGGCCAAGGTAAATATATGAATCAGCAATTTCTAGCTCAATGTTGTCAACTTGTACTTTTGTTTCCTCTACGAAATTATTGAACATGATTTTAGTTTTTTGTAGGTTCATCTTGAGTCCAACTTCTTTACTTCTAGTTGAGAGCTCCTGTACCATGTCTTGGAGTTCTAATGGGTTCGTTGAAAAAATAACAATGTCATCGGCAAACTGTAGATGATTTAAATATTCACCATTTATTTTTATTCCCTTGTCATTCCAATTTATCTGCTGAAAAATCATCTGTAAAGCTGAAGTAAAAAGTTTTGGAGAAATGGTATCTCCCTGCCTCACACCTTTACCAATTTTGATAGTTTTGGTATCTTTATGTAACCGAAATTTTGCACTTGCATTTTTATACACACATTTCACCATGTCAATTTACACATCCTCGACGTCTGCTGATCTTCACGAGTTGATGACTGCTGATGTTTTAATAGAGTCAAAAGCCTTTTCCCTTACTTATATGTATGTACCTATATATAGTCTTTCATATTATGTATTATTTTTGTTTTTATGTATTTTCAGTGTCGTGTTAACCTTTATGATTTCTGTATTGTATAGTATATTGACATAAATAATTTACATTATATGTATGTCATATCTTGTATGCACTAAGCTGTACTTAGGAATAATAATTGTGACACCCACGTTTAAGCTTAATCTAGAGTTTTTTAGCATAGAAAAAAAAAGAGAGACATCGTCCCGTCCTAGCGTCGAATCAGGGCCCCTCCTTTGAGGCAGGGGTGCCTTAACCGCTAGGCCAACGAAGACAAGAAAAACGCTCTGTTTTTTTCAATTTTGTTAGCCCTGAAAAGGGCAATAAGCTGTATTTATTTTCCCACCAATGTCTTCCTTTATATTTAAGTACTTATGTTTTTTTATTTTTGTTGTGCTCGGAGCACGTTTGTACATCACTGTGGTTATTTTGAATTTGTTTTTCATATATATATACATATATATTCTACTTAGATATAATGTGTAATCAGGGCCTGATTACCGCAAAGGCGTCCAAAATCTGGGCTTTGGGCCCCGCAATTTTAGGGGCCCCAAAAACTGCCAAAACGTTATTTCATTTTTATATATAAATTGTTTACTTTTACCACATCTTTCCCTAAAAACAAAAAAAAATTGCAATGCAGTAGCACTGTGCATTTGTTATTACAGTGTTACCACCTAATGAGGGACACCCAGGGGACAAGTAATTTTATCCCTTAAATAGAGGTGCCCATTCTTTGGAGGTATATGTGTTGATATATACAGTAGCGCTCATAAGTATTTTGACAAACAGTTTTTGTTTACCAGCGCCATCTATATTAAGGCATTCACTTGCTTAGTGATATGTTGTGATTCACCTCAGAGTTGCTCATTCTACAATAACAACCAACTAGCGCTGCATAAGTAATTGCCTGTTCTCAGAGTTCAACTAAGAAAATTCGATGTTCAAAAGTGTTTTTACATGCTAATTAGTAATTTGTTTTCGTAGATATACTTAATTAAATAATGTGTTATATTTTGCAAAAAGCCTTCTCTTAGTCGTTTTTGATTGTGAGGGCCATGCCAAACGAAAAGAAATACTCTGAAGACTTAAAAAAACTTTTATTGCAGCTTTAAGTAATGGTTTCTCTCAGGCAAGTGTAGCTCGTGATTTCAATCTATCCAGACAAATTGTAAGTGTGTGGAATAAAGTTTTCAATAACAGGGGAACTGAATCCAACAATCTTAGATCCGGACGGCTACGAAAAACGTCCAGCAGAACAGATAAAATGATCAGAAGAAAATCCGTAGCTAATCCCCGTCTGACTGCTGTAGATATAAAAGATGATTTACAGGAAAATTATAAAGTTAAAGTGCAGGTTTCCACCATAAAAAGACGTCTAAATGAAACAAATTTAGATGGTCGCCGACCAAGCAAGGAGCCTTTTATATCTGAAAGGAATAGAAAGGCTCGACTTAGCTTTGCCCAAAAATATCGAAACTGGACTTCTAAGAACTGGTCGTCTGTCCTCTGGAGTGATGAAATCAAGTTTAATCTTTTCTTATCTGATGGAATTCAGTATGTTCGGCGCCCTCCAAACAAAAGGAACGCTGTCAGATATCAAGTTCCAACCAAAAAGCATGGTGGAGGAAGGTTATGGTATGGGGTTGTTTCTCCCGCCACGTGGTAGGACCTCTAGTTTGTGTTAATGGAAACATGGATCGCTTCAAATATTGTGATATACTTAAAAATCATATGCTACCCCATACCTGGAGGAAAATTCACGCTCGTTGGATTTCCCAACATAACAATGACCCAAAACACACATCTCAACATGTCAAAAGTTTTTTGAAGCAGGAAAAAAGTGCAAATGTTTGATTGGCCTAGTCAAAGCCCTGAATTAAACTCAATCGACCACATGTGAGCAAACTATTAATGAATTTTAAAATGAAAATTATTTTCTCTCTGCTAAAGAAATAAAGAACCACACAATTGACAATTTTCATTTTTACAGAAATGTTAATTATTTTCATGAAGTCATTGTGTTTCGATTCAGTAGTATAAATTTCTTTTTCGTTTATAGCTTCAATCTTTTCTGTACATATCATTTTAAACTGTAAAAAAATTATACGTCATTCGGCTATTACACATATCATATATACATAAAATATTTTTATGAAAAAACCCTGTAATTTATATAACTTTGCATTGCTAACATATATTCTACGCATTTATTATGGAATTATATACACATATCTATTTTTGTTTTAAACTGCGTCTCACTCTTTCTTAAAGCGCATTTTCAGCACTGGATTTCGGAAAATCGAGAGTCCTCCTTGTTGTGAAAGACCGTCAGTTATATGGCCGGTTGCAGTTACGACATTTTGCGTATTACGTTCCGAAAAAATTCCTCCCTGTAACCGCAACCAAATAATAAAAGTAAGAGGAAAAAGAAGAGCAAGCTGCTGAGAGATGGCAACATTTCTGAGCGTTAACAAGCACCCAGAGAAAGGCTCCGAAAAGAAGAAAACCCGAATATATATATCTTCGAGTTCATGGACGGGTGGGAAAGTATAGATTCATTAGGTGTGATTAAAGCGGGCTTGGCCTTACACGACCAAAGCATCGTTCGAAACTTAGACCGCAGCATCATTCGACACCGGACCGTGCGCCGCTTAACGAGGCTGTTACCCTTAGGGGTGCCACGACCATTCCGTCTCTCTCTCTCTCCTTTTCTCCCTGATTTTGTGATGGCGAGAAAAGGGAAAGAATGCGGAACATTGGCGACAAGTTGGCTGCTTTTTGATAGTATAATAGTGGTTATAAATCAACCCGGTAACTCATTAATTTTAAAAATCAAACTCCACATATCAAATTTTATCCTAGTAATAATTTATATATATATATATATTTTTTTTTATATTTAAAAAATATAGTGCTCACTAATGAAAGTTACTTCAGAGAATTTTAGTTATTTAAATAATTGTTTTAAGCTATCATACTAAAAACTTTCGTTTAAAAAATTTTACTCGCTGTTAATCAATTGTTTATATCTGTGTGATTTGTTTATTATAAAAAAGGTTTGAATCACACACACTTGACTTATCCGAAACATTATTTTGAAATTTAAAACTTTTACTTTTTATTCAGTCATCCAACATTTTAGAAAATGAACAATTATTTATATTTTTGTTAGTTAAAAAATTACTATTTATCATTCAAACGACCCTACGTATTGGCAACACTGCTTTACACTTCTTTCCGGGTAGGTAAATATATCAGGATTCAACCCGCAACAGAGCTCTCCCCAAAAAATATATTCATGTTAAACGGTATTACACATAATATTGTCACAGGCTCTGCGAAAGCGCAGTAGTAACATGCTCTTATAATGGGCGGTTAATTCGTATTCGACTACCAACACTGACCCCCCCCCAAAAAAAAAAATATATATTTATGTTAAACGATATTAAACATAATATTTTTACAGACACTGCAAAAACGCAGTGTTAATGTGTTCTCCGAATGTGCTGTTAATTTGGAGTCGACAATCAACGGTGCTCTCCACAAAAAATATATTCATGTTAAACGATATTAACGTGCTATAACAGAGATTAAACAGGATGTAGACAGGTTAAGCCGACAGGAAGAGGATTAGATGAAGGATAAGAATCACGAACTGGAAAACACGAGAGTAGAAAACCAGGATATGTATTCAGATCTAAATAGAATTGATCAATACATAAGACGAAACAATATTATAATTGATGGCATCAATGAGAAGCAAGACGAAAATTGTGAAGAATTGTAAAAACATCGGTAAAGAATTAGACATCGAAGTATGGGATTACGATATACAAAGTGTTCATAGATTATCAGAAAAAACCAAACATAATAGTCAGATTTACTAGTGTCAAAAAAATAAATGAGTTTTGGAACAAAAGGAAAATAGGATTACAATAAACAAACTAGGATACGACGGACGTGAAAAGATTTTCTTCAATGAACATATTTAACCAGTTGGAACAAATACTTATTAAATGAAGTTTAAAATTCAAAAGAGAAAACAACTGAAAATACGTTTGGACCACGAATGGGAAAATAAAATTAAGAGAAAATGAAAACTCAACTATTTATGATATCCAGGGATTACAAGACATAAAAGACTTAAAATGATTAACGGCTATCCAAGAAATGGAAGTACAAAAATTGAGAAAAAAGAGATAAACAAACGGGAAAACAAAATAAGACAAAAAAGGAACCAATGACACAAGAAATAAATGCCAATATAAGGATACTTTATATGAATGCACAGAGCAAAAATAATAAAATAGAGATAATTGAAAATATCGTCGAACAACAACAGGATCCTGAAATCGTCATAATTACGGAGACCTGGAAAAAAGATGATTGTGAAACAAGTCTAAATAGATATAACGAAAATGCTATATATAGGAAAACTCGAAGAGGGGGAGGTATTACTATGTACTCTAAAATAAATATTACTATAAAATTTCTAGATGCAGTAGAATATTTGGGGGAAAATATTTAAATAATGAGGGCAGAAACAGATGGTAATATAATCATGTCACTATATAGACCACCCTCAGGAGACATAGCTGTATTCTTAAATATGTTAGGGAACAAAATAAATTACATTCAAAACATAAATAAAAAAAATTAATGATAGTTGATGAATTTAATATTAATATAGGTAATGAAAGTCGAGATAAGGATAAGCTATTTGATTTACTGGAATCCATGGGGTATGAAAACCAAGTGTTAGAACCCACAAGAATAGTATTAAATTCAAGCAGTACTATTCACTTACGTTTTACAAATATACCAATGGACCTAACTATATTGGAGATACATGTAAGTGATCATAAGCCAATATTAATAAGATTAATAGCCAACACTAAAGTTAAACAAACTGCAAGAAAAATTAGAAATTACTCTAAGAAAAATATAGACAAATTTAAAACAATATTACAGAACACAGATTGGAAAGTCTTGGAGGGTCTCAACACTGATGTGGAAAAAATATATGGTACATTTATAAAAATTATAAAAACTCATTACAACATCTGTTTCAAAGAAGAAAGAGTAATAAAAAAAAAAAAAGTCGTGGTTTGATAAAATTGTAAAAAAGTGGATGAATAAAAAAATAACGCAAATAAAAAATTTATGAAAAAAAGCACAAAATCAAACTGGAAATTATTTATAAAAAAAAAGAAACAAATTAAATAAAATAATATTGAACAAAAAAACATCTTACTTTAACGATAATCTGTTAAATAAGGATACTAAATCGCAATGGAAAAGCATTAATAAATTGTTGGGAAAGGACAAAAACAATTTAAATAACAAAATTGCTTTACAAATAAACATGGCAGAGATAACGGATGAAACAGATGTTGCAGATGCACTAAATGATTTTTTCATAAACTTAGCAAAAAATATTATAAATGAGATACAGGACGAAACTAATATAGTAATTTACCACAGCCCGTAGTTAATAGTACGCACTTAGAAATTTTCACTCGCAATGAAATAAAAATGAAATAAGAAAAGAATTAGAAAAAATAAAAGAAAACAAATCTGAAGGATATGCAGGACTTAAACCTAAAATAATAAAAAAGTGTGCTAACGAACTGATAAAACCACTATTCGAAATATATCAATCTATAATTAAAACAAGCAATATACCAAAGGAAATGAAAATAGCAAAGATTATACCTATATGCAAGAAGGGGAAAAAAACAGATAAAAATATCTACAGACCAATATCGATCTTACCAATCTTTTCAAAAGTATTTGAAAAATTATTATATAATGAACTAATAAACTTTATAGAAAAGAATAAAATTTTAAATAAAAATCAATATGAATTTAGAAAAGGTAAAACCACAGAAGATTTACTGATAAAAACTATAAATAAAATACAGGAAAAAAATTGAAAATAAAGAATTTGTAATGGGATTATATTTTGATCTGAGTAAGGCCTTTGATGTCTTAGATAGAGGGATACTCCTCCTCAATAAACTAGAAGAATATATTATCCGTGGAAATATATACAAATTAATATAAAGTTATTTAAAGGATAAAAACAAATTGTAAAAATTGGAAATAGCTATTCACAAGAACTACAAAATAATTATAGGATCCCTCAGGGGTCAATACTTGGCCAACTATTATTCATTCTATACATAAACGATATAGTAGAATTAGACAGCAACATAAATCTATTGGCTGATGATATTGGATTGATTTTTGGAGAACAAACAACAGTATTTATATGAAACGGCAAGAAACAAATTACTAAATTTGGGAAAATGGTTTAAGGAAAATGGTCTAATTTTAAATACTGACAAAAATAAATATACTTCATAATATAAACAAAAAAAATCGATATTGAGGAAACATTGAAATTAGACAATAAAATTATAGGTAGAACAAATGAAATAAAATTTCTAGGAATTGAAATAAACGAGCACTTAACTTGGAATGAACACATAAAGGAAATTTGTAAAAAATAAGAAAAAATGCAGGTATAATTACAAGGTTAAATGACTTAATACCTTACCACTGTAAAATAACGCTATACTATTTATTGATACATAGTCACATAATTTATGGAAATAGTGTGTGGAGTAGGGTAAACAAGGTTAATCTAAAAAAATTACAATCAATAATTGATAGATTATTAAAAAGAATAGGATATAAAACTAACAGAAATTATAAAACAAATAAAAATAGAAAATAATATAATGAATATAGAAGTAAACACATACAAAATATTTATAATGATATACTTAACAATTAAAACAGGTAAATATGACAAAACTATAAATATAGACATAAATCCAAATACAAGAAATACAAGATCAGATAACACTTTAAAAACGGAAAAAAAGAATAAGAACAAATGTGGGGAAAATATATAAATTATTATGGAATTGATAAATGGATTAAATTACCAGACCATATAAAAAATTGTGAAAGAGAAAGAGTTTAAAAGGAAATTAAAAATTTATTTAATAGAAAATCAAAAATAAAATGGTCATACTAACCATAACGGGAGCTAGAATAATAGCACTTGTTTTTGTTTTGCTATGCTTTCTCCGTGCATTGAAATGTAATTTTAGTATCGAAATAAAATTTTTATTGTATTGTATTGTATGGTTACAGGCCCTGAGAAAACGCAGTAGTAACGTGTTCTCCGAATGCGCCCGTAATTCGGATTCAACTACAAACGGTGCCCCCCACCCTAAAAAAAATGTTTAACAACTAACTGCACACTGTAGTTCAGAGCTTGGTCTTCCAATCCTTAAGGGGTTTAGATTCCTCACGGAGACATGTAGGTCTATTTTCGTACGTTAGCGTATTCATCTATCGTATGATTAACGGAGGTTCGACTCTCATTGAGAGTGTATAACATGTACCTATTTCTGATCACTGTAGAGTCGGGGGTTTGGTTCTCTTGGATCAGAGGGTCGGATTGCTCAGAAAACCATAGATCCTGTCGCAACACGACACTCATCCTTCAAGAGTCGTAAAACAAATATATCCAATATACAGTAGAACATTTCTACAGTGACCACCTTTAGGATTGGACTGCAATGGTTCCCATAGAGAGGTAGTCAGTATACTCGAGAGACTTTGGTATGGGCAAGACTAAGTCCCTACCAGTTACCTCTTATAAAAAGTAGTCACTTCATTCAGGTGGTTAGTTTATTAAGGTATTCGATTTACTAGGTTCCACTGTAGGTGGTTCTAGTTCCTCAGTGCTTGGGGTTACCTACGGATACCTCCAAATACATATATAATGTCCTACCTTCATTTAATAAGAATTAAAATGCCAGTTTTCTGTTCATGATTTAACCTATTTCCATGTAAGATATGGTGCACCATATTTTGCAAATAGGACATTTCTTTAAACTCGGACGCTAAATCATTTTCTACATTATGTATATGAACAATCGGTGCAGAAAACGTACAAAAGTTTATGTCGTTATAAACTTTCCACAAGAAATGGTAATTATTGTACTGATTGCAATAATTCATGACAAGCATTCTACTCTGCGTTACAAATACTCCAATGATTGATTTAAATAACTGTTTCAAAACCAATTTATAAAAAAATTTGGCGCTAAAGATATCCTGCCCGAAAGGTAAAAGGGCCGTTTTTCGCCAACACAGGGACAATTCGAATTTTATGCAGTTGGAGGCGCTGCGTAATCCATTGTGATGTTTATGAGCCCTTGTTAGCGAGAAAGGAACAACTGCTCCCTTTTTCCTCTTGTTCTCTTTCTCTCTCTCTCTCTTCCCCTTCCTTTCTCTCCTGATTCTCTTTATCCCGGACGAAGAAGAGGCGAGGCCAAAATATCTCGAACGTTGGTCCACCGGGAAAGAATTATGACATTTTGCGCTTCTTACAGTTAGGCCACGTGTCATACAGTCGAAGGCCCTTACAAAATTTAAACCTCTGCCCAAAATTGCGTAAAATTTTGTGATATACTGCCTAAATATTATAGACTGGGGGATTTTGAAGAAAGGAAACCTCTACACTTGTAAGCTTTTCTGAAACCAAGAGCATTCTGTTTGGAAATTGAGAAGATACTTTATTCCGAAAGTTGAATCCTAGCAATGAACACACATTTTTTTTCACATTTCCCATTTGTAAAAATTTTGATTTTTAATAAAGAGTAAACCCTCTCAATAATGCTGGTCTGGTTAACAACTATTTTCAGTTAATGGAAATTTCCTAGTCAAGTATAAAGACTTAGTCTGAAAAGCGCATGTGGAGAAATTGTAAGATGTCATTAAAATAAATAATTGAAGAACAAAAAGATTTTTAAACAGACAGGCTAATGTATTTACCAAAGGTATTCATAGTCTTAATCCTGCAAGTGTGAAAGGAAATCGACTAAAACATTAGTCAGTCCTTACTCAGCACATCATTACGATTAAAGTCTCATTCAGTTTAACGACATTTTTATACGTTCTTTAAGAGTCGCTAAAGAGGGAACTTAATGCACTAATCAGAGAAAAAAATATTCGCACACTGTTATCGCATCGGCCATTTTTTAAGATATTAATTGTACGTAGTTTTAAATCCTACGTGTACGTCTCTATTGAAATATGCCTCAGTTGCGTTATAGGTATTAGTTGACATATATCGGATATGGCAGTTCAGCTTTCCTTATGGGTCTTGTGTTTAAGCTGTCTGTAAAGAATTACGCAATAATTAAGATTATTACGCAATAATTAATAAGAAATATGCTGTGTGTTAAGAATGTCTGTAGGACAAGCTAAGACGCTGTATCTTATTTTAGTAAGCCAGGTTCTTCTCAGAGCCGTAGTCAGTCTGGGGCTAGAGGGGTCAGCACCCTTCTGGAAAACAGTTTTCCAAAATAAATTATCTTAGAATTTTATTTTTTATTTTATATAAAATTTTACATGATAGTGGAAATTTTTCTTTGACGTCAAAAATATATTTAAAATAGATTTCTACGGTAAATATTGTGTACATCACGTATTTTACAGAGGTCTTCATGTACTCTATGATAAAGGTTTTAGCCTTTGAGACATTTGCGATCTCTAATTTGGTTTTTTTATTTAAATATCATATTTATAATACATAAAAGAGAACTAGAAATATATGCACGCTGGTTAAAAACCTTTTTAAAAAAATCCTAGCTCTAAAAAGACACAGAAGAATTTATCATTTAAGGTGAAATTGCTTCTTTTAAATGCACTCCAATTAATTTTAATATGTTTGCTAATATTGTTATTTTAGAGTGATATTAATTGGTTAAGGTAAATGCACGAATCAAAAATTTAAACATGTTATCAACTATATTTTTGCTTTTCCCATGAAATTTTTGGATGTGTGAAATTACTACTAAAAATAACTATATCATTAGCAAAGCGAAGTGTAACTGATTCAAGTATTTTTTAATATTATTTAAAAAAAACCTAATGTATATGAGCATTAATTATATCCTTTACCCCCGTAGCATAGTAGCAGCAAAGAATGCACAAATTATATCTTTATTCTATAAATTATACGTTTTTTTTTAAACCCAAAAATCCATTCAAGCGTTAAGTGTTGTGTTTACTGTAAAATGTTATGGAAGACATCCTGTAGCCAAAAAAGTTTCCAAAACGCTTAGATAGTAAGTTATTAAGTTAATATTACAAATCTTAAGTTCTGTAAGAATTCACACGAGGCTGTGCGCAAGGAGGTGATTGAAATTAAAATTCTCAATTTAAACGACATTATTTGTTGTAAAATAAAATTCCCCCATGAGACAAATTTTTGTTTTATCAACCCTCTCTTTTTTTTTATTAAAACACATTTTTAAAATTCTGTGTATGGGCCTGGATTTATTTTTACTGTGAATTTAATTTTTCTTTATAGAGATTTTATACATCATTTGAAAATTGGGACATTATTCAGAGTATAGGGGCCGAGACCAGTGAAGGAAGACAGATTGGGACCCGAAACTTGTCAAGTTGTTTTTATATCGGCTTTTTTTTTTCGGGTGTCCTGTCAAGCCACAATTCATGACGTTGGTCCACTACATTGTATTCGATTACGTATAATTATGGGTCTGGGCGAAATAAATAAATATTGATCGATTGATTTGCATAAATAAGGGGCTAGGGGCTTATCCCCTATAAAAACGAAAATCAGAAATGAATGCTCTGTGCGGGCTCATTGTGGTTAGGGCTATAATCTTCCCCAGACTTCGAGGCTTGGTAAGCCAATGCTTTTACATTAGAAAGCATTTTCCTTAATATAAAAAATATTTATCAAAATTTAGTTTCCTGTCTTTTTGCTTAAAAGTTCGAGATACTAAAAGGAAACTGCACGTAGGAAATGTGACGGTTGAAAGTGAGGAGAATCAAGTTTAAGCTGGAAAAAGCGAGCCTGAATGCCAAATACGGAGTTAAACTTCTATTAACCAATCTATTCTTGTGGTAAGTTAATCTGGAAAACAGTTTTGCCAGGCGGATAAAGTTGGGGATTGAATGTTATGCGGATTAGGTTTTTGTCCGGCGCTGATTGGATTTCATCCGATCCGGTTGGTCACGTGCAGACTCAACAACTCCGGAAGAGAACATTTCCGCATCCGCTCTCGGATTAACCCTCTCTTCTAGATCGTTTTCCTGTAGAAGCAGCTAGCGGTTGAGTTAATCGAAAAACATTTCACCTCTCTGGACATTTTCTTTAGTTCGTTTCACTGTCCCTTTCCCCTCCCCCCTGCAAATATATAAACATTGTTCATTAGTGACGATTATTATAGACGGATTGTTATATTCGTTTCTCCAGATAATCCTTGTTACATTCGTTTCTCAGATAATCTTACCCTTATTTATATATATATATTGTAAAATTCGCATATTATTTCCGCACCTTGTATAAAAGAAACATATTTTATATATGTACACGAAGAGTATTATATGTATGACATGTATTATGTTTACTTCAGTCAACTTTTATTGCCTTACAATGAATTAGAGGCAACCCCCTCACCTATCACGCTGTAAACCTAGGTATTGTGGTGTGTCATAGGCCGGGTGCCGTTTTTATGCCTATCGAAGTTCGATGTTTGGTTCCATAGGTAAGACAGGTTCGAATTCCTCTGAAAACAGCAAGTTTTGTAGCAGAGTGACCTAAGTTGTCTTTACTCCCTAAAATACAAGAAAATAGGAGGAAGGATCCTTTAACAGGTTACTTACTTTAGCGAATTTTGGAATTTGCCAGCTAATTAAAAAAATAAACATGTCCTATTTCTTCTTAAGGATTGCGTATATAAAAGTTAACTGGAGATATATTTTTTTAAACGAAATAGTATAATCTGCAGTGTAAAATACCTCCACGATGATAATAATAATGATGTTGGAAATTCTTTAAACCTACATTGTGCGATTTTGAATTATTTTGGCAATACAAAATTTTCTCTATATCACATACCTTGCCCTATTTCTAAGATGGCTTCAGAATAATACTAACAAAGGATTTTTTTATAAGCTGCATATCAAAGTAATAAAAAATTATAATTGAGTAATTTATTAAGTTTTGCCTGTGACATAGAACAATCACATTAAAGTACACCTACTATTGCTAGTTAAATAGAATGACAGTATCCTTTATGTTAGCCGTTATTTATTTATTCAATTAGGTTTCAAAATGTGGAATGTTTTAATATATTTCAGCATGTGTCTTAATATCTTAAATTATGTGGTTTAATATACTTAAATATGTGTTTTAATATCTTTAACTATATTGTTTAATATTTTTAATTATATGTTTTAATATCCTTAATTATCTGGCTTAATATTTTTAATTATGTGATTTCATACTTTTAATTATGTGCTTTAATATGTTTAATTATATGCTTTAATATGTTTAATTAGATGTTTTAAAGTCTTTAATTAGTTGTTTTAAGCCTTTATAGGTGTTTCAAATTTTTTCATAAGTATATCATTTTTAATTAATTAATTTTGTATTTTTAATTTTAATTAATTATTTTGATATCTAATTATATATTTATATACAGTTCTCGCTTTTCGAATTCTCGGTTTTACTTTATTTAAATATATAAATTCATCAATCCGGATTAGGATTTGTTTTTTTAAGCAAAAACTCTGTGCCTTAAACTTTTACTTGTTCTTTCACATTTAAAAACTTTGACAAACCATTTCAGCACATCGAGACAGCGGTGCACCCATAATATTCCCAAAGGGGGGGGGGGCAATGCTGCAAATAATTTTTGGTGGAAAAAATAACCAGGGGCCATATCAATTACGGTTGTTGTTGGGTTTTTTTTGAGTATATTTTTCATTATTAAATTACTAATAATTCTACAGTGCAAGATACTTAAATAATTAGAAATAGTAGTAGATTATGTTTATACAATTTTACAATGGCTAGCTGCTGTCTTGTCCCCACACCTATCCCAACCCAACCCACATGTCTAAACCATATGTCCAAACCCATACAGAACTTCCGACTGTGGTGAGATTTTCCTTGACTTTATACAGCACTTGTGACGGTCGTGGGAAAATTGCAATTTGCATATGGTTCCCAAAGATTTTTTAGCACTGTTATCCTATCTTCATCAGTGAGGTTAGATTTCTTGACATAATTAAAAATATCTGCAGTCAGAATTTCACTTGTGTATTGGTTTACCTTTATCTCTAACAAACAGTTATTTTGACACTGGCGTAAGGTTTAAAAACACGACGTTTCGGGAGCCAACTGCTCCCTTTGTCAAGTGAAGGCAGAATGAAGAGTTCGTGAAAGTCCTAAGCTTATATACCCGCATGTTGGGAATCCCCATCTGACGCCATTTGGTGCGGAGCATTTCCAGCTGGGGAAACCCTCGCCGGGAAATCCCCCGCACCCGACGATGTCAGATGAACACCCCCAACTCGAGGTTTTGCAAAAATCCTGTAAGGTTCTGGTAGAGGTTTTGCGATGTTTATTGCACGACTCCTCAAACCGTAGGTTTCCCATGATTCCAGAAAAAGTCTACTCCCCAGATTCGTCACATTCTGATGTAATATTTTCATCGAATGCCAATCTGGTTCGTGACCCTCCCTGAAGACATGTTCAGCCAACTGGTTTGAATCGTCTCCCCTAGCTACCGCACGCATATGCTCCTTCCCTCGTAGACGTATCGATCTTCCCGTCTGTCCAACATACACCTTGTCACAGTCTCCACACGGTATTTGGTAAATAGCACCAGATTTTTCCTCCTCAGGGACGCGATCCTTAACTTTAAGTAATAGATCACGCAGGGTGTAGACAGGTTTGTAGTAGGTCTTAACATTCACACAACTGAGAATTCGAGACAGCTTTTCTGAGACACCCGCCACATATGGCAAAACCACTGATGTCTTCCTAGTCTCATCCTCTACATTCCTGTTTCCACCACTAACACCACATTGGTTACGAGCGATAAATTTAGTCGGGTAACCGTTCTTTTTCAACACGCTTTTGTTGCGTCGTAATTCAACATTGCGAAGGTCATCATTACAACAATGTGTAAAGGCTCGTCGGTGCAAGGCTCTAATGACAGATGCTTTGTGTGATGCCGGGTGATGAGAACGAAAGTCAAGATACCTATCAGTATGTGTTGGTTTCCTAAACACCGTAGTCAACAGTCGCCCATCCACATCTCTATTTATCCGAACATCTAAGAAGGGTAATGAACCTCTATCTTCTTCCTCTAACGTAAATTGAATATGAGGGTTCAAGCTGTTCAAATAGAGATGAAAATCAGCAACTGAAGACCTTGGTAGGATAACAAACGTATCATCGACGTATTGCTTCCACACCTTGACACAGTAAATTCACTCATCTAAAGCACTGTTTTCAAATGCCTCCATACACAAATTTGCCACCACACTCGAAGCAGGTGACCCCATCGCCGTACACCTCTTCTGTCGGTAAAATCTACCCTTGAAGCCGAAAACCGTGGAATTCAAGCAGAACTCGAACAGGCAATATATCTCTTCCGGACTAAGGCTAGTTCTTTCTTCCAGGCTTCCATCATGCCTCAGTCGCTCCAACGCTGCTGATACCGCCAAATTTGTTGGAATACAGGTGAAAAGTGAAACAACACTAAAAGGCACCATAGCATCATCGGGAGCGATTTTTACGTTTCTGATAGAAGAAATAAACTCCTCAGAGGTAGACACCGACTGTCCAGAGGGTCCAACAAGAGGAGATAGTATACCTGCAAGATATTTAGAAAGTGCATATGTTGGCGAACTACAAAAACTCACAATAGGTCTAAGAGGAATATCGTGTTTATGGACTTTTGGGAGTCCATAGAACAGCGGTATTCTTCCAGACGAACAACGGAGTCGCGAGTAAAGTTTCTCATCCAGTTTCGACTCTTTGTGAAGTTTTAGCAGGCAACCATTCATCTGCCTCTCAATACAACCAGTAGGGTCTTTATCTACAACGGAATAGGTATCGCCATCATTTAAAAGTGACATTACTTTATCATCGTAAACCGACCTATCCATCACAACAGTAGTACGACCCTTATCTGCCGGTAAGACCACAACCTTTTTACTGTCTCTGAGGGCTTTCCGCTTAGGAACAGAAAGATTGTCCACAAGTGCCTTACGTTCAAATAACACTCTCGAAACCTCCATGCGCACTTCAGCACACCTATCCTCCGCCATGTTCCACAAGGCCGGTTCCACAATAGCCGAAAGGATTTTTGAAACCGGAATCGACGAGGGTGTAGGTGCAAAATTCAAACCACGTGATAGCACAGAAGTTTCACAATCACTTAGGCGTCGCTTAGAAAGATTAAGAACCCAACGGGAGTCCATTCGACCACTGTTCCTGCAGTAGTTTCGTTTGTACTCCGTTCTCAATCTCTCAAGCTTTTCCTTTTGAACACCACGAACTCTAGAACGAGTAGTTGCTTCTTCTCTTTCAGCTTCAACCAAAACACGGGAGAAGGTTTCAGAGTCGAGAGCAGTTTCCAGACTAGGTTCAAAAGATACCAACATCAGGCGCGTACGATTAATCATGTTATGACAATGACCAATCCGTGCAGACAAAAACTTGAAACTTGCGTTCTTTGCAATGTTACGTCCTTCAGTCGTAAAGACAAGGGGTTTCACACGCAAAGCCTTAGGCACCAATTTCTCCGATTTACAACAGTGATTGAAAGTCAAATGTTCTTTAAAGCGGACAATTCTACATCTCTCCTTAATGTATTTCCTAACACGGCTCAACATAGCCTGCCCGTAAGAATTTCTAACGAAACAATACAGAGTTTCACCAGGAGATTCCATAACAAACAGTTATTTCGACACTGGCGTAAGGTTTAAAAACACGACGTTTCGGGAGCCAACTGCTCCCTTTGTCAAGTGAAGGCAGAATGAAGAGTTCGTGAAAGTCCTAAGCTTATATACCCGCATGTTGGGAATCCCCATCTGACGCCATTTGGTGCGGAGCATTTCCAGCTGGGGAAACCCCAATCGGGGAAACCCTCGCCGGGAAAGCCCCCGCACCCGACGACGTCAGATGAACACCCCCAACTCGAGGTTTTGCAAAACCTTTACCTCCTGGAAAGCGTTTGAAGACAGCCCCTAGCCACTGCTGTTGCTTGCCTCAACAGCAGTCTCATCAATGTCACCAGAGTTCAGGGAGATAAAGTTGCGATCGTCACTACTTTTAAAAAAATAATTTCATTGTCTGTTGGCATAATAATTTTTCACTTTGTTATCTCAATGGGGGGCCTGGGCCCCTTCGGCCCCCCACGTTGGTGCGCCAGTGCATCGAGTACACAATTGAAATTTTCGACTCACAAGATTTAAACTTTAAGAAAAATACAAAAGTCGCTAAGGATTTAAAAATGCTTATGAAAATTTTCACTGAAAAATTAACAAAGAAGAAACTAAAAAAAAACACTAATACAGTCTTCCTACCAGGAAGATACTACAGTACTGCACTCACTTCTACCTATAAAGAATGAAAAATGGCGCAACTTACAATAAGCGAAACTATCGAGTATAAAACGTTTAATGGCTGCATCATATTTAGACATTAAGGAAGATGCTAATTAAGCAAAAATTTAAATTGTTATTTCTCTATCTATAAAATATACTTCTTTGCTACAGTTTAATTTTATATTGTATACAGGGTGTCTTTAAACAAACTGATTTAAACGAATAGGGTAGAAACTATGGCTCGTTTCATAGTAGGAAACTTCCTATAATCAGGTTCGGAACCGCTTAGTTTCCAAATGAAAGCACTTTCCATTTGTCACCTCTTCAATGTAATACTATGACCGTTGATTACGCTCATCTCGGAAACTATTGCGAATACTGTTATAATTCGCTTTTGCCCTGAAGGGTAAATAAGGATTTTATACTATTTAATAATAATAATAATTTTATTAAACCTGATATACAACATTTTTTGAGCAGTATAAAAGTTATAGAAATGTAAGAGAAGATCTATATTAAATTATTTTAAGTTTTGAGGTTAGAAATGGAAGAGAATATAAAGCCATGGTTTGTTACGAGATTCTTTTCACGAATGTGGTGTTGCTGGGAAAAAAAAGAAATAAAGGGTAGATGTTTTGGTTCTGAATTATGCTTGTTCTAAAGAGTTCAGTTGTTGTATATCTTTAGCAGAGGGACGTGGAAAACTTGTAATAACTTAAGAACTGACTGAGCGTCGTTTTTACGAATTGATGAATATAAAGTATTAATTTTATTTAGGACTTTTGGTGGGCCTCATTTGAGAAAATTGCGATACACACCTGGATAATTTTTGTGAAATTATCTGTTTATCAGAATGCTAGCCAGAAGGATATCTGAGAGCCAGTTATTTCATTAATTGATTGATTAAATATAATTTTATTAAAAGAAGGGACAATTTAAAAATGGAAGTGTAATAAAAATTCAAACTCTGAAAACAAAACTTGACAATTGACTGTTATTTTCGTTTTTTTAGGCCTAGTTAAAAAAGTCTTCTGATTACAACTGCATTTTTTTTCTGACGCTTGAAAACTATTTAAATCGCTTTACGAACTGTTGAAGGATCCACACTTTTGTTTCCTTTAGTTTTGGCTTTATTATCGTTCAGACATAGAGAATTCGAGGACTCGTTACAATTCATTCAAAGCGTGAATTTGTTTTTTAATTTTGCTTTAATTTTTTTGTCAAAAGTAAGACCCTTTAGATTGGGGGTGCAAATAAAAACCTGTGTTTTGATATAAGAAGGAATGAGGGAAAATGAATAAAAAGAAGAAGAAACAGCAAGGTCGGCGACTAATCACAACCTTTGGGAAGGTTACTTGCAGTAATTCAGCCCACTCTGTTAGCAAGTTATTTTGCCATCGCAATAAGAAAATTTGTCAATCAAGACTATTCGCTGTGGACGGGACTGGGTAATGGTTGGGGTCCTGTCTCTTGGGCACCTAGATAAAACGACCTCATGCTGGTGGGATTATTTTTTTGTGGGTACCTTCAATAGTGCTTTATTTTCCCTCATTATTAATAAGGTTTTCGATGGAAAAATGAAATGTCAGGAAATTACATTATGTCTATATGGAATGAATGCTCGCTTTACGAGCGAGGGATCGGCACCAATTAATTTGTACAAGCGAAAACTAACTGCATAGGTTAGTTTAATTTAATAATTAATTTGATCTCTTGGTATATTTAAGGTAATTTTATTTTCAAGTGTTAAGAATTTAAAAAATAAACAGGTGAGCGAATGTAATTAATGAAATGTAGTTCAGTAAAAAAACAGATAGCGTGAAAATAAACTCAGAAATAGAAGTCCACTAGAGCTACCACGGATAAGGACGGGGAAATGTTTGGACCAGATTTACTATAAATAATGAAAATATTAGAAAAATTTACCAAATGAAATAAAACGAGTAAACAATTTAAAATTATTTAAGAAGGGGTTGCGTTTAGGGGAATTGGTAAGTAGCTTTTTGTTGCACCAGGGTAGACTACTGGACGCTTTACATTGTATACAATAGTACATCTATAATATTAAATTATACTGATTTATTAAACAAATTTAGTATGTGGATATGTATATACTATATTAGTAAATGTAACGGTGTATATATACTTGTAGAAAATATAAAGGAATATTATTATTAGTAATAATAATAACAGAAAATAACATAGTATCACCTAAGTAGAATTTTGTGCGTTAAATAGAGCACATTCTGTAAGGTTAGGTAAAGATTATTCTAGTTATGGGATGTAAGCATAAAAACGTTTGAATAAAGAAAAGCTATGTTTATTGGAAACAATTTATTAAATTTATAATCGTAAACTTATGACAATATTTTTTTTTCTCATGAATGAGCAGACAACTAATTAAGAGTTGCGCACGACTATAAGTTATTATGGCATCGAAGGTTAAAAAAGACCCTTGGTATATAAAAGAAAATAAATTTACTTCAATTCGAGCAGGTGCTATATGTAAACATTAGAATCAGCCTCCCTTTCTACTGTGAGTAATCACGCCTGCTAGATCGACAGTGATCGAACGACCCTGATGTCACCCTCTTCACATTTCATGAAGCTCGTATTTAGGGCAGTAACTGTATACAGAAACTGGAAAAGGCTGAACAAACGGCTTATTTAAAAATCACAGTATAGGAAAAAGCTTGTTTCGAAATTGAAAACATGATTAATTTTTGTCATTTTAGATCATAAATTCAGAGCTGATGCACTAAAATCAGTAGAAACATCAATATCATACGCAATGTTCGTTCGTTTTTCCTAATAAATGTTCTTGTTAACCACGGACGCCGTTAGCGGGGGGACAGGGGGACCCGTTCCCCCAATGTTGGTATTAGAGTTCCATATCCCCCTTCAATTTCAAACAAAATGCTTTATACGGGCATATTGGCCCCCCCCCCAAATATTGCCGTCGGGGCCCATGTTGTTCACCTTTACTACGCCTTTCTTTTCTCATATGTATGTATTACTTATTTCTTACCTGGGGGATCACAACTAGATATAATCTTCGTCGTATTTTCGCATTACAAAATAATTTTTTAGACCGCTTAATATTAATAACAATTACTCAGCTGCAGAAATTGCTCGTCAATATAATATATATTAACGATAAATAAATTTTCGGGTTGCAAAATTACAATTTTTATATGTTCAACTACATTAAAATCTTCAATATACTCAAAGCTCATTATCACATCATGCAAAACAAAGCTATGAAATTCGCATAGTACACTATTTAAAATCTCACTTTGCAAGAACTAATTCCGCTTTATGGTAATGGATCCTTGATTTCTCTGGGTGTGTGTTACACCCCTTAAGGAATTAAACCCCACTCTCTCTTTATTTAAAAAGTCTACATATTTATTTGAAGATTTTATAATTTTCTTTTCTTTATTTCAATTATTATAGTCTCTTATTTTTTCCGTATAAATAATGAAATAATGCATAGTATTCACGAAGGGAGAATCTGGGTAAAGATGAGCTTTTCCAAACGTTAAAGTTTTTTTCCCATCACTATCAAGGCAAAATGTGAGCAGTTAATAATTATATTTTGCAATGAATTTTACTTACGTGTATTTTATTAATTTCGCCTGAAATATAATTTATTTATTAATATATTTTTTTTACATTTTATGATCACTTTTAAATATTATTCGCTTTTCTCACTTTTATTTTATCTAATCAATTATTTTGGGAAAAGATGATTTGGAGTTGATAGATATTTCGTAACTATTCATTAACTATTTAGTGTGACGTCAAAGAGTGAAAGAAGTTGTTCAGTATGAATTTATATTTAAAAAGAATTAATTTAGAAACCTATTATTACATAACAGGAATTTACATCCCATTCTAAAAATACGAATATTTCCTTGGGGCCCCATTGTAGATTTCCAGATAAATATGTCTTCGTTTATCGTAACTGGATTAGTACACTGCTCCAATTAAATTTTGTTACCTTGTAAACGACGCGAAAAGTGCGTGATTAGAGCAAAGTATTTTCCATAAGTTACAAGTTAAATTTCAATGTTAACGAGCAACGATAGCGGGGCAAGTATGCGTCAGGTGCCTTCTTGTTAACCTCACTCTATTCGATAGCCCCATCAACTAATTGGTTCCGAAGCCATATGCTACTTTTCCGCTTCAAAGCCCCTTCTTTTACAATGACGCCCTCCCTCCCTCCCCCTATCCGTTAGGGGTCCGCTAGATCATCAAATGTCACCATTTGCCAAAAACCGACAAATCCCCTGATTGCCATTTGTTACACCCCTTAATATAAGAATCTGTGAAACCTCCGCATTTATCCTCTATGGCCGGCCCCGTGAGAGGAACTTATGGAAAAGTGAGAGGGGGGGGAACGACTTTATTTTCCCGGTTAGTTAGTATATAGCATAATGTAATCAGACCCCTTTTCAAGGAGAGGACGTAGAGATGATGGAGGAGAGAGAGAAGTGCTGTATAAGTGATTATATCAGATCATTATCTTCCAAATGTTAGCTTCGGATTTTGAGCACGATAAGGGCAACTAATGTCCTCTATAAATTATTAAGCGTATATAAAATTTTCACTCGCTAAATGAAGTCATTTCCCCATTTTGAATATTCCAGTTAAAGTTCGAGCATTTCGATTGCGGGTAGAAAAGGTCGGTAAATGGAAGTGTTTTCATGTTTGAATTTTATATGAACGGATCTCTTTGAATCGGAGAAATTTAAGGTTTCTGACAAAGAAGTTTATGTTTCATAGGAAAAAAAAATTCGAAATATGAAAAAACTCAAATAAATCGATTAGTTGTAACGGTTTTATTGCTATTTTCAGGGTTAACAAAATTTCTAACTGGTTCATGTATCAATCACCGCATGAAGTGACTGGGCATGCGTTTGTAATTTTTTTTCTTTCTTTTGAAAATTTTCTGTAAATTTAAACTGATTATAAAAAAGTTGTTTTGAAAATACTTTTCATTTTTTGTATAATGAGCTTGCTTTTTAATGTTTAATGATGATAAAACTAAAACCTTCTTAAAAAACTAATATATTTTGAATGATTAAATAAGAGAAATTATAATCACGAAAACATTATTCGTCTTAACGATTATTATTATCGTCAATATTAATTAATTATCGCTATAATTAACGTTCGTATTATCGTTATAACATAATCGAAGTTTCACTTTCTTTAAATATGTGCTGTTGTTATTATTAATTTGCAAAATGGAAAGATTTAAGCAGATAAAAAAATTCTAATTTAATTTTTACAAAAGTAATGAAAAAGTATACTTATATAAAAAAAATAAACCATTATCACAAAGTTAAATAAATTGAAGCTTTTAAAATTCATTTATTCCTCCTTAAATTTATTAGTGATTTTTCCGTAATTGATTTAATTATTTATAAAATCATACAGATTAATTCACATAAACTTCAGAAAAATGACCATAATGATCATTATAATCCCATTTAGGTTTTATTTAGGGGTTGATCTGATTTAAACTTCTTACGTTGAATAAATAATTTGCATCCAAATGCTAAGAAATTGATAACAAATTCTAAAATCCTATTTATTCGTATTGTGCTTAATTATACATAACATATATATATTTAAGTTAGCATATTTGCTATCCTTTTACTTAAATTTATTTCAGTTCAAATTTTTTAAGAAATAGTGAAAATTTTCTACTGTAAAAATTTCATTCTAAACGTTAATAAAAATCTTAAGAAACGTTCTAAACACTAATACTTTTTACATAAATTTCATGAAATTTTATTCTTCCACTTCGTTTTTACAAAAAAAAGGAGGAATTTTTCTCCTAATTTCCACTCTTTCGGTTATTAGAAAGAAAATTGTACATTAAAGAAATTAATCTCCAAAATTATTATTAATAAAATAACTCAATCCATTCCCTTATCTAGAAAAATGAAAATAAGCCGCGTTTCAATTTGTGTTCATATTGAAACCCAGCTGTGGTTTAACACACCAGCAATTTTATTGTGCAAAATACATACGTGCATATGCTCTCTTCAGACCGCATCCCCGACGTTTTGCAAAGAGAGCCGCGTGTTTCTCACCAACATGAATGGCAGCTTCATCTTCAAAATTTACGGACACGCGCACAGATTGGGGGTTATTGAAAATGAACTGAAATTCAGGATAGCTATGATAAAACTCCTTCCTATATTGAAAAGAACTCTTGTTAGCATTAGGTGAACGATTCAATTATACGTACGAGACCAAAAAAAAAGGAATCAGGTGTTAGAGTGGAAATCTATTCTTCTCAAACACGGATTCTAAAATAAAGTAACAGTATATAAGTATGCAGCATTGATGTGGTACTTGAATTATATTCATATGAAATAAAAACAGCAAAGTAGATTTAATTAATAAAATTCGTCATCTACTTTAATAAAGTGCAAAAAAGAAGAAATAAAATAGCAAAAATAAAAGAAAAAAACAAAAAGGGAAAAAGTGGTAAAATTAATGAAAAGAAGAATAAAAACATTGAGCGATAATATATGTTAAAAGAGAATATAAATATAAGAAATGTAAATAGGAATATCAAAATAAGCGGAAAATATATTTTTGAAACAAATGCCTATATTTATAAGGAAATTCTCATCGCATTTCAAGAGTGCATTTTCTATTTCGCTGAATAGAGACCACAAAAATTGAAGGAGAATGAATCCTTTTGCAATTAAATTACTATCAACCTTGGAGAAGTTTAAATAAAATGGGCTTTCAAATGAACCACACTTATCTCATGTTTCGAGTTCTTAAAAGTCAATCTAGTTACCCGTGAAACAGCAGGAGGTTATAGACAATAAATTAGGAAATTATGGGTTAAGATAAAGTTCGAGAAAATTTAGCGAATTCCCCAATGGTTAGTTTGAGTGTCTAAAAACGGAAAAGTATCTATAAAATGGGCCTTTGGAAAGAAGAAGCATCAATTGGAAATATTCAAAGTGGGGGTTAATATAAACAACTAACTAAAATTGAAGTGAAAAATATAATTAAGTCTAAAAGCCATGAAAATAGCACGAAAACGTTTATTAATTTATAGAATACACTAATGTAAAATGTACAGCTGTCAAATATTGGTATTTTCAAAAGATTGGAAGTCACACGTAACCAAATAAATATTATAAATTTTCCATCTTCCCCATAAACAATTGACTGAAACTACTATTTCAGACTGTAAAAAACAGGAAAGAAAGTAAGTATTCAGAAAGGGGAGAGATCTCAGATTTCCTAGCAAAATTAAATCAATAAAAACAGAGGAATTATCCATAACGTCCTCTACACACACATACACATACACACAAGGGTGGTTATAACGTGTAGTTGTTACGAACGATATCATTTTTAAACCATAGCATAGTGCTACATTTTTACACTTTTACTTCTTTTAAACTTATTGTTAAAATTTATAGTCCTTATATGAAATAGTCAAAAGAAAAACTTTTGAAATCGAGAAAATGTGGTTCGAGTATCGCCTACAGGGCGGTCGTCACCCGTATATCTATACGGGTGACCGCCCTGGATGATGTGATGGACCTTCAAGTCACTCTATAGCCAATACCAAATCCTTTATACAGGAAAGTTCTCATTATAAAAGGTATAAATATTATAAAACGGTAGACCAAATCCTTACAGGCAACATGTTTATTATGTAAAAGTATAGGGAACCAAAATTTCTGCAGTAATTTCGTTGCTACAAGTTGTGCCGGGCGTCATCGTACATCGTATAGTTACAAACGATTTAAAATGTACATATAGATTAAAATTTAATCTCAAAAAGAAAAATATTCTTTGGAGAAGTCCTTGCTGAGAAAGCATAAATTAGGAATATGAAAGAAAAGAATAAACAGAGAATATGCAAGAAAAGCATAAATTGAGGCTATGCAAGAAAAGGGATAAATTAAGTAAATGTACGAGAAAAGTATAAAATGAGACATGCATGGACAACTAACGAAAAGTATAATCACGATACCCTGAAGATTACTCAAATTCCGACATTAGCAATTTGCGCGGTCACTAGGGTTTTCAACTTGTAAGAAAGGATTTTTTCCTTTTAAACCAAATATCGCATTTTGCGAATGTATTAATGCTATAATTTCATTAAGTCTGTCATGGAAACAGTCCAAATTACAGATTAGAAATCCATGATGATGTTAAAATCAGTCAAAATGCATAATGAAGGAAATTAATATAACTAAAAAACGTGAGTGGTTTTATATATTTACATTCCGAAGTGTAAGATCAATGGCATATAATTGTTACTTATTATTTTTAATATTTTCGCCACGTTTTAATTATTTTTTTAATTAGTCTCAATTTTTAAATATTATTAGCAGTAAAATCATCAGCTAAATTAATCAATCAGCGAATGAAACTTCTCAGAATATAACCATATATCACTTAATTTTATAAAAAAAATGAGTATGCTCTTTTAAAACATACCGAGCTCTATTAGAAATATATATAGAAATAAGATAGAAATAGATAGAAATAATTAGATAAAAATGGTCAGAGATATAAGAACTGCGATTTTTCCACCATTCTTCCTTTAAAACTAGCGAATAAAAATGTAAAATTCTAAAGCTTTTATTTTCGAAAACTACTGATTTCAGTTTTCTTTTGTCATCAGTCGACATCCCGTGTGTCTGTTTGCGCGTGCTTCTTTTTACAGAACTACAGCTGACCAGTTTTTCAGACAAAGCATGCTGATCTTTCTTTCATATATTCAAATTAAAATTACGAAAAATAAAACTAACAGATAATGAATAATCAAAGTATATATTGTTAACTCATATGCCTCAGATTTCCAACATTTGCATTTTTTCATGAGGAAAAATTGAATAATATTGATATGTGGCATTCTTCTACCAGTTTACATACTAGTAATATTGTATACATTATTAATATACTATTATACAAAATAGTTATACACTATTAGTGATTTACATATGAATGATAATTTTTCGCGAATTGAATGAAACTATTCTCATTAAAGGTACTTTTTAAAACATTAAGAAATTTTTTTGAAATGAAAAAAACTTGGTTTCTCTCTCTCTCTCCTTTGTTAGATTTATCTTTGCATCACCTTTTTCCCTTTCTCTCTAAATATTTTAACGGTGTTTGTACTTCAATGTTATTTCCCCTTTTCGTTTATGTCTTTACTTTTATCTCCATTTTATTTCTTTAGTTACACTCGATTTTATTTCTTTTAAATATTTTCACGCTTTTATTTTCAACTAGCGATTCATTTTACTAATTACGGTTATTAAAAACTAATGTCCATATCTCTATGTCATTATTTACTGAAACAATTGAAAACATATATAACCCGGACTTGATTTATCCTACCTACAAAAATGAACAGCGAAAAAATATATTTTCGAGATAAATTATTTTTCTCTTGATTAAAATGAAATTTAAACATTATTAGAAGTTGTCACTGATTTTAAAAACTGCTATATGATATTGAAAACGTGTTTTAGTGGATTTAAATACCGTCTTTGTTTCAGTAAATTTGACTCAAATAGCAAAAAAATTGGTTCTGTGTAAAATTATCCTTCTTCGGACGTTTCGTTTCAGCTGGATCCTTCGGAAGATTTTGGAAATATATCATAAAGTTTCTGAGCGTGGCAATTTTTCATAAGCCTTTCATATTTTTCAAGTATTCTTTTAATGTATTATTGTGTTCAAATATCGTATAAATGTATCGTAGATAGGAGATTAAATTGTGCCCTTAGTGCCACCTCACTAGTGCAGGGAAGACTTGGGATTAAAAAATACACAAATATAAATAATTTTTCACAAAATTTTATAATCATGCGATTTTTAAATACTGCGTGTAACATTTTTGTTTGTTACGGAAGTCCTGCTCATTATAAAAAGCGATATATTCAATAGCTAAGTTAGTTCTTTCCAAATTAAATTATTGTATTACACTGAAAGTTTTTAAAAATAAACGAAAATTTATTATGTACATGCTTTCTCTTCATACTGAAGTAGAATTCTTAAAGTTAGTTTGTAAACGACAAATGCAGTACATACATATATTATTACTATTGTCGTAAACAAAATGTTTTTTAAAAAATAGGTGAATAATATTAATTTCCCGAAAAATTGCGCATGTATTCACCTTTAAAGAATTAGAAACACACACGCCATATATGGTGTATACACAAATTTAAGTAAGCACCTTAGTTGCGATGAAAATGTTTTATGCGAGAGTGTGAACTTTTAAAATTCATTTTTATGTCATTATAATTTATGATTACTTAAATAAGGTAAAGCGCAACATCCTAAGCCGTGACTAATCACATTGCCTTTTTTTTTCTTTTGGTATTGTATATTGAATATAGAATTCGGAAATAATGCTGCTTCCCAACATTCTGTAAAAAGGAAGGAAAAGTTGCTTTTGGACAAAAGCAACTGGAAGAAGAGAAATAAAATGCCAGTACCTAACCCAATCAACTGCCCATACTGTGGGTTTAGCAAATGTTCATGCTGGAGGTAGTCTACTAATGGAATTAGCTATTTAAAGAATTAGAGGAAATTCCATTAAGCCGTTTAAAGAAGTATCACAGGGGATGTCCAGAAAGTCTTAACTGTTTCGGTACATAAGTCCGGAGCATGCTCTCTCGGGACTATTGGACAGCGGGGCCCAAAACTACGCATGGAAGTGGGTCCCTGTAATTAATGGCGCTCGTTAGAAGAACTTAATGGGCGACATTGGGGTCCCTAGGGGAGAACTGGCCCCTGACGAGGTGGGGACGGGGGACATTGGCCGGTAACTGTTGATTGCCAAGGCCGCTGACCAACAAATGAAATGCTTTTAACGGGATTACCAGGGATTACTTGGTCAGGGTTGGGGTTATAAAACCAACTCTGGAATAAATCGCCAACTCAATCAAAAACCTTACGAGGATTCTTTTATTGTCTATAACGAGGGGAAAAGTCTTGAGATTACATTGAGATACATTGAGGCTATTTTTTAATTGGTTAATTGCAATTAATTTCAATTGCATGACCGCCAAGAAAGGTTTTTAAAAAAATAATCTGTTCCCAAATGTGGTCATCACTATTTCAAAAATGATTATTTTTTTGGGAAGATATATAAGGATAACACAATGTTCACCTTATTTTTATTTAAGAGAGAATTTTGAATTTCTATGATGCATGAAACTTAATCAATAGGGCATTAATATGACATTGATACGAATAACAAAACTGTAGATTCTTGAATGTATGTTTGCAATAATTATATATTGTATATTCATGCCAATAATCATGTATTGTATATTAGTGCAAATTAATTATATGTTACATATAAAATAAAAAAAACATCTTAAATAACAAGTAAAAAATACGAATTATGATTTTTAATTCTGAGCTACAATACGAATGCTAAATTCTATTTTCTGGTAGCATCACCATTTCCTCTAAGGTTGAGTGATGATAAGAGCAGTCCTTTTAGTAGGAAGCGTATCACCAAGAGCACACCTTGACCTCTTCAATATACGGTTCGCCTTGGGGACCGGCCCTTAATTGTTCTTTTCATAGAATATAGTTTCATAGCCGCTTTTTTAGGGTAGTTAATTTTACAGAAGTTGTTCATCTAAATCCACCTATTAGATTTTGGAACAAAAGTTGAATGTCAAAGAAATGTAAGCTGAATAGAACTGAATGGTATTTAAATTTTAATAGAAATTTGAAAAGGTAATTTTTATCGTTAGCCTATTAGCAAAAAAGTAAATAAGCATTTTGAAAGTAGTTTTAAAATTGAATTATTAATTTAAATCAATCCTTCTTTAATAAAGCGTAGCCAGATGTACAAAATAAACTGATCTTTACTTAAAGACGGTTGAAATATGAGACTACTTTTCTTTTAGAGATGTCGAATTTATCTCAAATACATGAAAATAACTTAATTTAACTGATCATTAACGAGATGCTGATTTTACTGCACAAATCTTCAGAAATACACTAAAATTTTTAATATAAAGTTGCCAAACCGTATTTAGATCTGAAATATGAAATTAAAAAAAATGCATTTATAATGATGATGTATTTATTACGTAATGATGTATTATTACGTGGATTTATAATGAACTAATGAACAACTGTAATTGTCAGAATGAAAGCAGGTAGGGTTGCTTCCATAATCAGTTAGCAGAGAATAGTTTACATTCAATTAAATTTAGGATTAAGTATATTTAAATTTAATTTATGACCTTAAGTAGCTAATGTTGATTTAGAAAAAAGGGTGTGGGTGAGGATCTTCTGATTTCTTGCTTTAGAGTGTGCCATTTGCTAAAAATAAAAAAGCAGATTTAAGAATAACTACACCAAACTTTTGTTCATTTCGAAAGTATTTCTCTTAGTTCCAGTACATGTCATTATCCCATTTAGATCAAATAACGAACACCGCTGAAACACTTTTTGCATCTTCCTTCCTATTTTATTCCGTTCTATTTATTCAGATGTATATTTTAGGGTTATAGTGTACTATTTTGAACTTTTAATAATATGTATAATTATTTTATACATCATATATTAAAAACATACGAATTTAAATCACAAATTTCAATTATTTTTCTTACTCTCACCGTGTTCTTAAAAACATTCAGCTTTACTAATATGGGCTATTAATAAATCACCCGCATGTGTAAGATTAATGTAATTTTAAGCCTGCTAAACAGTGTGTAATATGATAGTTTAAAAAATACTGAGTTTTTATTGGTGAAAAAATAAGTTAAATTTCTCTGTTCTCCTACAGCATATGGGTTCTTGTGAAAGTAAATTAATAAATTTCACAACTTTCTCAAATTATTACAACATTTTTCGTCATTTCGTTTCAAAAATTTTATTACTTTACTCCAATTTTATATATTTAAAGACACAAACTTTTGCTCTATTGTGTATTCAGGGCGAGACTTATGCACTTTTTACCATCTAATGTTCATTAAATTGCATATTCATTTAAAAATATAAATTGTATTTTTCTGGAAATGTGCGAGTTATAGTAAATATATGCAAGTGTCTTATTAGTAGTTTTAAATTAGTGGTTTAGAATTCAAATGTAGATCAAAAAGTGTTGTTCGTGGTTAAAATTTTAGGCTATGTTACTTTTTCTCCCAAACTTCATTCCAAAAATTTATGTTCTCCCGAGAAGCAGGAGGTTTTCCTACATACTTCGCTCTTTCCGTTTCTTTCCCTTTCGCTCTCTCTCTCTCTCTCTTTCTCTTTTCCCCCTCTTTCTCTCAGATCGTCTTTCACAACTCAATCAACTAATACCGCTCTCAGCAAACGATACTCAGGCAACCAATCAAAGCCTGTTCCCATAAAGCTCCTCCTCCAATCGAGAGTGGCATTTACTCGGCCAATCCTCAACCTGTAACGGAGCATGCGCTGGTTTCGAAACATGCCGAAAAATGGTTGCACAAGTGTAGATACCCACAATACACGCAGCAAGGATTAGAGGGAAGGATTCGTTATAGCTCGAGAAAAAAGTTTCAGATAGAGCCAAACTAAAATCTTACTTAAATTAATCAAAATTTATCCTCTTCATAATTTTTTCATAATTTCGAGAATTCCGAAAGCGTAATAGTTCAATTTTTTAAATTATGGGAGTATTTTTGGATAAAAATTGTACAATTTAATTCAACAAAAAGTAATATCTATCTTTGTGAAATTTTTAATATTTTTGTTCGTAATTTTGGAACCTTAAAATTTAAAATCGCATCCTTCTTATGTTGAAAGAATTCTGCATTAATTAATTAATTAATTAATGTTGCAAATATTATATTCCATTAAAAATGGAAAATAAAATCTTGTGTGCTGCTCTGAATTTAAGAAGTCGATCATTTTAACTGAGCAAAAGAAAAATATAAATAATCGAAAAGGCAATATATAAGCCCATTTAATGAAAATTCAGAAAAGATTTCGTAATATATTTATGGTGCGATTGCGTAATAAATATCTGAAGGAGAAAATATTTTAATTAATGTGATTGATACTAATAGTGAGTTAAACCAATTTGCTTATTAAGTAGTTAAATTTGCATATAATCTCACCTCAGAAGAAATATAAAAGCGGCTTAAAATGGTTATCATACTTTTCATTAAGTATTCTTCTGATACCTTGCTGAAGAAACGTTAACGTTATTGAAGACTGCAGTTAAGTTTTACAGCTTTTCACAAGTTTGAGTTTTTATCGTCAACTAGAAATTGAAAACAAAACGCAATGATTGGACTGAGCAGATCTCCAGAATCTAGTCGCCTGATGTCAGAGACAGATCGTGAAGATTCTCCTCCGCCAGCACCTGATGTGACGGCCGTAAGTAGTATATTTCCTTGGTTTATATATATATGTGTTATTTAGATACATTTAGCAAGGGTTCTAAGCGAATGGAAACACTAAATATAATTGTAGACACACGTAAATGTAACATATTTTTTACGTACTCCAGATATTTGAAAAATGCGTGCAGAAGTAATTTCAAAAGTTTGTCAATCGAAATGTTACATTTAAATAGAAAAGAAAGAGTCATCAATAAGCAGATTTGATTAGCTCAAGTCTCTAGTTGAAAAATACATATATGTATATTTTTTAAATTATAATTTAAATTAGAATTTTTAATTTTATAATAAATATGCTAATTTTATTAAAAATAATCTGAACTTTTATTTTACAAAAATGTTTCAATGAAAATGAAAAAGAAATAATGAGCTGCAATTTTCATCTTTTCTTAAAGAAGTTAAAATACTTATAATATTGGGTAATGATTAACATTTGACTTAAAACAAACATATCAGGTGTATTAGAGTGAATGTTTATGAAATTATTAATTTATGATCTCAAGCACATATTTTAAAGCAGAAGATCCCCGCGAAATGAATAAAAAATATTTTTTAAAACACATGTGCTGAAATAGGCAATAATTTTGAAATATGGATATCAATTTGTAATATACGAACATATACTAAGAACTATAGCCTGAGCTGAAAAGCGTGGGTAGCATAACTTTATTTTATTTATAAATTTATAGTAAATCCTCTTTCTGTGAGCAAATTTTCAACGATAAAAATTGTTATTGAAGATTATATTAAAGTTTCATTTCAGTATTTATTCAGAATAACCACGTTTAATAAAGTGTTTGCATGTTTTTGATGTCAAATAATTTTTACAGTTATTTCAAGTTAAATTAAGCGTCTAATATATTTAAATAAACTATATTTTGCACATAAGAACCTTCAAAATGTTTTCATGTAATTAATTATATTTATGAATATTTTTTGTTGGAGTTAGTGACTACAAACGTATAACTAAATTTTCAGAATTAAAGAAAAAATGTTATTATAAATGCATTCAAAATAACACGATAACTAAATATATAAAAAAATTTGGTAGTAAAGTTAATAAAGGAAATAAACAAGTAACCAAGACGTTAAAATGTTTGAATATCGCACTAAAAATGCTAATTGACGTATGTACCCCTGAGCATTTATTATTTATTTATTACTTCTTATAAATTTATCCTTTTCTCTGAAAAGTTCAAATCTCAGAAAAAAAGGAAGTGCGCATACAATAACACCCACAGCAGTTTTCTTCGAGATAATATCTGTAAATGGATGTAATTATCAGCGGATATATATATATATATATATATATATATATATATATATATATATATATATATATATATATATATATATATATATATATGTATATATATATATATATATATATGTATGTATATATATATATATATATATATATATATATACTGAGTATACGAGCGTCATAAGTAGTTTTCTAGTCGTTGAAATTATAAATAATGCAGTCAAACGAATTGTCATAAAAATTGTCTCTCTTATGCTGAGTTATTATTAAAATATTTATAAGATTTTACTATTATTATATTATTATAATCATATTATTTATTTTCATTAGTTATGTACATGGCACTCTTTATTTACAAAAAAGAAGAAAAATGTTTAAAAATACATGACAATTTTCCCAAATACGAATAAAATGGTAATAAAGGCAATTTTCTTCTCATCTCTGTATAATGCATTTTGAAAATAGAAAACAAATGTGTTGATTAAACATTAAGTGGTTATCTTTGTAAATAATTGTGAGCGATTATGTCTATTAAAATTCTAATTAAACAGTATATCGCGGTCAAGAAGAGTAAAAATTGCAAAAGTTTTTGAACTTATAAGGCGCACCTTTTTCATAAGAATTAACAACAAAATATATGCTCTGGAAGGAAAATTTGAATAAAATAAAATACAAGAAAGTAGTGTAGATATATATTATTTTACGTATCTTTTGTCAAACAAGAATATTTATTCTCAAATTTATATATTATTTTTATTCAAAAGTAGTTGTAAATGTTTTTGTTTGGTTTTCTTCTTTAAAACAAAACCTAAACAACTTTAAACAATGAGGCATTTATATTTGATGAATGGAAAAACCAAGCCTGATGCAAAATCATAAGTTTTTCAAACAAGAAACTCAAACTGCTTGCCTTTTTAAATATAATTTTTTAATATTATGAATTAAAGATCACACCAGTAATTTCTAATCGATTTAAATTTCACGCTACAAGAAAGAAAGAAAAAGTAACCACAAAATCTAAAAGCGACAAATTTAAGCAATGTTTAATTAATTACAGTTAAGTGTGGACATTTTGTATGAAAAATGCAATTTTTGCTATATTTTTACTGTCTTTTAAAAATATTAAACAAATAAAATACATGTTATAATAATAATGACTTAGTTACAAAATACCGTCAGTTTTAACAAAACAAGGCGATGGGTAATGTGAACACGTGATGTCTACAAATATTTCCGATCCCATTATATAGTAGTGACACCTGAAATCACTACTATTTAACCTGACTTCTTTTAACTATCATTTTAGAAGATAATTCTCGTAACAAGCCCTAGCTTTCTTCCTTATTTGCTTCCTTTAAAATCAGCCAACAACATAACAAATCGCTTATTATTCAATTATTCTCAGATATAACCTAAACGTTACCAAACACTTTCTTTATTGAATCGTGTAAAATAAAACTTCAATAAAGTTAGCATGCAATGTATATCTGTTTTTAATAAAAAAATTATTATTATCATTATTTTTGTTATACATTGTTGTACTACATAACATCAAGAAAATAAGCACATCCTCTAAATTTGGAGTTCTTTGTTCGATTCAAATCTCGCTCGGAAACCCAAGAACTGTCCACATATTCTTCTTTTTCTTACTATTTTATATTATTATAATTATTTCCATTTTTAATATTACAAAATTATAATTTTTGTTATTATTATTATTATATGAAGTTGCGTAAAACGATCAGAATTTTACAAACGAAGGTTTGCATTTATTAAATATCAAAAAATCGAAACCTCTGTTAATTGAATTGCGATTTCCTAAAAGACATCACTTACATAATGGCGTATATAATTGTTTTAAATAATATTAAATGAATGAAAATTTCGTTTAAAAAATTTAACCACTTTCCTGAATTTGGAATGTGAAAAGAGTTTAAAAAAGGAATAAATAGGAAAACGGATATTTTGCCCCTTCGGAATGGCTTCCCAGCCGATAGATTAAATCAGCCGCAAAGATCTCTTTCAGGTGCAAAGTTGCGACTACTCCCAACCCACTGCAGCGAAGCGTTAGATCGGAAGCATCGCAAACAAAGGAAACATTTCACTACATCTTATTTACGAATTATAAATATTCTCACTTTATAAAGACATCCATACACATATTAAATGTATCCATAAAGTTTTTATATTTGAATAAAAATAGTAGACATTTTTCTTCTTTACATAGGTGATTCCGAGCATTACTTTCGAAACTTTTAGTACAGGCATTCTTGTACCAAAAGCATTTATCAACTGAAATTATTTTTTAAACATTTACGTATTTACTGAAATTAAATTTGGTGTACTAATTTGTATAAAATACATTTATTTATATAAAAATCTGTAAGTTTTATAAGTTAACGAAGTACAAAAGAACACAAATTTTCATTTTTATTAAAAGTTAAATGTCCTACATATGGCTAGTAGAACGTTTATTATTTAGTAATTAGTAATCAGAATATTTCAATTTGTAGAAGTAGGGGTGGTACTGATCATTAGAGGTTTCGCATAAAAATATCAATCCTTCAGGGAAATAATGTGTGCTGCAAACGCCATAAGGATATATATAATCATGTCAAAGGGGTTTACTCTTCGGAAAAGTGTAGGTTGTGTATGAAATAAATCAAGATTGTTTTCGCAACTTCTACTTTTTATCTAAACTAAAATAACTGTTATTAATAAGCTATTGTCGGGAAAAGAAAGGCGACTATTCCAGATCGGGCTTCAACTTGCAGCCTTCAGGGTATTAATCTGATGCTACAATCACGCTTCTAGTGGGACTAACCACATATGATTTTTACTTTGTACTTAAGTCTTCACTCAACTAAAAATTTTCCTTTGTGAATTTTGCTCAGCCTATTTTTTCTGGATTAAAATTTGTTGTTTAAAAATGTTTCCGGCTTGATGAAAAAAGTTAAGGAAGTCGAAAAATAACCTTGGTTTAAACCTCCTCGATTTCTTACTTTCAGAAAGTGATATTTCTTTTATAGAAGTAATCACGGAAAGAAGACTAGACATAGTTGGCTTATATGGCTAAGTAATCATAGCATCAGACAAGTAATCGAAGGTTCAGTTTCTAAAAATATCCTAATTAACCTAAGAACTCTCGTTCCACATGTTCGATTCCTTACATTCCATAGTGTCTCACTTTATCTCAGTTCTTATATTAGGAAAGCATAAGTCAGGTGATTTTCTAAATTATTTCTGATCTAAGTTTTTTATAGCCTTATTATTTCCATATATTTATTTTTCTTTATTCTTTCGTACATTTTAATTATTAGGCAATATCCGTGGACTTCAAAAATGGGCAAAATATTATAGTTTTTGTTATATATTTCCAATTTATTTTATTTTTCCAAGTTATTATATTAAAAAATCTTTTCTGAATCTTTTCGAATATTTAAAAAAAATATTTTTTTATGTAATCCCCCATACACTATTGCAATATACCACATGGCTGTATGTAAAAAAATACTGTAAATCCATTTTTTTAGAAAAGTGTATTTGTATCTTTTTATCAAACCCTTACTTATTTCCTGGAAACAGGCAGTGATATATCTTAGAAATTTCACTAGTTTAATTGATATTCCCATTCAAAAGCAGTTATAAAGTGTTATACTCAATAGCATTTAGACTTGCTGTGGCCTTTATATGCTTTATACGGGTACCAGGAGGGCTTGTTAAGTGTTAGTAACAAATTTAAATGCCATTGAATGTCCGCGACACTGCTATACTAAATTCTTTATTCAGGCGATCAGTGTGTCAAATTTCGGTTTTCCTCTTAGCTTTATTGAAAAGAAAATTATAATTATTTCAATTAGGCTTCAATTTTTTCTGGTCTTAAGTTTTAGTTGTGATAATTCCGGATTTAAGAAACAGTGTTTAGTTCTTTGCGAAGAGCAACTATAACCGATACTCTCTGCGGCTAATTTAAAAATGGCCTAGTATATGATATGCAAGGAAATGATGTTCTTCATAGCGATGTTATATTTTCCGATGTTATTTTCCTGATTATGGTCATCATGCCTGATACTCTTACTTGACTTTCCTGATTCTTAAATTGTGCTTTCATCCGCAGGATTTTCTATTATCTTTATTAAAAATTTGAAATAATTGTATATGAAAACTTTAAATTATATTCGTTTCGAAGGCAATAATACCAGTATGTTTAGAATCAAATATAATTCTGTATTTGAAGTCACTAAAGTTAGATATGATTACTTATTTTAATGTTTATTTGGGCATTTCCCGTTCTTTAATAGCTACTTCATGCAAAGAACGTTATATATAACCGTCAGCACATTTTACGTATTATTACAGAGCCAATTTCATATTGTAGATATACTAATTTATGAACTAGGACCTCATCGTAGACACGAGAGAAAGAGAGAGAGGGAGGGGGGAGCGATAGATAAAAAATTCTAAAGAAACAGATTATTTCAAGCCAGAAGAAGTCCCCAAGTTTGCTTAAAATCTGTTTCGTAGTCATGCTATAAACTTTATTAAAATACCTAATAAATTTAATTTTAAATTTGATTGGAATGTGTTTTCTAATTATTCCTTGGTTTGGGGGACTAAACAAATATTTATACTACCACAATAAAATTTTACTTCAAAATTATAAGCCGTTTTGTGACAAAAGTTATAAAAGGAGTAAAATGCCCAAAAGAGTGATATAGTGGGCTTTTAAATCCGTTAATCACTGTATGAGTTTTGATGCAACTCCAAAGCACAAGCTTCTTTTTTCCTGAATTAGCTTTCAAAATAAAAAATGGCGTTTAATTTATGAATAATGAATACACACGCTTCAAAAAATAGAGTCACCATAAAAATTAGCAGAATTTTAAGAGTTTGGTTAAGAATAGATGGAAATATGTCATTATTATTTAAATAAAAAATTATCTCATAATATCGACTATTTATCAAATTTACAAAAGTGTTTAATTGCAATGAAATAAATGGGTGGAAGGCGTATAAGTCATTCAAATATTAGTGATATTTTACAAGTTTATCTCAATTCAGAAATGTGGATTTATGTTATTTATTAATTGAAATGTTTTAGTGCTCGTTGAAAACAATTCTTTTGTAAAAAATAATTTGAGAATGTGGAAGAAAAAATCCTTCGTTATATTTTTTATGAAATGATATATTTATATATCTATATGCTTTATATTATATTAATTTATATGAAATACAATAAAATGATATATTAATAATATTACTGACTCTGGTCAATAGTTTATTGATAAAATCCTTGTGATGGAAGAACATTTTAGAATTTAGGAAATAATGCATCATTTGCCGATGGTCAAACAATTATAAACAATTATATTAAGTTTAGGAATATTAAATACTAAAAGATGAAAATCCGATTTCATAGACTAGTAATAGATTCAATTAATTATATATATAATTATAAGGAATAAATATCTTCGTTTTTTATTATTATTTTTCTTATTTCACCAAACGCTTAGTGGCATGTTCAATTAAGTGACTTTTTTATCGTGGAAATTAAATTCAACCCTAGTTAATTCGAATAATCCATTCTTTATTGTACTTGCACACATTTATTATATAAGTTAGCGAGTGATATTTAAAATATAATCGAAGCTACGCATATTTGTAAGATTCAAAAATTTAAGAATTCCTTAAATAAAAAATAGACGAAAAGTTAATAAAACTTATAAGTTAATTAACACTATAGAATAAAAAGCTTTTTTAATATACCAATTTTGTGAGTACATATGTTGTGATTGTAAATTACACTGATAAATTAACTAGATGGCACTAGTTTTATCAAATATAAATTACTTTTTATAAGTCGCCAAAAAATTATATTCATTATAAGAGCCTTTATCTTTATATTCTTCGATCAATTCTTGGAAAGAACTCCCATAAGGTAAATATTAAAATGTTTTACGATAAAAATAAATAGAATTTGATTTTAAAATTCAATATAGGAAAAAATTATTTATATGAATCTCTCCCATTAGCCACTTTCAAGGGATAGATGAAAATATCGCTAAGTATGGTGTGTATAATTCTATAGAATATTTGCCGGAAATAGAATATTTATCACAAAATATCTCTATTTAACAGAAATAGTTGTTAATAGGGACGGCGCTACTGCGAAATAATACAGTCAGTGCCGGATTAAGGCTTTTATAGCCCTAAAGAATATGGCCCCTCAATATTTAGTCAGTAGAACATGAGTTTTTCCTTTGAAGCTCATTTAGTATCTAGGTACGCCAATAAAGAAAATTTATCGGGCATTTACAAATAAACAAGATTAAAGTGACGCTTAAATTTTAATAGCAGCAGGTCCCTTTAAGGCCTCTTCGGGAGTCTCAAAATCACAGAGTCATAGGCTCACGCCTACTTGGCCTATACGTAAATCCGGCCCTGATTGCTGTGTCGTAATTAAATAAAAATTAATTTTCATTTAAATCGTTCGCAATTTTTTCTTCAATTACATTGTGTTAATTAAGAGTTTAAATGGTAAACTGTAACAACTATACAAAATTACCTAATACAATTTCGGCCCTGCGGTGGCGCAGTGTGGTAACGCGTTCTCCTATTGCGCGGCTAATCCGGGTTCGACTCCCAGCAGTGCAAAAAGAACGCTTACTCAGAGATCTCATAAAGATCGCACTGCTCACTGTAGTCCGGGGTTTGGTTCCCTAGGCCTTAAGAGGTTCGGATTCCTCGGAAAACAGTAGGTCCCGGCGCAGCATGACCACTGTAGTCTTTGAGCCGTAAAACCATAAGCAAGCTAATGCAATTTCATCAAACTCAGCTTGTTTGAATCACTGAGCGTGTAATTGAAGTATTTTATGTAAAATAGTTTGAAACTAATTATTTGAGTTGTCAAAGAAAAATATTAATTATTTTAATTTCTGATTTCATTTGAACAATACAATTATTCATTAATTTTTGCATTGGCTGTAGTCAATAATTATGGCATTAATATAATCTTTTAATACTAAAACCCATCTATGGCTGATAATCTATTTATTTTTTATATACGCGAAATTAGAAAATTTACGATAATATATAAAAACGATATTAAAATCTCTTTAAAATAATTTATATATAACTATCTGATTATTATTTTAAACTGAAATTTGTGGAGAAATTTGGGTATCAGTCTATGATGTTTGAAAAGTTGAATTGAAAATGTTTGTGATCAAATAACGTACACAATATACTATTTCCAAATATCTGAGAACAGTACAATTTAAATTAACATTTCATTCAGCTACAGTCGTACTTAACAGTTCAATACGTACAATTATGTATAATATTATCTACAAAAGGGGAATATAATTATTGTTGCCACTATGGGGAGAGGATATAAGAGTTTCTAAATAATTTAAGTTTTACGTCGAATATAAGTATGAGACGTAAACGAATTGCATAGGTGTACGTAAGCAGGAGTAACAAAAAGTTAACTGTTCCAAATAGAGTTATAATATATTAACATGGGGTATAATTACTCTTGGTGGTTCTACAAATTTCATATCAGTTCTCCATACTATTTACGTTAATATTAATCATTTCTTTATGTTACTGGTAGAGTCTAACTTAGATTTAACAAACATCTATTTTGGGAATTTCTTTATTTTTCGAACTGTTTTGTTAGACTCTGAAATACAAATGCTGCATTTACGATCTTTAGCGTGTTTGACACTTAATGAAGCTATTTAATGGGAACCGGAGACTTTGTGAAATAGAGGTTATACCAGGGTTGTCCAACTTTTTGAGCAGCGGGCCACTCAAAGAAATTTCACGGGTCTTCAAAGTTTCTTCCATTTATTTGTTTGTTTACTTGCGATATAGAAAGGAGTCACCCTTGCTGTTCCCACGGTTTTTCTTATTTCTAATAAAAAGTCTAAAATTTTTTTGGGGGGAATTTCTTTTATTCCAAATAGTTGTCGGTGGGCCGGATTAACACGGTTCGCGGGCCGGATCGTGGCCCGTGGGCCGTATGTTGGACAATCCTGGGTTTGACTGTATTTGTATATGAAATAAATTGAATTACGTCTTTGCACATGCCATGAATTACGTAGGGCTTTGTAAGTTGTCTTTAAATTTTGAGCATCAGTGTAACGTTGCAAACTATTAACATACACTATGAACCTTGATAAAACAAAAATACCATGAAGGATGTAAAATATAAATTGATAAGTATAAGGTTTACTAAAACATAATTATATGAAGGAATTTAGCTCTTTAACCATATTTTTGTCAATTATAACTAAAAAGTTGCTTGAATTAGTTATAGTGTTTTATTAGAAGTACAAAAAAATCTATTCAAGACATAAAATATAGTCTTTATGAATTTACATAATATCTGTCATAGGATTTTTCTTTCAGAAAGCTTTTATCGGTTCTGGCTTGAAACTTATATCGATTATAAAGTTCATATATACGCATGAAGCACTAAATCTTTTCTGAAGAGTTCGTAATTACTGAAACTAATAGATGTATTCCAAAATTATGTAAAGCTGCACTTCACATTTATTTATAAAATATGACTTATTTTTTAATACTTTTTAATAAACCATATTATACTAAATTAAACAACAATATTAATCAACGTTTATTGGCTTAGTGATACCAGCGCCGATGTTATGGCATGATTAGATGGTGAAACGGGGATAGAGGAAACGGGGTGGAAGGTCGTGGGTTCAGGTCCCACTGAACGCAGAAATATTTATTTTCTTTCGAACGTTTCACCATCTAATCACGCCATAACATCGGCGCTGGTATCACTACGCCAATAAACGTTGATTAATATTGTTGTTTGATTTAATCTGCGTAGTGTTCGATTTATATAAATACATATTATACTAGTTTTATTAGGATTTTTTGCCTTATTTCAGATATATTTATAAGATAGAGCAAAACATTTTTGATATTATTGAAATTAAACCATGAAATACTATTAAAGAAACTAATTAAAGAATATTGTTAATTACAGAACAAAAGTTAGTTTTAATTCTGAGATTTACATACAAGTATGTCGATTAATTTACTGATAAATCAATACACTCGTAAATTTCAAAATGGTAACGCAAATTTTTTAAAGATGTCACTTTTCATTTTTTAAAATAAAAAATTAATATTATTATTAATGACGTAAAACTATGCATGGTTACTTATACTAGATTGTTTTGGAGAAAAATCAATTTAGTAGGTTATTTTCCATAAAAAAGTCACTGAAATTAACGTAACTGTATATTATAATTACGTATTATATATTGAATATGCGTAATTTAAATTCAGTTTCATTTCAAGATCACCTGACAGCATTCTTCAATGAATTCCTCTTTACTGTGTAACATCAAGTTAAGTAAAATTCAAATACAGTGAAAATCGGTTATAACGACCTGCAAGGGACCGTGCAAATTCGGTCGTTATAAACGATATCTTTTTAAAATCATGGTAGCCTATAGTAATGCCCTGTAGAGTTTTATATATTATTTTGACAGTAAAAAGTATTAAACTTTTTGGTTTCAAAATTAAATAAAAACTTAATTATAATGAATTTAATTTCCGTTTATGTTAAATTATATTTATAGCCACACTAACTACATAGTACTTTCTTAGTTTTTTAAATTGAAAAAATTGTAGAAAATACTACTAAAGTATATAATGTAGAAAACAAATGTAATGAATAGTATTTTATTATACTAATGACTTCAGAACAGTGCCGGTTTAAGAGTTTTGTGGGCTCTACGCTGAAAAAATAGAATGGGCCCCCTTAAGAATATGACCCTCGTGATATTCAATTAATAAATCACTTTTTTAAAGTTTATTATCTTTAATATTCAGGTTTAGCAGTAATAAAACTTTCTCAGACATTTGTAAATAAACAAGATTGGAATAACGCTTTAATTTTGATAACTAATTTTAAATTTTAATAACTAACCTACGTGGTTCTGCTTTATGACTGTCAAGTCGCGTCGTTATATCCGATACGAATTTCCCTACTTATAATCTACGTAGACTACAAAATCGCCGTCGTTATATACGATGTCGTTATAACCGATATATTTAGTATGGAGTAGAATAGCAAACCAAACTACTTGTAAAAATTCCGTCGTTATATGCGATTGGTCGTTATAAGCGATTTTCACTGCATTTTAATTAGAATTTCTTTGAAAATATATATATATATATACAGAGAGAGAGAGAATTAAGAACAGGATATACAATGCTTTGCCTTTTGCAATATCATTAGTACAAATTTGTTTTGATTTCTCTTTAGAAAATAAATATTGCACGGAAATTCTCCAAATATTATAGTGGTGAAATGAAACATCAATTTGATACAAATTTACGTCACTGCGCAAAATATAAGATTTGACCATTTCACGGTCGCGTATTGTAACAGTAAAATAAAAATAAATGCCTGTACGGAATGATGTTCTGGAGCCCATTTGCCATTAGGCGACGAAGCGGGACCAGATTTTCTACAATTCCAATCAAAGATTTAGTGGTTTTCGCGCAAGTCTCCTGTCCAATTCATGATGCTGTCACTTCGCAAATCTGTTCCCAAACGGATCGCTGAACGTTTGTTTCGCTATCACACAGGGAAAACGGTGTTTAGTGTCAGTCTCCGGCCGACTAATGAGCGCCGATTCGCTCGCATTATTCCCCAAAACGTCAATTCTCCAAATACATCGTCTCCAATTAAGAATCCAACAGAGATATTAATAACAATAACCCGGTTTTACCTTTTTTTCTGAACGGCTACCGCGATTAACAACCATTTATAAATCACATTCCGTGCGATTATCAATATTGTATTTTGGGGGTCTCACCTCCAAACGTGACTAGCTTAGCATTAAACAGAAAACTTGCAGGGCTTTAATCCCATGGTGAAAAATGGATACAATTTCAGCAATCGCAAAAATCATTTTATTTTTTTAGCGTTCAGCGAATTTTCAACTACGATTATTGTTCCAAATTATAATATTTTATTTCACTAACGCTATGTTGAATAATAATCGAGGGTGGCAAAAATTATAGTATAATAAATTCCCCCACGAAAACTCACAAAAATCTCGCCCCGGAGGCTTTCTTGTGTTGACCATATTTGGCAATTGTGTTATCCCTGCGGAGGGTAATAATACCTTAACATCTTTACATACGGAGAAAGAGAGCGTTGTTTCCTGTCCTCATTCGTCTAGCGGTCCAAGACACTCCGGGCTAAACGGAGGGACCCTGGTTCGAATCCAGGATGGGGAAAGCGTCTCTTTTTCTCCAAAATTACATAAGCTCTAGTTTGAGCTGTAATTAATACGTGGGTGGCAAAAATTATTGTAAAATAATCGAGTACTTTCAGGATGCTCCTACAAATGTAATTCGTATGAGCAAATTACTTCACTTGTACGCATATTTACATACGCATGTGTTATATATATATATAGGATGCAAGATCCTTGCGCAGTCAGACTACAAACATAGACACGATCAAGTAGCGAAAATAGTCCACCAGAAATTGGCAGCGAATGCTGGCTTTCTGACAGAAAAATGCCCGTACTACAAATATGAGCCAGAGACCGTGCATGAGAACGAAACACACAAGCTTTACTGGGATAGAGCAATCATAACAGACAAGACAGTCCCACATAACCGTCCTGACATAACCCTCGTCGATAAATCGAATAAGACCACGTACTTAATCGACATAGCAGTACCCAACACCAATAACATACAGACAACCTACACAACGAAAATCACCAAGTACCAAGATCTCAGACATGAAGTACGAGATATATGGGGTATGGAAAAGATCCTCATCATCCCGTTAGTCATCTCAGCAACAGGGATAGTACCAAAAACGCTTGCGACGAATTTGGAGATACTCAACATTGACCCAAACACCTACATTGAAATACAAAAAGCCACAATCCTAAACACGTGTCACATTGTCAGGAAGTTTCTAGACATGGCACATTAAGAAGTGATGTAAAAAGAGGCTTGGGAACATGGCGCTCTGCCCGTCCCAAAGCCTGTTTCCGCCAAGAATGGGCGAGGAAAACTTTTATATATATATATATAAACAAGTAGAGCAAATTATTGTTTGTTGTATATTTTTCTTAAGTCGCACCGTTTTTGCACGATTTAATGATAATAAATAAAATATGCTTTTCACTGCGCTTAATAATTTATTGTTTCGTTTATTGGATATCATAGGTTTTATCTTTCTAAATTTTGTAATTTCTATTTCTTTCTTACAATCCTTAGTTTAAATCCAAGACAGAGTTATACTATCTGAGGTTTTAGAGTGTTTATATGGATTATGGCAATTTGATATTTCTTCTGAGTTAAATATTTGATTGAAATATAAGATAGTGATAAGGTTCAATGTTTTATAAAATTTGTAATATGACATTAGCGTACTAAAACGAATCCAATGGCGTAACTCTTCGCACAATATATTAAAAATATAAATCCAAAATTTTAAGCACGTATTAAAGTTTTTCAATTAGTAAATTAAAGATTTAATATACGTTTCAAATGGACTTGAAACGGCAACACGGCAAACCATCAGAAATGGCAACACTTCAGTGTTTGTTAGTTCACATGTAGTCCTGACAAAGAGCGCCCGAGTCTGTTGAAAATAAACGTTGAAAAACTTTTGTTCATCAATTGTTTCTGTGCCTACAACACTGGATTTGTATTTTTTAATTCAATTAGAGAATTAATTGTATTCATCTTTATCATTTAGACATTCTCTCCTACTTTTTTTTAATATTGAGTTTAAAAGAAAAACAATACATTATTTGCTGTGTATTATATTTCATGAATATTTAACTTCAGTTAGATAATTTCTTTGGGCGCGGTATTTCAGCATGCACATCATAAAATCGCAATTGAACGACAGTGCTGCCAAAATGAGCATGAGGAATGAGTACTATCGCCTAAGCCAATCTCACCGCTACTGAGCTACGTAGGGTTGCCGCCCGTTTTCTGTGATTACGTAGGCTTTTTTAATCAAGATTGGGGGAGGATGATCAACCGTATCTCTGGCAATGTCCACTTCATCATGAGCCATATTTAAGCACTCTCGCCTTCTCTTCAGCCTCCTCGCTAGTATTTGGTTATTTTTAGATGACAATCATTTGTTCCGCGACTACTGCCCAGACCAACCGTAGTGTCACTTAGTAATTAATAACTACTTACTATATAACGACCACAAAGAGAGTTAGGTAGACAGTTCGTGATTAATGGTCTATTATCTGACGTCATCTCTCAGTAGGCATGGTTTTTTGCATGAGTTCTTGTCCCTCCACATTAAAACACGCTTAAACATCAGTAAAGTAAAATTAAATGCAAACAAAATTTGGAAATAACGTTTAAAAATTTAATCGGCATGCTTATAAATGGTCAATAATGGTATACTTTATTTATAAGCTACATATTAAGATCTATAAATTGATTTCCAATGAAATAATATCATATATACTATATAGTTATAAATCTTAACCATTTTTTTAAAATTTCTTTAGAAATAATATATAAAAATGCATGAAAGTTTTTTTTATACAAAATGATAGTGAAGTTACATGCAATGAACACATAGGCCATGTTGCCGGAATAAAATGTTTGATTTGATTGAAGGGAAGACTTGTAAGATACTAATTACTTAGATAATCGAATACTCTCAAAAAAAGAGAAATTTTGACAAAAATCATTCTCTTCTTTGCTAGTACTTAATCATCTAATACAACTACATCATCGGCTTTAATGAGGAGGTTACTATAATTAAATACTAATTATTATTCACGTGTTCTCGCATGGTATAAGTAACTTGAAATTTTCGACCAATACGATGCATTTTTCATGGTGTTGCATTTCTAATGGCTAGCAGTTTATATGGCCCCTATATCTTTCTATATAAACTGCTAGCCATTTCTAATGGCTAGCAGTTTATATGAAAGATATAGGGGCCATTTTATCTGATAGCCGAAGTCGAAGCCAAAAAAATTAACTTTTATCCCAACGTTTAAATAAAATGCGTCTACAATGGTAATGAAATAAGAGGGCTAATGAATTAGATACATTGTTTTTTACAATATTTTATCTTCAAATGTTATAGCAAATTCATACTATCATTAAACAGTTTCTATTAAAGTATTTTGCTTTATTTGAATGAAGTTCGAAGGTCAAGCTTCCCCGTTTTCTTCCTTTTATGCTGTGTCTATATATTTTATTTCCATTATCATATTTGTTCAAATGTTTTAGTTTTGTAGTTATCAAATTTTATGCATATTTCTAAATGTTGATATATTTCATCCATAAAGAGAAATATTCGCGGTTCAGATACGAGTGTTTCTTTTTCCGATCATATTTATGGAGGACATCCTTCCTACTACGTTTGCGATTAGTATTTTTAGTTAAAAAGGCTAGTATCCTATATTTTTATAGTAATTATATGTTTTTATAGTACTTATATACCTTTTTATAGTACTTATATACGTGTTTGTAGTAATTATATACGTTTTCATAGTACTTATGTACGTTTTCATAGTACTTATATACGTTTTTATAGTACTTACATACGTGTTTATAGTGATTATAGTAATTATATACGTTTTTATAGTACTTATATACGTGTTTATATGTGCTTTTATATTAATTATATACTTTATAGTAATTATATAATTATAATTAAATATGGTAGTAATTTCTGATACCCTCACTTGAGCTCAAACTAGAGCTTTTAGTGCATAAGAGAAAAAAAAAAAGAGATTTTTTATTTTATTAATTCGTTCGCAGTTTATGGACCAAGGATATCTCAGATCCTATCACGCAAGCACTTGCGTTTTTCGAGGAATCTAAACCCCTTTTGCTGAAGGATTTAAACCCCTAACTGTGAATTGGTATTAAAAAAAAGCAAGATGTTGCTATAGAGAAGCCAACCGGGATTTCTTTTGGATGATAAATAAGCGTATTATCACTATGCCCCCTTGGGCATACAGGTTATTCAAGATGAATAGTGTGAACTTTTCAGAATTTAAGAAACAGCAATAAATCAAGTTGCAATTATAAAATTTGCTAATTTAGCGTTTTGGTGGGTATTGAAAATGAGGCATAGATGACTTTTCTTCAATTCGAATGCCAAGGAGAATAGAAGTGCTTTAAAACCATTTTCCTTTCGCATAGCGCTTCAGAGAATTTAATTATCAATAACTTTTCATCCTATTCCCCGCAGTGACTTTTCAACCTCCGTACAGTGATCTTTACGCACATTTAAAAGAATATTTTCTGCTTAAGTTAGCTGAAACATTAAGAAGGCAAACCTATTGCGACTCTCTAATATTTACTTGGATCCCGAAAAATCGCAGTTTCTCGTGCCTTGTGTAATCAAAGGAAAATCAAAACATCTAATTTTGAATAACCATGCGTCTCTAATTTTTCATTATCCAACATATTTATTTCCGTAATTAGTCTGCTCGCATTTTATCACACTAGCTATATGTAATCATTTATCTTCTATTTCATTCTCTAATAACCCCTTCGAGCGAAATACTATTGTCTACGTTCTCAAATAGTACATTAGTCAATTTTATGTTGGTTTATAAATACTCCGTTTAAGAATATTTCAGTAAGCGGTTTCAAAAATTTTTGCCAAGAGAAAAATATATTTAAATAAACGAACGATTCACTGAGCAAAGATATATTAAATCGAAATTGACACATACGCAAGTTTGGTAATCTGAAACGTTGTTTGCGATTTTTTCTATGGTGATACTTACGGCCTTCAGACTGATGCAGACAGGCTATGCAGACTTATCCCCTTTTAGTCTATCGAAAGTACTATTAGTGTTTCGAAATGGGGTAACCGTCATCTTGCCAGGCAATGTTGCCTGGATCGAAATGCATAGAGTTGTTTAGTTATTTCTAACTATTAAATTTTTTGTATGCACTAAAAACGTTATTTATTTGCTTTTTATTTTTATAATTGGTTTTAAACTGATATTAAAAAAATAACAAATGCAAACTGTATGGTAATTGGATAGACTTGAATTGGAATTTTTATAGAAATATTGTATTGCCATCGTTTTCAATAGAACTTTGTTGCGTTCAAATTCTTCAAGGAATACCGCTATGCGATTTTCTTTCGACAGTTGTGAGACATCCTGCATATGTATACATATATATATATATACATACACACATTTTGAATTAACATAATTATAATTACATTTATGGGAACGTAATGGATAAATCCATGTATGTTAAAAGGACAAACAAATCTGGGCTTTTAATAGAATTAAACAAACTAAACAATAACAAGGGAGCAGCGCATGATTGAGTACATCTAAACATTGTTAGAGAATTTGCTGATCTGTTTGTTAAACCACTATTGAAAATATATAATTATATAATAGAGATATATTACCTGATGATACAACAACAGAAAAGACTGTGCCAATATATCTGTGATAATAGGGAATAACTGGTTAAGTATAAAATCGCAGTTTTTTAGGGAAGCACTTTTTTACTTTAGAACTTTTCCTGTATATACAGTTTTTAAAGAAAAAAAATTTGGTTGACATCAATGTGACTTAAATAACTTTCTAAATTTAATGGTTTGAAGAATAACTAATTTGCCGAAACCCTGTGCACTGAAATTACAGTGCATTCACTTTTGCCATTTTTTGACATAACCATTTAATTTCTGTGACCACAGATATAAAAAATAAAAAGAGAAAAGGAATAAAATTATATATCCATACCTATCAAATCAGTTTTTGAAAAAATATTTATTGAAAAATTGTTATATAAAAGGACAATAAAGTTCATAAATGGACATAATATTTTAAATGTATTTCAGAATGGCTTCAGAGAGGGTAGATCCACATAAGGGGCATTATTAAATACTATAGATTCTATACAGGAGGCAATAGATAATAGGAATTATATTATTGGCATTTTTTTCAACTTAAATAAAGCATTTGATGTTATAAACAGAAATATATTGTTGAACAAAGGGAATAATTATAGAGAGAGAATAATAATTATAGAGGAGGAAAATAAATAACATATTAAATGATTATCTTGCAAACAGAAAATAAATTTTATATATAAAAAACGAAATATCAGATGAATAGTCGAATAAATATGTGGTTCCACTAGGATCGAAACTGGGACCGCTGCTATATTTAATTTATATAAATGATACATTCAATGTTTCGACAGAAAGAGATGTTGCATTATTTGCAGATGACATCAGCATAATAATAAAGGATGAAAACCTAACGACAGTTTTGGATAAGGGAAGATTAGAGATAAAAGTAAAAGAAGTGGTTTATGGTAAATCAAGTGAAGGTAAACGTTAATAAAACTAAAATAATGACTTTTACAAAAATAGTTAAATATGAAACAAGTTAAGAAAAATACTAATATTAAGATAAAGTATGGAAATATAGAAATTATTGATAAGGTACAATTTTTAGGTGCGACATTAACAAATAAATTGAATTGGAATGAAAATATTCTAAAGAATGGTAAGAAAATAAGTAAGGGAACTAATTTAATAAAGAGATACAAATACATTTTGCAAAAAAAGTAGATTTATACCATTCGTTGATACATAGTCATGTGGTATATTGCAATAGTGTATGGGGAATATGTAAATATTAATTTAAAAATGGTTGAAAATATTCAAAAAAGATTTTATAGTACAATAACTTGAAAAAATAGAAATGAAATTAGAAGACACTGGCAAATAATATAATATGCCTGTCTTCTTCAACATCATAATTTAACATAATATATTTGCATCCATAGATTTAACATCACGGTATAAATAAGTAAAATGTGAGAAAATAAAGGAAGATAAATATATGAAATAATAAGACTTCAAGTAAACTTAGATCCGAAAATACTTAGAAAAGCACGTGACTTTCACCTTTCTAAAATAAGAACTCAGATAAAGCGAAATAGTGTGAAACGTAAGGGATCGAAGGTATAGAACGCAGTCCCCATTGAACTAAAAAAATTAAAATAATACGAGCTTATTAAAAAAAACTAAAGCGCTGGTTGTTGGATGAAGTGGATTGATGGTCCGGTCCACACTGATTGTAAATTACGGACATAAATGATATTAAGGTCTTGAGCGAGTTATCGATTAATGTATATTTACTCAAAACCCACTTCAAATATATGTTAGCTTTAAAACAATTGTTGTACTTAAGAATCTGGAAAACTTAATTGCTTGTAACATTAGCTATCTTGCCTGAAGCAAATAAATAAAGATATTATTATAAAATGGTAGAAACTCGATAAATGTTACCGTTATATTTGTTAAGGGTCCTTCTCAATTTGCCAGCAAAAGTATATATCCAATTATTTAAAGAAAAAAAACTGTCACTGGGAAAACTCTTGTGTATATATATATATAGCTTAAAGCAAGTTAGCTAACCGCGACATCACTATCACTTTAACTGTCTACCTTTCCAAGTTGAACGTTCTTGGCCAAATTCCCAGGTCGTGGTCTTTAAGAACAATGTTCCGAGAGTTGTTTAAAACTGAAGTTTCTTAAAAAGAGGGAAAAATTGGCGGAAAAAAGTTACTTGACAGCCACTGCGGATAACCGGGGCCTACCATTTATCTTACAGACAAACGGCTTCCTAGAAGCGGAACTTGGTGGAAAAACCTCGGTCAGGCATGCACGTTTGAAGCGTTTCTTTTTCTACAAGATACAGGCTATTTTGCGAGTCGTTTCATTCACAAAAATATGCGATTTAGTGCAGTAGGAATTATATAATATACTGCTCATAATATTTACATTGCCATATGACTTAATAATTGGATTTATAATTACAATTTTAATTCCTTTACATATTGAGACACCAATTAAGTAAGAAGTTTGAGAAGAGTTATGGTGCTAAAATATGTAAATGGGATATACTAATCTTGCTGGAACAGAAATAATATATAGCTATATTTATTGTATATTTCCAAGAAATGGTAAAACAAAATTACTAACCTTTTAGTATTATATGCAAAATAATTGAACGTATCATTAAACATATTAAATTGGTAAGTAAAATTCAATGTTACAAGTATCGTAAAGTTAAATTTACGGAATTTATAAGGCTGAATTTTACTTATCAAATTTTGTTATAAGTTACTTTAAAGAAATCAAATTTTAATAAAAAATATCCGTTATTAAAATTACTACAAAGAAACCATTAAATAAAACGATTTAAATCTAACCAATACCTTGAAAATAAAAATAGCAATTCAGAAATATTAATCAATTTTACATACTCGGTGATTAATTATAAGAAAATACTAGTAATTTTGAGAACTTATAATTTAATATTTAAAAAAATATGGAGTTATTCAGAGTAAATTACTTCTAAAAGTGATACTTTTATTATATTTTATTTTTATTATTTTATTATAGCTTAAACTAATTTAAGTTACGTGGTTGAAATGGTATGTAATTGTGTGTTAAAAAATATTTTTAATAATTTACAATATATATTTAGAACAATAAAAATCAAGTAAGTACATTTGGTGTAGCCTATAAAAGTATATGATATTTGATATAAATTAAACGTATTATTTTGATTTAAGAATAACGAAATATAAAAAGTAAACAACATCTGTATACGAAAACATGTATACTATAAAAATTATATAAAAATTTTAATTTTAAAATAAGTTTTACATTATTTAAAAGAATTAAAATATTACATTTACTTGAAATTATCTAAAGCAAAATTTCGGATTTAAAAACTCCTTAGGAAGCTATTCTTTTCTCATAGAGCGCTTTAGAAACGGGATAACTGAATTTCTTTTAAATATAGACCTTGGAATAACAATAATTATTTTATTCAGCATTAAGCGAAATACAGTCGAAACCGCGTATATGCAACTCGTATATATGCAAGAACCGCATATATGCAAAAAAATATCAATCCTCAAATTTTTTCCTATCTTTTTAATGTTATCTAAACCCGCTTAATTGCAATTTTATACATAGCAGGAACTGCATGCAAGCAAGTATTTTTGAAGCCAAACGAATGCTTTATTATAGAATTTAAACCGGATATATGCAAAACAAATATTCATCCAAAGTAAATATGTAGCTGGCAGCCCTTATTTTTAAGGATTGTCTCTCCCCATCGGAAATGGCTGTCAACCCTTGTCGAAGTTTCATTTATCAACATATTTGCGGTTTTATTTATGTCTTAATCATCTTTCTGTGTTCGGAGCCACTGTCAAAATTTGTTTATTTAACGGCGCCGGTCTGGTAAAAAAGCTGTTTCTGCTCTAATGCTTTTGCAAGATTATTTAAGGTCAAACAATTTTCATATGAAAAACGTTAATACTTTAATATCTTTAATCAATTATCAGAGCATTCATGCCCGCAAAGAAAGTTACCTGTTTTTTTATCACTAATAAAGTACATGCGTTTATGTGAGTACTCTTGTTATTTTTATTAATAGATTAATAGTAATGTAAATTATAAATATTGAAATAAATAATGTGTATGATTTATAAAATTAGAAATAAGAATATCTAATTTAATAATAAAATTCATTAAAAATTTAATGAGCAAATTATTTGAACCCAATAGTTCAGAGAATACCGCTTTTATGTAAAACCCGCTTATATGCGAATCCCGCTTATATGCATAGGATTTCGTTGACGCACCCATTTGCATATATGCGGTTTCGACTGTACTATATTATGAATATAGCGAAATTTTTTAATTTGTTACATTGGCGTAATTGAGTTATGACTTTGAAATAGGTTGGAAATGGAGAAGAGACAGAAGCAACACAGTGAAATTTGCATGTAACAATACTACCTAAAACAATATTTTCTGTGGTCGAGGAAGATTTAAATAACACCAATGTTTATCGAACTTACCTACAACAATAATTTGTTTCGAGTGAATCTATCTGTAATGATAAATTTGCGCTTTTCAATTTTGGCCACACATTATGCTTAGGACCCTTTAAAGTGCTACGGTTTTTGAAACTGAATTAGTGCTGAATATATTGTGTACCAGTGGCGGCGCGGCCATTAGTGCGCATGAGCACGTGAACTCCCGAAGGAAAATTAAGGAAAACTAGGATGTAACAAGTTAAGTAAAATAAGATCTCAAACACGTAATACGAAACTGTAATAGTATAAAATACGAAATTTATTACGTGTAAGTCAATTATTACTTTATTTGGTTGGTGACTTTATTGACCGGGATGCAAAGAGGAGAGTGTTAGGCGAGTAGCACGTGCGAACGGAAAAACTGTCCTTGAAAAGCAGTTTAGAATGGAAGGCATCGGAGGGTGTGAGTGTGGGATACTTGCCGCTTACGGCGCTACCGTTCGCACATTTTCAGTGTGCGGGAAATAGAACGCAATTGCTTTTAGGGTCATTCCACCCTTAACTTAAACTGACCATGTCATCCACCATCGCAGATTTCAATGAAATTTTGCAGGCAAGTAGTCTTACCCTTAAGAAAATGCAGTGAAAAAGATTAGGTCAAGGTATGTAATAGAAGCAAAGACATGGTACTTTAAAAATTATCCATAACTGCAAAAATCACGAAATTCCGATAACCATTTTAAACATTCATTTGAACATTTTAATTTATAACACTTAAGAGCCAAATATTTTACTTGCTTAAAAAATCAATGTGGCACAGACAGTACTAACATATAATATTATTTTTGGTTAACTACATATCTTGCAGCTATAAACTGTGAAGTTTCGTTTTAGGATGTATTACACTTTTTGAAATATTAATTTTTAAATAAAAGAAATCCTACTGTCGTAACTAGTATTACATGATTGCAATTTGGCGACATTTGACGGTCGATGGGGAAAATTGGCGATCACCAATTTTGAACGTATATTCACTCGTATGTCAATTATGAATGTGGGTTTAGCCAAAATTGATTTGTTTATAAAAAGTTAGTGTGCATATGAAGCCTGGTAATAATGTAGTGGCAGCTGCCAAGTTGGATAATACCACTTGTTTATATTTTCAAGTTAAGTGATTTACGGTAAAAATTATAAAAAGATGTGCTACAAAGTGTTCACAATTATTTATAGAAAGTTATGTGTGCCGTGTGTCAAAAATTCCAATAATAGGAAGAACATACATACATGCGTTTAGACACTT
>QLNU02014176.1:3228465-3242047 GCA_006491805.2 Dysdera silvatica
CACATTGTCAGAAAGTTTCTAGACATGTCACATTAAGAAGTGATGTAAAAAGAGGCTTGGGAACATGGCGCTCTGCCCGTTCCAAAGCCTGTTTTCGCCAAGAATGGGAGAGGAAAACTTTATATGTATATATATATAATAGAATAATATAAACTACAACTTCCTTCAAATTAAATTGCAAGTTTTGAAAGAAATCAAGTGTAAGTTCTGAAGTGAAAGTTTTGTAAATGTCTAAACGCATGTATGTATGTTCTTCCTATTATTGGAATTCTTGCCACACGGCACATATAACTTTCCATAAATAATTGTGAGCACTTTAAAGCATATCTTTTTTTTAATTTTTACCGTAAACCACTTAACTCAAAAACATAAACAAGTGGTATTATTTAACTTGGCAGCTGCCACTACATTATTACCAGGCCTCGTATGCACACTAGCGTTTTATAAACAAATTAATTTCAGATAAAACCACATTCATAATTGACATACGAGTGAACATACGTTCAAAATTGGTGATCGCCAAATGTCGCCAATCTGTAATTATTAAATACTAGTTACAATAGTAGGATTTCTTTTCTTTAAAAATTAATATTTCAAAAAGTATAATGCATCCTAAAACGAAGCCTCGCTATTTATAGCTTCAAGGTTTGTAGTTAACCAAAAAAAAAAAAAATATTACAGGTTAGTACTGGCTGTGCCACATTGATTTTTTAAACAAGTAAAACTTTTGGCTCTTAAGTTATATCATGTTGAATGATAAACTTTTACAACTCTATCTAAAGGTCAAATCTGATGTCATTTTTGGAATTAGTACATTCATTTACATAAGTACCTCGTTTTTCATTCCGATACTTTCATAATTACTCGTGTTATAAATTAAAATGTTAAAAGGAATGTCAAAAATCATGATCGGAATTTCGTGATTTTTGCAGTTATGGATGATTTTTAAAGTACCATACCTTTGCTTCTATTACATATTTTGACCCAAGATTCTGCAAAAGGTATTTTCTTGAGTTATACTCCATATCCAGGAAAAATCATTGAAATATGTGATGGTAGGTGACATTTTGCAAAATTATTCTTTTAAGTTGGCATGGAATGACATTTTATTGAGTTTCTTTTTCGCCCGGGCTCTCACCTTGTTGCTACTTCGCTACATTCGGTTAGTTAAATTTTTTAATTAATTATTATAGTTAATTTTATTATTATGTGTACAAGCATTATTTTAAAACACATCATGCTCCATGCACCATGACACCAGGCATCGTGAAATCATTTTTTCATTTGCGAGCAATTTACAAAAAATACGCCCCTGTGGCTCTGTGTGCCGACCATTTGGCAATTGTGTTAACCCTGTGAAGGGTAATAATATCTCATATATATAAAACCATTTATCATCTAATATTATTATGTGTTAATGGTTAAGATGGCATTTAGCAAAATAGGTGTCTCGGAGCTGAAACACTTACATTTTTCAACGTTACTGCTGGAAATCAAAATAGAAATAAAACTGTTTTGGCAAACACCAAGATTGACCTAATCCAAGTGATAAAATCAAAAACTATATTAATTACATGAGAAGCAGCTATAGATTTGCGGATGTGGATTAACTAATAGACTGTTTTGTTTTTACTGTCTCCTGTTTGCAAAACGAAGTGGTGATTTCAGTTGGGTGAAGTACAGTGTGGCTGATTTGTCACATATAACTCCAAAACTAAATTAGCATGAATACTCGCAGTCACATTTAAACTCCACATTAGAATTCTGTTTGCTTGGTATTCTTCAACAGCTTGACAGTGCATTTTTTAAGTTGCATTACAAGTTCGTTCAATCTTATGCCAAGAAAACACAATATATTTTAATCTGTAGGTTTTGTTGACCTGTGAAAATTTGTTTCCGTGATTTATGTATTGTAAACCCAGGGCCGCAACTAGAGGGGTCAGGCTAAGCACATCATGACCTTGATTGTTGGTAGGGAGACCAGGAAGGGGCGGACGCCGTGCCAGAGTGGTGTTAGAACCTTGGTTTGCCCGGGGAACAAAGGTACTAGCTCTGCCACTGGTGAACCCCCTCCCCATTTGAATAACCCACCAGCCACCACTGTTGTATACACAAATTCAGACAGTAGTCAAAGAATAGTGAGAATATGATTTCTAGTTCCGGAATAAAATAGGCTTTTGTTTCCTTGAAATGCACGTTAAAAATCCCTCATTTTTTGTCTACGACCTGAAGCGATATTGGCATAACTTTTAGTTTTCTGCACGTCTCTTACGTTTCTAATTTATAACGCTAGTTAGTAGTTTGTATAATATTAAATTACTAAAAATAATATTGCAATCAAATTAAATAACTTCCATTATAAAATGCACTTTGTCTATGACGATATATTTTCCCTTTCCCTTTAGTATCGTTTCGAGTAGGTTTTACCGTAGGTTCTTATAAAATCCTTCTCTAAATAGGTATCATACTATAAAAAGTGAAGGGCAAAGTGTATACATATTATATAAACCAAATTTTATGTTCCAGTCATCTTCCCTCCCATTATTCAATTTTGCATTATTTTAAAATTTGTAGGAAATGTTCTAATTTAGGTTTTATTAAGCGTTGGTAATTTTTTTTCTAGTGAATTGTCTCACTTGAGAAATGAGATTAGTTTAACTGGTCTAATTTTTTCCGGAAATCTCATAATTTTAATATTTAAAAATAAACTATGGCAATGGTTGCAGTACATTCGATGCAAAAAAAAATATTTGATTATAATAATGTAATAGTGATGTAAATTTTTATCATAAAACATCGTCTGCTCTGATATAACTGCAAATATTGATATAAATACAAAAATTTTTACTAAAAAAATCATTTAATAGTCAAATAAAATGTAAAATTAAGCCACGTTAATCCAAAGTAATAAATTAGATTAAATATGGATTGAAAAGTAAAAATAATTTAATTTAGAAAATATGAATTAATAATTTACGTTTTCTCTCATGAGATATAAAATCCGGTTAAAAGGACAAAAGCTATTCCAGATCTGATATCTCAGTTCTTAGTGTGAATTTTAGCATTAAGAAATTACATCGTTTCAGATTGAACTAACTTGTTTTCATTGAATTCTCAAACGGAATTAGAATTAGTGAAGTCGGAAAAGGCCAATTTGGTCATCAATGATACTCGACTAGAAAAAAAAAAAAAAAGAAAGAAAAGAAATTGAAAATGAAAATGATCCGGACTTGCAAAGGAAAAGAAAACTTTACTGTTTCTGCAAAAGACAGGCCCACTAGGTTTAATGAGAATGATTCAACTGAATCTGTCGTTTTTTTGAAATCTCAGCTGGCCTTTTTCGTCCCCGATTAAGAGAAAAAATAAGGGAAGGAAAAAAATGAATGGAGTGGGTGATGCCTCTATCGCCAATCCCCTCGCGCTCTATCAACGCGCAGAAGTTCTACCTCTCTCCCTGCCTCACCTTCACAGCGGCGAAGCCTTAATCTCCCCTTCTTCTGCGTCGGCTTTTTCTGATTGACTCCTTCGGCTGGAAGGAAGACGTTCCCTATATTCATCACAGATGCTGCTTTCCTCCTCTCAGCGCTACTTTCCCCACCTCCTCTGTAACTGTTTTTTATTTTCCTTTCAAATTCTGGGTTTCATCACCACTTAATCAGATCTATAAACTTCCACGGCGTACCAGAAAATTTAAAGAAACGATTTAAAGGTAGAAAAAGCCTGCCCCTGCCAAGGGATCGTTTTGGCCATTTTCTTTTGTGATGTGATCCCAGCACACAAGCTGGAAGATCGTTGAAGCAAAAAACTAGTTTCTAAATGGCGGAGAAAAGTTTCGTTTATCGGAAAATCTGTCTAAATTTCCTTTCGAGTTTTAGAATTCCCGTTCTTGAAATACAAAAGGTTTAAATCACTTTGCTTTACGGAATTCGAAACGGGGGAGATTTAAAATGCCGCCATCTCCTAAAAAGTTTGTCCATCTTATCCATCTAATTAGGAAACTCCTAAAGTATATTAGAAAAAAGTACATTAAAGTTTGCCGGACAACAAATCCAATTTTAGCATTAGGCTTTCTCTGAATCCATTAACGAGGTAAAACTTACTTTTGTCACACTTAAAAAGAGGGTAATGTTTTATTAAACTTTTAATAAAATATTATTTCTAATAGACATTACAATATTTTTAATATAAGTTACGCAATATAGCTAGCATAGAAATATGATAGATCAAAATGTGCTTTTCTATTTCGAGCTTTCGATTCTTCGAATTTTTTTAACTAAGTAAGTATTAACATTGCCATTAAGTTCGCTAAGTCAGCTGATTCATTTTATAGATGTTAGGGAAAATTCAAAATTCTCTTTTTAAATTAACTAATTAAATTTAAAAGAGAATTTTGAATTTTCACCCTAATAAAAGTTGAAAAAAAAATCAGAAATGTTTTACTATAGGTTTCGAATGATTTTGTCCGCCCTCCTCAGGAATACATGTGAATTAAAATTTTCACGTATTCCTGACGTATATTTGTGTTTTGTAAAATACACGTTGAAGCTTCATCCATTAAATTACATTACGCTTATAACTTTGAATTTTGATTTTTTCTGCGTATTATTGCGTCGTTATATTAATTTTAAAAGGCATTGTGCTATAATACAGCATTGAAATTTTCTTTAAAATATAATTATTTACAAAAATGTTCTAGGTATTCTTACCCGCAATGTGTTACACACTTTTGAAATTATTTTAAAGGTTTTTTTTCCTAGTGTGGACAATAAAGCCTATCAATATAAATACATATCATTTCTGTTCATAAAATTCTGTAAGGTAAAACTTAGAAACTTCCGATTAAAAATTATTATGCATTTTTCATGGCCGGAAAAATATTCTAACAATAAGAACATTTACGACATGCAGTTTTACTTTCAACCCGTTTTCCCATACTGTCTCTTTGGGCTTCTAGCATTTCAGTGATATCTAAAAAAATTCGAGTCATATATTAATATAATACTTCATGCGTTTCATGATACTAGTTTTTTAAAAAAAAAGTTAGAATTGTATATTCAATCTCCAAAGTTATACACGTATATGCGCGTATTGCTTTTTGTTGCATACAGTGAACTTTATCTCTAACATTATTTTGATTCCCAATAGATGTACAGTGTGTTATTTTCAAATTTGTCTACAGCGAAAAATTGTCTATAATAGTATATTTCTCCGATTGATGCTTACAGACATAGAAATTAATCTTATCTACAATGATATATCTACAAAGTTCATTACGTCACGTTATGGACAGGTTTCACTGTAGTTTTCGATGTATAAGACTGTGTCACATGTAGTTTATTGTTATTATTTGCTGAGAAAAGAAATACTGGAAAGATCGGCCGCAAATGGCGACACTGTATCCTTAAAAAAGCATGCATTAAAGTTATAAAGTGAATACATATTTCAATGGAATCTGCTTGAAAGGAAGCATGTATGATGCGGATTGCGGTTGCACAAAATCTAGAGGAGAGTTAATTAGCTAAGATGAGGCTGCTTAAAGCTGGGTTTATTCAAAGAAGAGAATAAAAGAAGAATATGGAAAGTGTTTATTAGAAGATGGACCCGAGTGAACGTGCAAGCACATCAAAAGGCCAACAAAAGCAAAAGACAACAGAGAACACAGTTACACCGGATGCCACATAACCCCCAAGCACAACATAACAAAGAATATGACCAACAAGACCTTCAAAAGTAGCAGTAAAATAAAATATTAGCTCTCTCTATGTCCATATAAAGCCATTCTTTTACGAACGCAGTAATAAGGATGATGAAGCTTCAATAAGAGTTGAAAAGCAACAAGATAAACGGAACAGAGAGATTTCAAAGAAAGCGCCTACATCAAAGAAGGAAATATGCATTTTTTCTGCAGAGAAAAGGGACCTTCGCTATAAGAAAATGGACCTTCGCTATAAGAAAATGGACCTTCGCTATAGGAAAAGGGACTTTCGCTAGAAAAAAGGACCTTCACTAGAAGAAAAAAAAGACCTTCGCTAGAAAAAAGGACCTTCACTAGAAGAAAAAGGAGCTTCGCTAGAAGAAAAGGGACCTTAGTTGGAGAGAAAAGGAACCTTATATAGTTTATCAATTATTAACATAACGCTTTAAAAGCGAACTGATTAATCGCTTGAAAATATGGGAGAGAGAAGAAACGAACACGCTGAAGTCTAACATGCTGTTATACAAACATCACGTATAATTAATTTAAAAATAGTGGACAAATTTTATATTAAATTGTACAAAGTTAACATATATCTTAAAGGTCGAAATTTTTTGTTTTTAATAGTTTAACCCTTGAGATGGGAAGATAGAAAAGTATAAAAAATTAGATACTGAAAATTTGAAAACCATCGAAGTGCTAACATTATGAAGTGATAAAACGCTTCTTTGCTGTAAAAGCATATAACTGCCATATAAATAATTGGTAACAAAATCGCGCGACCGTAAATATATAATTTTAAATGTCTGTATATCGTAAGTAGAACAGGTATCGTATTCCATACCCTATTTGGTATCGATACGATCAATCGATTTGGATTCCTTGGATGCTTCTCACTAATTTATAAAATAATAAACTAAAAAATTAAATATTAGTAAAAACACCCAAATATCCTCCTAATTATATACTACTATTATTAATATGAAATTTCAATAATTTCCTTTCATATTTTTTCCATTTTACGATTTAAATTTTCCAAAACTTTGATTCAGTCCACAATTCTGCATCGAACACTGCCTATGAAAATTACTTTTGATAAAAATTTTGATGAAAAATTTCTCTTTTGAGTAAGAATTGCTCAGGCCTTTACATAAGTAGGTTTGCATGAGATTGCCGTTATCATATCGGATCTGCCTTGCTTGCACAAATACCGGAAAATGGTTTTCAGATCTCTACATTGTCCTAGTGGGTTTGATGAGATAGAACAAGCGATATATATACGGATTGGCCAAATATACTGAGAGTTTTGAAGAACCTTTATGTTTTCCGCCCCCCTTTTTTATCCACCAGTTCCAGGGCGGGTCTTATACCTTTAGAGACTTCAAATGGTTATAAAATTTTGGGTCCCAATATATGGTTAATTCAAAATATCGAAATAAAATTTTATTTTTCGCAATGGAACAAGACTTAAGGTTAGATGGGAAATAAGGTCTATATTTGTATACATTTACTTTTAATTTGGAAAGTTTTTTCCCACTTTTTCTAATTGTAAAGTTGTTAATGAGATTCATCAAGTTAATTTTAAGTAGAAAAGCTGATTTTATATTTATCTGAGATAGGCGACCTATCTGCCTTGTGATTTCTGTCATTTATTGTGGGAGCCTTTTCGCATCGTTTAGTCTATGGTAAACCTGGCAAAGGAAAATTTGAGCTGGAGCCACTTACCTCGATGTCCGAAATACATGCTTATTTTGTGCAATGTTAATTTATCCTTATATAACACTTATATTATTATGTTACTGTACATATAGTAAAAGTTTTTGTTTTTGCTTCACTAGAGAAATGGAGACGACAATATTCGTACCTACAATGTCGTATAATAATGAATATGTCGGACCAATGAGGCTATGAAAATCGAATTACACTATTAATTCTTTAAGTGTTTCACAATTAATACACATTATGCTTTCTTTTTATGACGAATAATCTCATTTGCTATTAAACCAGCATTTCATTTGCCATTCAAACCAGTTCTTTTAACGAAAGAAAAAAAAAAAAAAGACCAGGCTCGCAATTCGATCCAACTCAGAAACTTACGCAATGTCGAAAACGACCATTTTCTTCAATAAAGACAATCAAATTTCCAGTTATTAAACGTTTTTTCAACTTAATTTAGTGATCCTTGGGCGTTTCTTTAGTTAATACGCATTCTATTTTCATTTGCTACATCAAAACTATTATTTTTAATGGAAAAAATTGGGTGACGTTTGAAAGTTCTGTATCGAATCTAAAACCCTACGAAAGATCGGATCCAGAATATTATTACGTGGGGAAGCGGTTTCGGGGCCTTCACTGGGAAATTTTTAGTTTTGATCTATTAAATAGTTTAGGTCAGAGGTCTTCAACATTTTCAATTCAAGGGCTAGTTTTTCTTATTCTTGTTGGTTCGCGGGCCGCACTACTGTACCGGCAATATTAGGACTGAACAAAGGCGGATTCAGTGGGGGGAGGTGTAGGTGGTGATCCCCCTAGATTTGCTTTTGTTGCTTCTTTTAGATCTCTATATTCGTTTGCCCCCCCCCCCGAAAATATTTTCTGTGTTTGCCACTGGAACTGAATATGCGTATATGACGTAAAATACGTATGGAAGCAAAAAAAAAAAATTTACAATACTTTTAGTTGTTAATATATAAAGCGAAATCAAACCTTTTAGTGAGATTTATAGCACTGTTTATTTTTAACAAGCCTGTCATATCTTATTTTTGACGTTGCAACCCTAAGAGTGTTTTTAAGCTGGACGTCAGTTATCCTGCTCCTAATTTTTGATTTTACTAACTTCATTTTTGAAAAGAGTTGTTCGCAGACGTGTATGTTCCCGAATAGTGATATCGTTTTCAGAGCATGCAGTCGGATGGTTGGGAAGATGTTCTTATCGATGTATTTAGAATAGAATTCAATGAGTCATAAGTTGAATTTTGTTTTAAAATCACTGTTGCACTGCAAATCAATAAAACTTACGCTAATGACCATATACACTAGAAAACTAAAGTAAAATATGATTGAAGGAAGACTGTGTGCGTGACTTCAGTTCTATAGCGTTTTAAGATATTTATTACGAAATGTGAAAATGTGAACAGAATAAAATAAAATACATAATAATAACCATAATAATAATAATAATAATAATTTTGTAATAATAATAATAATAATAATAATAATAATAATAATGGACGACACCACACAACAGACCAGACTCCTAATTGACAAAACCAGAAAAACCACACACACATCACAGACATAGCAATACCCAACACAAATAACATTCAGAACACATACACCACAAAAATGACTAAATACCAAGACTTAAGGTAGGAAATTAAAGACATGTGGTACATGGATAAGGTAAACGTTATCCCTCTTGTCTTATCAGCAACAGGTATAATACCAACCACACTCCAAAAGAACTTGGAGACACTTGAAATTGACCCCAACACATATATTCAGATGCAAAAAGCAACAATACTAAACACCTGCCGAACAGTCAGAAAATTTTTAAACCTGGCACCAGAATGAAACATACAAAAATATTTTCACACTGAAGGTAGACTTGAGAACTTGGCACCGCCCGTCTTAAGCCTAATCCGCCAAGTGCGAGAACGCACACAAAAATAACAATAACGACAATAATGTTTATTTGTCACCAAAGTTACATACTGCATGCAATCTTGAATTTCAATTTAAGTATAATAAATTTCACACAGTTTAGAACAGACAATACAATTTGCATTTCCCCGTGATGGGTCCCCAGTTTAAATTATAAAATTTAACCGGTTGAGGACCCTATTAATCCGCTGGCGCACAAACTCCGTTTAATAAGTATACAATTAATTTCTTTTTAAACAATTTTATATTGTTAAGATTATTTGGTAATTCATTCCAAAGCTTTATTCCCATATATTCAATTCCTTTCTGTACATTTCCGTTCTAATCTCTCGTAGCTTAATTTGGTTGCTTCTTCTTAAATTTCTGTTGTTTTCGTGATATTGGATATCAATATTATCCAAAATGTTTTCCTTCTATTATCCTTTCCTACATTAGTTCTAGCGTACAATATTCATTGATTTTATCAATTGGTAATATACCATATTTTACAAATAATGTAATGTAACTTAAGCTGGTGTTTCGTTCGATGGTTTTTAAAAATTTAGTCTGTAGTGATTTAATTACCTTCGTGTTGTTCTTATTCAATTTTTATACAATTTCAATAAATCAGGCGACTATATAAGAAAGTAGAGTGATCTAGACATAGATTTAAGATTCACAGGGAGCAAGAAGTGTATTTTCGTGTGAAATAATTTGTATTTTTCAAGAGTCAGCGGGCCGCATGTGGCCTACGAGCTAAAGTCCCCTGGTTTAGGTAAATGTTGTTATATTACTAGCCTTCCTTTATACTCACCAAAATATTTAATTTACGACAATGAATTAAAGTTGGGCTTTCCTTTAATTAAACTATATGGTTTAGGGTAGATTATAGTCAAGTATGACAGAAGGATAAGCTAGTAAAGGAGACATATACAATAACCAAAACTATAATTTACAATGTAATTAATAGAACAAGTTTAAATTTAAACTATAAAAACATTGTAATTATTTCACTTTTTTCATAACAAGCAACTTTTAAAAAAAATTAAATTTACAGTGCAAATTTTCCGGGGACCTACTACAATATTTAACAGCTTCAAGCTGTGCTATGTATATGTAGAGAATAAATAAAATTATTATTATTATTATTATTAAAGTCTAGCCATCTTGGTTTCTTTGAAAATTTGTCAATCACTTTATTTACATCAATATGAATATTTCTGTGGGTGTGTATTAAAAGTTTCTCTTCTGTCATCCGCGTTCGAAGCCAAGTTTGATAGTTCTTCAACGGTAAAAAAAACTATGTTTTTCTGCAGAAACACCAACTGAAAACGTAGTTTGAAAGGCGAGTAGCTTATAGATTCGTGGAAAAACGTCTTGATCGCATTTCTCCAAGACTTGAAGACTTTGGACGCCAATGTAATACTTTTATTTATTACAGTCATAACAAACAATACATAAAATATTCTTCATCAACTTTATTTTTTTCCTATTTAACACTGAAGGGGGAGATAACCCCCTTCGCCCCTCGCTATATACGCCCTTGACCCCACGTAATTTTAAAATGACACTTTTATTGTTAATGACAATCGATCCGCCAACTATTAAATATTTTTCGCCCTTTTTCAGTTTGTCACTTTAGTTTGAAGGGCCTAACATTTTTTAGAGGGGAGGGGAAAAAAATAACGACATTCGCAATCTCAGTCAGATAAGAAACCGCGATCTGATATCATTTCATCATCAAGCCCTTTTATTGGTAATGGTGGTCAAACCAGTCCAGACTTTCAACGCTAAGTTCCCTCATTTCAGTGTGTCTTGTCAATTGGCAGTGTAAACAGGATCTGTTTAACACCTTTAAAGGCCTTAAGCCCTCGGTGCCCTCATATATAGATATAATTAAAAGTATAAACGATAATAAACCGAAAAATAAAACTAAAATTTTTTACAAATGAAAAACAAACGAACTCACAATAAGATGGAAAATAATATTTGTTTTTGTATATTTCCACTTTTTATTTATATTTGAGTTGTTTTCTACTAATTTTTCTAATATTACAAAGCTTTTAATTAGACCCTCACATATAATATTAGGTGACACATTTTTTCAATACCTAAAAGAGATCATTTCGATCAGGCTACCTTTTAATTTTGTCATTCATTGTGGAAGTTCCTTTTGCATAATATGATCCACGAAAATCTCGAAAATGGAAAATTCCGATGATTCCACCCATTCCCCTCGATGCTCAAGTATCTGCTTCTTTTACTTGGTGGTTTATCCAGCCCTGTTTACAACATTATTTACCAGTATCTAAGCAACATATGGGTAAAAACACTAACAATGTTGGTAAACTAAGTTAACTAGATACTGAAGTGGTGGCTCGTCGGGTCACGCGAGTGAAACAGCACTTGGCCTAAAGAAATTGGGCGGTTGAACAGTTTTTTTAATTTAATCTCCAAATTATTTTTATTTTTTTGTCGAATTTAAAATTTGATTAGAAAAATAAAATTTAGAATTTTATTTTGAGCCCACTATTTTTTTTTTTTTTTTAATTTAATTCCTTTAATATAATTGGAATTACATTCAGGAACAGAAGGCTACGTTTTTAAGTCAGCGCTTTAAACGCGTTAAACGCACCAACGAAATATTGCCCGCCGAGAAAAAGGGCCGAATGAAGCGACGATAGAAATTCAGAGCTTCGCTTCAAAACGGAAATGCTTTGCGAACATGGTTACCATGGCGATGGAATATTTACGGCGAAAGCAAGTACTGTCAGAGAAGAGAAATTTTTATCGCATCATCATGTCAGCTAGTATTGCCAGATCAGAGGTTTTACCTCTGAATCTAGAGGTTTTGCATGGGGAAAAAGGTAAAAATTACCAAAACAGAGGTATGGCTTGATCAGAAATAAAAATTGAGATTTTTGATTACCACAGAGGTTTCTAGAGGTAAAAAATTTTCTGTGGGGGTGTTACTGGTAAAAGAAAAAAAATTTAAATCAAAGAATTGAATAAAACTTTGATTCAAACTACAAACAGTTTAGTGTTATATCTGTTAGAATTATTTAATTACCCTGAAGTATTTCGAGGCACGTTGAGTGGTAACAGTAGAAGCGTGTAATTTCGTTGTGTTTTTGTTTCTTAAGGGGACACAGGACCTTTAAATCTTTAAAAAATCGATTTTTTATTTATTAGTTTAAAAAATAATATCGATTTTTGGCAGTGTTTTAAAACAAACCGCATCAAAATTCTTCAATTACTTCTTGCACTATTGTATAAAATAAAAATAACTATTACATGTTACCAAGTTCCAACTTGAACGCTCTTTTTCTCAAAATCACTTTTTCTATATTGCGCAGAGATTATCTTCAGATCTATGCGCACTAGAGTTCTGAAATTTTTAATATGCTTTTATATCATAAATACCTATATTTTAAAACCAACTGACAAAGTAAAAATATATTTTCAATAATTTAAAAAAATATGATATTTAAAATATGTCGATTTTTTATATAATTGCTATATATTGTTTTTTATACATTTTAATGACTTATTTCTTCCATATTTTCTGGTTTTAGGTTAAAGCTGGTACCTTTCTTGGTAATTTGTGTGTGTGTATGTGTGAATGAAATGTTTATGCGTGATAATGGGAACCGTATCATTTACAATGTGAACAGAAGATATATACACATTAATAAGCCTGTGAAATGAGTAAATTCCGCCTTACTTCCCCACCCCTTTCCTTGCAATTATATGCTACACTGTACCGCACCATGATCGTTTTAACACACTAGAAGAATAGCGAGGAGCTTGCTAGGAAGGATGAGACGTCTTTTCTATTTTCTTCACGTGACTAATGAATTACGTTTAACGTCACGTGATGTGGAGCCGCTCGAAGAGCAATCGTTAAACTGGGGACACTGCTGTGTCCATCTTTTATATAGTTTAAACTTCAGATATGCGCACTATGCTACAAGTTCTCAAACCGCCTAGGAAATCAATATTTCCGTTACTTGATTCGTTAGGTTAAACCTAATAGGTTCCTTTACAATATGACGTTTCCCTTAAATGACCAAGTATGTATTTTTATTAGAAACCCCATTTTCCAAGCGGAATAACGATGATAAAAAAGAATTTTTAAGTAAGGAAAAGCCCATGCCTATGTTAATTGTAAGTAAAGTTGTAAAAAAAAAAGGACAAAGTATATAATTGGTATTTTAAGATTTCGTGATATTCGGAGTTTGAATG
>QLNU02014176.1:3242147-3261684 GCA_006491805.2 Dysdera silvatica
TGTACCATGTCTTGGAGTTCTAATGGGTCCGTTGAAAAAATAACAATGTCATCAGCAAACCGCAGATGATTTAAATATTCACCATTTATTTTTATTCCCTTGTTATTCCAATTTATCAGCTGAAAAATCATCTGTAAAGCAGAAGTAAAAAGTTTTGGAGAAATGGTATCTCCCTGCCTCACCCCTTTGCCAAGTTTGATAGTTTTGGTATCTTTATGTAACCGAAATTTTGCACTTGCATTTTTATACACACGTTTCACCATGTCAATGTACACATCCTCAATGTCTGTTGATCTTAAAGAGTTGATGACTGCTGATGTTTTTATAGAGTCAAAGGCCTTCTCATAGTCAATAAATGCAACACACAATGGAAGTTCATATTCATGTGTTCTTTCAATTAATTCTCTTAATACTTGAATATGGTCCACTGTACTGAATCCACTTCGAAATCCAGCTTGTTCTCTTGGTTGAGCTGCATCTAATTTTTTCTGCAGGCGATGTGTTAGCACTTTTGTGAAGATTTTATAAATAGCAGGTAACAAGCTAATTGGTCGGTAATTTTTCAAATCCTCTTTATCACCTTTTTTATGCAAAAGAATTACTGTTGCAGAATCCCATTGGTTTGGTATGTTACCGCTGTTAAGACATTTGGTAAAGAATTTTGCAAGTATGTCTTCTACATATTCTCCAGCTTCTTTTAGGATATCTAATGTAATACCATCATCACCAGGGGCTCTTCCTTTCTTCATATTTTTTATTGCAAATGAAACTTCTTCTTTTAAGATTTTAGGAGCTGTTCCTTCGACTATTTCAATGTCTTCGTTTAATTCACTGTTACTTTCGTATAGATTTTTGTAGAATTCTTCAACTCTTCTAAGTATTTCTTCCCTATTTCTTGTTACGGTGCCATCCTCTCCTTTTAATGCAATGATGTGTTTCTTCCCAACAGATAAACTTCCTTTAACAACCCTAAGGCTCTTGTTATTTTCAATGGCTTCCTTTACTAGCTCACAGTTGAATTTTCTTATGTCTTCTTTCATGCTTTTGCGCAGAGTTTTACAAAGTTCTATGTACTCAATCCTGGAACTGGTATTTCGATTGTCCACCTTCATATCTCTTCGCCTTTTCATGAGCTGTTTCGTCTTCTCAGATAATTTGCTATTGTGCTTTTTACAGGTTACACCACCAATTTCCCCAGCAGTTTCAACTATTGTCTTAACAACAATGTTTGTTCATTGATTGCAGAAAAGCGTTTTTAATTGTGAATCCTCAGTATTGCCTAATTTCGATTCCTCTCTTACATACTTGTTTCCTAATGAGCTTCTGTCGTTCACATGCTTAGACAAAGGTAAAGTAGTACATTAGAAGGTACTACATGTCACAATCATACTACAATTTTGCTATTGATAATAATGGTTTCATTAAGCTGCATTAATTATCACTGGAGGACTAATTATTGTTTGTTTTGACTATTAAGTACCTCTTTTCTCTTAATTCCTTTCTGTAAGTAATAGCTCGCTAACTATTCATTTTAATGTTTCAATATATATATATAAATGGGAAATAGTAGATAATGTAAATATAAATGAAAATGTAGAAAATCAAGTTTACGATATATATATATATATATATTGTGAATATTTCGAATATTATGCATAACAGATTATTAATTTGAAATTAAAACTTTTTATTTTGGACATACTTTAATAATTTATGTATATATAATGAATAATTTTATATGTTTTGATAATATTTAAATTCATACAATTACTAATAGTGAATGCTCAGCTTTTGTATTGAAAGGTCTATTATGTGTAAATAATTTAATTATTTAAATGCATCCACATTTCAATTGTGTATATATATATATCATAATAAATACAATTATTTTGCTAGAAAACGGAAATTTATTGGCCACTTTTCCGGTTTCTTTGGGGGGTGGAGGAGGGGCTCGCCGCTTCACCCGTTCTTGAAGTCACGAGCCGCCACTGGGATACTGATACTTCGATTTTTGTTTGGATATTAGGATATGATCGAATTAGGCGTATTGATAAGTCAATATCGAAACAGAAGTATCAATACTTACCCAAATCAATAGTATCGTAATGTCCCCAGTCGTATGTAGCTAGATAAAAATGAAAAAAAATCGGACAGGAATTACGTATTCAACTTTGCTTTGATGACTCAAACAAAAAAAATATTTCACTAAATTAATACACCGTCTAATCCAAATGGATGACTGCCATAAAACACTTCGGATTCTATCATTTAAAAAGGAAGAAGGGGAAAGGAGCTTTGTAGTTTGATTTAGATAAAACCAACCGAGATACTTCAAAGATTCAACTGAACCTATCAATTCATCGATCTGGACAAACAACAGCCATAAATTCTACTGATTTCATCAGCTGTAGAGAAACAAAGAATAAATATTATAGTCCGTTAATGACTACGTGTTTAATAATTTCACTATATAAATACATAATTTTCAAGAGGGTGATCGTTCGGCTCAGGCATAATACTAAAACTAATCCTTTAGCATTGTAAATTCCTTTATTTTCATACATTGTATTCTCCTTACGATAACATTAAAGTGTTATTCTACTGTTGTATTATACTGCCTCCTCTAGATATTACTACAATCTTTTCTTCCCTCGGGCTACATAGGCTCTGTCAGATTCGATGGTCTTTACTTAATATTGCTCAGGAAGATATCAATCTGAAATTTGCAAAATTTATATCTATGTTATAAACTAAAAACACCATGATTCCGCCTAAATTTGCGTTATATTCAAATCTAGCATGTAAATTTAATGATTTAACTTAGTTAGGTCGCTAACGATACCAAAACTAATAGAGGAGAATCTTAAACAGAACGTAATATGCACATAAAAGGATTCAGAATAACATAATTCCATGATTTTTAATTGAAACTATACTATATGCAACTGGACGCACTAGTATTTTAATTATCGGAAATTTGTTTATTCTACATTTAAAGACGAGAGTTTAATATGAGGTGTTTTGAAGGTATTTGCTCTAAAATTTCGAATGCAAAGCCGTGGAAATTTCATTTGCGTCATAGCCCGAAGGAAAGCAATAAGGTGTCGTTAGATAAGGAGCGGGTAAAAATTAAATCAGAAACCGGAGTAAAATATTTAATATTGGGGATTCTCATTAGTTAGTGGGAGCATGATTAAGTGTATTAATTACGCACCTCTTCTTTCGCGGAATTAAAGTGATTAAGTGCAGGAAAAGGACGGTCATTTGGAAGAAGCGAGTTTCTTCCAATTAAAGCAAGAGGACGCAGTGTTTACGATTTGACAACTAAGACCGGCTTCCTACATGGCTCGGTGAGCATTTTCGCAAACTTCGGTACGAAAGTAAATTAGCGAAAGGGATTTAATGAAAAGAAGCCCATCCTGGATTTATTTTATGAAAAAGGAGCTTCTCTTCCGCTCATATTATCTCAAATTTAAGGCAGCCGGCGTTTTATGTTCACGGCTTCATTTATTAAGCTTAAAGCCATTTTTAGGTCTTCCTTGGAACACTTTAATAACCGGGAGACTAAAATTTTCTTATAAAAGTATGCAAAAAAACGTGGCAAAAAACGAAAGCCTTCATCATTGGCATGATGCTATGTTTATATCAGTATCATAACTTCATTTATCTTCAACCGATGCTAATAATTTAAGTTTGAAAAATATCAATTTTGACAACGCAAAAATTAAAAATGAATGCACCAACTTTAATTTACCGGTGATAAAAGGAAATTTTATAGTACAGAGACATCAACACTATACTATCAAGCAAATAACGCTGCGCTATGAATAATTATTGCAGAAATGATTATTTGTATTTAATTTCGCACGAAAAATTCCAAAAAACACGTCCCGGTTTATTTATGTCAGAGTTGTCCAACCTTTTAGGGCAGTGGGCCGCTTGAAAATTTTTCGCGGATCATGCGGGCTGGCGATTTCAGCGAATTTCGAAAAAAAAAAAAAGTTGTGGATCATCTAATTAGACATCAAAATTTCCATAATAATTTATTATGGCCGTCTACGCTATTCTCGTGGTTTTTGCGTATTTCTGAAAAAAAAAATTACAATTTTTGTTTTGAAAACCTGAAATTTTTTTACCCAAAACGTTTGTCGGCGGGCCAGATTGTGGCCTGTAGGCCGTATGTTGGACAACCCTTATTACGTGGCATTCCTTTTTCCTCCACCAGGTGGAAAAGTGTAACATTTTTTGGATACTGCTCATGCAAGGCGTCATATTATTTTATTTAATATTTCCAGTGAACGAGATCTGGCGTTGAAAGAATGCGAGTTTAATATTTGAAAGAATTTAATTGAAACAGTAGTTACGTGTTTTCGATTCTGTAATACCTGTTTGGCTTTTCGGTTTTCGATTTGATTGTTCTTTTCGTTTAACTTGATATAGTAAAGTGTTTAATTTTTCTAAAGAAATCGTTTCTCCTTTCTTGTTCATTTTACAATAAGAAGTGCTGTCCTCATCTATACTGAAGCAGATGGTTGTTAAAAGTACATCGAATTGATGTCTACACGAGTTAATATAATACCTTTGGACGCCCCAGAACTTTGAAGAAGATTCAACATTTTTGGCGCCCAACTTGGGGCTTTGTTTTATCAAACATTTAACCCAAGAATTCAAAAAGATGGAATTGACAGCACTAAAGACACAAAGAAAAGGAATACGTTCTTCCTTTACGATCTACACAAACAAGATTGAGTCGGAGCTTCAAAAGGAAGCGCCAGATCAAAAATCACTTAAAATTTAAAAAAGGCAAATGAAAGGCAAGTTCGAACGATTAGAATAATGCCAAGGCAGGATAACTGTATAGACACAAGGAAGGGCTACTGAAACGGTTGAAAGAAAAGCCTTCAAATTACCTAAGATAGAATTGAAGAAATTCAGTGGAGACACCAAAGAATGTTTAGCCTTTTGGAGCCAGTTTTCAAAAATTCATGAGGATGAGTCAATTTCGGACGATGAAAAATTTCAATATTTACTTCAGACTGTAGTTTCCAATTCAAAGGCAGAAAGAGTAATTGGAAGTCTTCCGGCAACAGCTGCGAATTATCCAAATGAAATAGAACAGATACGTGAAAGGTTCTGTAGAGAGGACTTGCTTGCCCAAGTTTACGTGAGAGATCTACTCATCATGGCAATGAAGAATGCGGTTTTCGGAAGTATGGAAACAAATCTGCCACGATTGTGTGATGAGTTAGAAGGAAAGCTTCGATCTCTTGATAACTTTGGAAGAATATTAAAGTAGAAGTATTATTAAATGTCGTATGTAAACAACTTGTCCATGACTGATGGGATCTCCAACCTATTGGCATTTCAGAACCTATAACGAATTTCAAGAAGAATGCAGAGCATTTAAAGATGGCGGAGAAGTTTAAGAGTAAGGTGAAGATTCTATCAAGTGGTCGATACGAACTTTGTTTACCTTTTAAAACAGAAACAAATGAATTGTCTAATAAAAAAGATGTGACTTGGAAACATTATGAAATAATGTGTGAACGCTCACTTAAAAGAGGACTTCTCAGGGATTACGAGCAGTCTTTAAGGAATGGGAAGAACTAATGATAATAGAAAGAGTTGAAAATGAACGACGAACCCCCATCAGTCACATAGGCTAATCGTGAAAAATGATAGTGTAACTGCAAAAATTAGGCCCGATTTTGATACGTCTGCCCAGGAACATAGAAAAGATACTCTTTGAATGATTTGCTTTACAAAGGACCAAATTTAATTGAGCCAATACCCGATATCATTGACAGATTTAGAAGAAATCCTTTCGGACTTTCAGCAGATATTGAGAAGTCTTCCCTTCAGATTGGAATCGTTCCTGAACATCCAGATTTTTTACGTTTCTTCTATCCTTTAAAAAACAAGGAAAAAATTTATAGATATTGTAGAGTAGTTTTTGGTGTCACTTCAAGTCCTTTTCTATTAGCCGTAGCATTATCGCATCCATTGGATAATGTACACATGGAATAAGCTGACTTACCCGACAGGTTAAAACTGGTGTTTTATGTTGACAATCGTGTCACAGGAGTAGCGGATATACACGAGGAGGAGGACTTTATTCTCAAAACCGAGAGCATTTTGTCAAGAGGATATTTCAACTTACGGAATTGGAAAAATAACGTAACGTGCAAGTATATTTCGAAGAGTACGGGTATAACAAAAGTATTGGGGATTTTGTGGGATCTTGATAGAGATGTTTCAAGATGTAATCTGAATATTGACAATTTGAAAATTGGTCAAGATTTAACGAAAGAATTATTTTGGCAACAGTATAGAAAATATTTGACCCAATTGATTTGTTGTCTACTTCCCAAAACACTATTACGAGAGACATGGAAGTTGAAGCTATCGTGGGATTCTCCTTTGCCCGACGATATCATAAAAGTTTTTCGAAAGTGGTTGGATGAAATTGATAAACTGGAGGATGTAGAAATTACGAGATAAGTTGAAATTAACGATTCTACTGAGAGGTACACCTTTGTTGATGCTTGTAGAGAAGCCTACGCGGCCTGCGTATTTTTGAGAACAATAATTGCCCAAGGTGTAAGAATACAACTTACTAGAGCAAAAGCGAGGGTTGCTCCTCTGAAGCAGGTTACTATCCCAAAATTAGAACTCTTAGGTTGTTGTATTGGCGTCAGGTTGGCGAGTTCCATACGTTTTGATCTAGGTATTCAAGAATGTAAAAGTATTTTATGGAGTGATTCTATGGTCGCCTTATACTGGATAAAGAAACCAAATAATTGGTCAGTTGTCGTTGCCAACAGAGTTAAGGAAATAAACACACTCATGCTTCATTCCCTTTGGCGGCACGTACCAGGGAAAATTAATCCCGCTCATATGCTATCGAAAGGAAGTCATCCTATAAAAATGTCTAAATCTAGACGGTGAGAGGGAGTGACGTGGTTAGCCGAAACTCGGGACAAATGGCCAGCCGATGAATTAGCTTGCTCAAGTCCTGACGTTGCCTTAGAAAGAAAAAGAGTACGACTCTGTAATCTCAATTTACCGGAAGTGGACATACCCTGGTATGCGGTTAGATTCTCTAGTTATAAAAAATTTAATAATTTTTTTATTTAGTAATTGCTTAGATCTATAGATTTATAAGTAATTTGAAAACGGATAAATTCAACAGAAAGAAGGATAATATATCAGTACAAGAGATAGAACGTGCAGAAAACGCTCTCATTCTAATAGTGCAGGATTAGTTTTGTCCAGATGTAAACGCTGTACCTCAGTTAAGCATTTTTAAAGAAGAAGTCGGCATCATGAGGGTAAAGACTAGGATCACTCAGCATATTGATAACCCTTTTTGCATATCGCCTGTTCTGTTACCTGCTGAATATCTATTTACAAAGAAACTAAGCAAACATTTTTATATTACAAACTGTCATGCTGGAGTTCACATTTTTCTTAGTATTGTACGAGAGAAATTTTGGATTTTAAAAGGGAGAAGAACTGTGAGAAAAGTAATAAGTGGATGCATGCAATGCCATAGATATAAAGCAAAATCATCTAGTGCTGATCCCGGTTCATTGCTTCATGATGGATTAAAAGAAGCAACAATTTTTGAAGTAGTAAGGGTCGATTAAGCTGAACCTCTATTTGTCAAAGGTGGAGATAAAGTTTTGATTGTACTATACACATGCGCGATCTATAGAGCTATTCATCTTGAGTTCGTTATCTCATTATCTACAGATTCTTTCCTCTTGTCCCTAAGGCGTTTTATTTCTAGAAGAGGAAGGCCACGGATAATCTATTCAGATGAAGGTACTAACTTCAAAGATGCTAACAACGAATTGAATAACATTGACTGGAGTAAGATAGCGAACTATGCAAAAGTGCAACGAATTATTTGGAAATTCAATTCTCCCTCATCCGCCTGGTGAGGTGGTTGGTAGGAAAGACTTGTTCGAGTGGAAAAAAGAACTCCTCCGACGAAATCCTGGGAAGAGCAATAATAACGATGGAGGAATTACAAACTGTTTTATGTGATTGTGAGGCCACAATAAATTCTCGTCCACTCACATATCTGTCAGAAAACCCAGAAGACTTAATAGCAATCACCCCTGCAATGTTTTTAGTCGAGAATTCGGGTTCCGAGATTCCTGACATCGATTGTATCGATACGAATCATTGTCGCAGATGATTGAGCCACAGGGCCAAACTTCTAGAGGATTTACGAAGGCGTTTCCGTACGGAATATCTTGGTCTGCTCATTCAGAAACATAACCAAAATTCTCAATCTACCTCCTTAAAGCTAGCTGAGGTTGTACTGGTTGGTGATGACGGACAAAAACGTTTAAAATGGTCTTTAGCAAGGGTAGTTACACTACTTCCTGGAAAAGACGGAAAGATTCGAACAGTGAAATTAAAAACACAACACATAGTTTTTACGAGGCCCATTCAACGAGTGTTTTCTTTCGAAATACAATGTAATGATTTACCCGATTCTCCTTTTCAGGTTAAAGAGAATAAAAATCTCAAAAACTAGTCGAAATAGAAAGGCTCCTAAAAAAAAAGCTTCATGAATGCCAATGAATATTTTTGAGTAGTTGTACAGGAACTCAAAAAGGTGGGAGGATGTTACGTAGCATTCCTTTCCCCCCACCAGGTGGAAAAGCATAACATTGCTTGGACACCGCGCATGCGCGGCGTCATATTATTTTATTTAATATTTTCAGTGAACGAGATCTGGCGTTGCGAGAATGCGAGTTTAATATTCGAAAGACTTTAATTGAAACAGTAGTTATGAGTTTTCGATTCTGTAATAGCTTTTTGGCTTTTCGGTTTTCGTTTTGATTATTCTTTTCGTTTAACTTGATATAGCAAAGTGTTTAATTTTTCTAAACAGACCGTTTCTCCTTTTTTGTTAATTTTACAATAAGAAGTGCTGTCCTCATCTATACCGAAGCAGATGATTGTTAAAAATACATCGGATTGATGTCTACAAGAGTTAATACTTTTTGACTCCCCAAAACTTTGAAGAAGATTCAATAACCCTGCTTTATATATTAAACAGTTTGGAAACTGGGTTAACTCTGAGAAGAGAAATAATATCCTATAACGTTACGTTAGCGTACAATTAAAAATTAATTATTTAAATGTAATTAATGTTTCAGTTTTAACGTCAGCAACAACAGCAACAACAAAATATATAGTGTTATGTGGGAAAAGGTTTGCGTTTAATAAGGACAAATCAAAGTTATTGTAGATGTAACACCAATTGATCGTAAAAATACACGTAATACTGCGAAGGATACACTAAAGGTTAGAAATAACGTCGTAGTTTTTATGTTGAGTGCAATGTATTATCGCGTTTCAGGCAAATTACCAGCGATTTTGTTCAATTTTAGACGAAGGACAGTAGCGTGTGCTCAAAGCGCATCGATACGATTTACTTAACCTCAAAACTCTGCTCTACAGTGATGTTATTGGCCTAATATAATGCAACAAAAACGGATAAAAATATAAATTGTCACGAAAATTTAATAAACTATGTTCATTCTTATTGGTTTGCTATTTAATAAAACTAGCGCTTTTTCTATATAAAGCATAAACATGTCATGAACACCACATTAAATGATCGGTAGCGTTTCCGATAATTCTATGAACAGTCTGAGTCTTCAAACGTAAACCTGTAAAAAGTCAATATATTAATATCTTTATTGAAAACATTTGTCTGTTTTGATGAAAGGTAACGGAGAGAAAATGATAAAAAAATACATTTAAAAAATCAGGATTAGTAGGAAATAACACACGTGCAAAGTTTAAGTTAATTTGCATTATGAGAGTTTTGTTGAAAACCATCAAGGATACGATTAACAGATTCGATATTTCTCTTTAAAATAACACATAAAATAATTATGTTATTATATTATTAAAGCTTCCGAGTCGAGATTCTGTGAGTTTTTCGTGGGGGAATTTATTATACAATAATTTTTGCCACCCACGTATATTTAGCTCAAACTAGAGCTTTATTGTTTTTGGAGAAAAAGAGGAGCCGTCCTCATCTTGGATTCGAACCAGGGTCCCCGCGTTTAGCCCGCGGTGTCTTGACCTACTAGACGAACGAGGACAAGAATCCAATTCCGTGGTTCGAATCCAGGATGAGGACGGCGCCTCTTTTTCTCTCCAAATATAAAAAGCTCTAGTTCGAGCTACTTAAACGTGGGTGGCAAAAATTATTGTATAATAAATTCCCCCTAGGAAAACTCACAAAAGTCTCGCCCAGGAGGCTTTTCTGTGTTGACCATTATTTAGCAATTGTGAATGTGTATCCATGTGAAAGGTAATAATATCTTACATTATTGATATCACTCAAATTTTTATTTGTTCATTTTATTTCATACTTTTGTGCATCTTATGTAATCTCTTTGTGTTATCATGCTTTCTTAGATGAGTTGAGAAAATAATCTGATTTATAATATCTTTATGATTTCGTGAAATAATATTTTTTGAAGCTTGGTTGAAAATATCACTTCTCGTAAAATATTCGGTAGAAAAGAGCCTATTTCTTTCATAATATCACCTTTCATTTTTATGAATGTTGTAATATTTGAGGAATTATTATTTGCTTCAGTGCATCTATTTATTCGATTTCTGATTTTATATAAAAATGCAATCCTCTACTTTTTTTTCTGTTTGTGCTATTTTTATATGTTTAAAACATTTCGTAAAAAAATGCAACGATTTATCGTGCTTTTGTTTTATTACAAATGGACATAATAAGGATATTTCATCATGTACAGAAAAATGTGTATTGGCTAACTGCTTTTCCCGTTTTCATCCTGAAAGTAATACTTAAATTTATCGCCGGCGAAACAATCGGTATTCCAAAGTAATCTCGAAACTACATTATTTTTATAAAGGTCCAAGCTTATTAAAATTAAAATTCGGTTTCAATAAACATAGAAAGGTAGATTTGACCAAAAATCTAGAATTACTTCTTGGAACTGAAACTTTAAATGTGTGTGGTATTTTGAAACCTTCTTTTATTGTAAATCTATATAATATGATAGCGTATCTGCTAAATTGTATTAATTGTACCAAGCTGAAGTTATTTTACAAATACAGAACCAAATCTGTCTTTACGTTTTATCTTAATTTCTTTCCCACCTATTTATCAGTTTTATACTCTTGATTCTTAAATTTTATTTTCTGATAGGACCCTCGAGCCCCCAAATGCCAATCAACGCCCACTTCATCATCAGATCACAATGTCGGAGGAAGTAGCACGAATGGTAGCGTGACGAATGCTATGAGCCTATTCAATGGTCCTCCTTTGACAGGAATTCGAAATAATGAAGTTCGATCAGTGATGTTGTATGGCGTTCCAATTGTCGCACTGGTCATCGACGGCTACGAGAGACTCTGTCTGGCACAAATCTCAAACACCTTGCTTAAGACTTTCAGCTACAACGAGATCCACAACAGAAGAGTGGCGTTGGGCATTACCTGTGTCCAGTGTACTCCAGTGCAATTGGAATTGTTGAGAAGGGCTGGAGCCATGCCAGTCTCGTCCAGAAGATGCGGACTCATCACAAAGAGAGAAGCAGAAAGACTATGTAAGAGTTTTCTAGCTGAAACAAGGCCACCAAAACTTCCAGACAACTTTGCTTTTGAAGTTGTACACAACTGCGCATGGGGTTGCCGAGGATCGTTTGTTCCATCTCGGTACAACAGTTCAAGAGCCAAATGCATCAAGTGCGCCTATTGCTGCTTGTTTTTTTCCCCAAACAAGTTCATCTTCCACTCACATAGGCTACCGGACTCCAAATATGTTCAACCCGATGCGGCTAATTTTAATTCCTGGAGGAGACATATTAAACTGGGTGGCACCCCACCAGATGAGGTTGTCTACGCATGGGAAGACGTAAAGGCCATGTTTAATGGTGGATCTCGGAAAAGGATTCTCAGCGGTTGCAGCCCTTCCCGGTAACTTTCTAACATGTTTTTAATTCATTTTAGAGCGGAAGCATGCAATATAGCTAACATCTTATAACTCCTAAATATTTTTTTTTTAAATTATTAAGTCAGTCGAAAATACCTAATCGCTTAAATAGTAAAAAAAAAAATCGCTTTTTAGGATCAATTAGTTTGTCAAGTAGTTCAGTGTATTTAACTTACGTTGCCAAAAGCGTTAAACGAAGACAGATAGGATTGGTTTGAAATTTACTAAATTCCACTCCATTAAAATTGAGTGTACTTTTAGTAATAAACACAGAAATTAGTAAAGACGTTTAAGGATCCTATTTCAGACATGGAAATCTAAATCGACAACATTGTCATAATTCCATTTTGTGATTAAACTCCTTTCTGAAAAATACTTAAAGGCAATAAAAATTCTGACTCTGAAAACATAAACGTTTAAATTAGGCAATAAAATTGTGTACATTTTTCTTGCATCTCTCACCACTGTTGGTGATTATTTTATGGTATTCTTCTGCTGTTATAGAAGTGGAGACCACAAACGCCCCAGAACGTCTCCTGCATCGAATCCTGACTCGACACCGTGCAACCCAGACTCGCCTCATCATGCTTCAAAGGCAGCACCTTATTTTCCAGTAGTTCCTTTGCCCAACAAAAGCTTCGGTCTTCAGACCGGACCTGCTTTCGTATCTCCGGCAGGACCGCCGTTTGGCTTGGCTGCAGCCGCAGCAGCTGCGACGGGGAAAACCATTTCACCAGTAGACATCAGGCAATCTTTCGCCGAATACATGTGGGCCGGGAAGCAACCTTTTCCACTGCCATACGGGGGAATGCTATGGCAGCGACCAACTGCAGCTGCCTTGGTACCTCAGTCTGCACCATCGACGCCACTTGATATTAGAGATAGAGGGAACCATACCCAAGAAAAGGCTTTGCCGCCATACAGCTTGGCGGATACGACCACTTCACTTCTGGACCCAGGTGAAATGTCGATTCTTAATTTCACTTAGGGAGTTTTCAAGTATTACGTAAGCACCTTTGGGGAGAGGGGGTTGCTGTTGTGCTTATTTTCCTATGTTAGCCAATGTTAATTTTTGCTTAGGAGGGAGAGGGGTATAAAATGGCCAAAATATTGCTTATGTAATACTTGAACTCCATTATAAATTTCAATAGACTCATAATATACCGCTCTAATATGCGCAAAATTCACTAAAAAAAAATGAATGCAAGCTAAAAATTACTGAATTTGAACGGCCAAACTATAATGATTCATAAACATTTGGAATTTAAACTTCTCCAGTGATTTCTAGCTTGTAATTAATTTTTTTAGTGAATTTTGCGCGTACATAAACAATTGGATGTTTTTCTTTTCCATGCTGATGCGTCAATTAGAAAGCTTATTTTCGCAACTACAATTTCTAGTTTTCACTGTATAATAAAATTTTATTTCATCACTAATAAAAGAACGATAAAACATTACAAAATTAAAGTCCGGAATACAAAAACCTTTGTTATATGTAAGTCAAGTAAACGAAACTTTAGGGCACAGGTATAGTTAAAAACGCTTTGCATTAGTAAAAAGTCTGAATAACAAATAAACCTGTTCCAGTGGATACAATATAAAAATAAGATTTAATATCCTGGGTCCGTGACTAATTATCTACGTTACTGGTTTAAAACAAAAACTTTGATATCCCTAAAGACGTTCATTGTCAAAGTCCTCTAATTTGCAAAAACTAAAGTGCTATGCATAAATAGCCAAGGTCTTTCTTATTGGACAATGAGAAAAATTAGAGTTTCAAAGAATTAAAATTGTTAATAGACTCACAAGAGGAAGACAAAGATATTTTTAAAATAATACTATTTTATAATGATGGCTTTGGTTACGAATTTTTTGATCGCAATCTTACAAATTACATGTTTCTTACTGGAGTACGAAATAAAATTCTTTATTAAGCTGAGATATACATTTACCGAAACATATTTATTTATTTATTTGCTTTTACATACATCCCACTTGTATTACATCGCATTGAAATTGTATTACACTCTGAAAGAAAATAATATTTAAGAAAAAATACGAAGAAACAAATGAAGATGAGGGAAAACATCTGAAAAAGACCGCAAAGGTCTGATGAGTCAGACGAACCCTAAAATTAACAAATCGCAAAAAAGTACACAACAAACAATTAAATCAACTAGTAGAAACATGTCTATACTCATTATAAGTCCCCGAAATTAAACTATTATGTCGAAGCTTAATAAATCAATGAGCCCACGTTTAAAAATGCGAAAGGAATCTTCAGAGACCAAATTTTCGGGCAGAGAGTTCCGGATTCTAGGACCAATATTATTAAAATTAGACAAACTTAGGTTAGCATAGCTTTCAACTAATAATTGCAGTATTTGAAATTTTCCATGCGTAATTTATTGCGAAACCGAAATTAAGTCTATTAGCCAGTCTTATTTTTTTGTTCTTGTTTTGCAGCGCAAGCACAGCAAAGATCATGCTGCGCTCGGACCTTCAGTTTTCCTCAGTTAGTCGACAAACTTTAAAAAAAAAGCACCATTGTCAATCGAATCTGGGTTAACAGCACTTAGGCAAACGCGTTACCACTGCACCATAGCAAACCTTTAGTCAGTCTTCATACAATGCATACAGCAACTTTCAGCACGAAGGATGCTTTATTAAAAATGACGATTTCCAAAATTATTTTATGTATAATTTACCTAATAATTGCTTTATTCATTCTGAAATAAATAGATTGATTTTAAACGCACTTCACATGCGTAATTTTAAACCTGAGTTGATGATAAAAATTAAGAAGTATAGTATTATACCTAAAAGACGAGAGTATTAATCATGTTTTTTTGATAAAAAATTTATGATAAAAAATACCTTTACTTCATACTATGTACATTAGTATATATAATATATACAAACATGCGCAAAATTATAAATATGCAAGGTTTAAAAAAAAAGAAACGTTAAAAGGTACTATTCCAATATTACATTAAATTATAAGCGTATACGTATAAGCTGATTAAATGGTGAATTTTTCAGAAATGTTTTTTTTTTTTTTTTCGGAAATTTACGTTAAGGGAATAATAAAATTCCTTCTATTATATTTTGCATATACGTGAACTTTTGCATCGGAGTTCAAGCCGACATTAACTATTCGTTTAACTTTCAGGTCGTCCCCTATCTTCCGCTAGCGAAGGCACGACGCGTTCTTTCCCGGATCCCGCGGATGATGATGCCGTTAGTCCCGGACGAATCTCTCCGTCAACCGTCCCAGCGTCGACAGCGCACGCTTCAGCCTTCCGCCCGGTCGGGCATCGGCTGCTCTTGCGGTCTGCAACGGCGATAGCTGCGTCAGCAACCGCTTCCGCTGCGATGCCGCACACGTCGGAATCTACGGTTGATACAACCTCTGACCACCAGACCAGCAATTATCTCACCTCGTCATCCGCATATGCATGTTATGCTATGGTGGACGGAAGATGCAGAGACGGCGACGAAGACGGTGGGAGCGTCAGTAGTGATCATGACGAAGTCGACGTAACAGACGTAAGCAATGATGGGATAATTACAACTAAAGAAGGAGTCAGTACTTCAGCTGGGAATGGTGACAGAAGAATTAGCCCAACCTCCATGGATGATCGTTCTGGAAGTCCTCCCCATCTTACTTCCGCAACTCCAGATACTAGCGAGCCCTACATTAAGAAATCTACAAGAAAACAGGTATATTTATCTATACGTATTTTTAATATGGCATAGATATCATGCCTAATTTGTGAAGAGGCAAACGATTATATACTTTCATGCTATTCAGTATACACTTTATTTATACAAATAAGTATTATATTTGAAAAGAGGGAGGTATATAAGGTTTTCATGTGTTGAAAGGTGTTTTAGGTGCATCAGTTCACCCCTATATTTACACATTAGCGTTGAATGATCCTCTCCATGTTAATTTTCAATCATAGCCTCGTATACTCAAAAAGCCATATCTATTCTTCGATTTATTTTGAATTTAAAAGGGTAAGAAAGAAATCACAAGAACAATATTCGCAGAACGCAGAGGCTGTGAAAAATGGTAGTTTTCCATTCTTTCTACAATTGAATTCTAGGATATATCTCCATGGGATTGGCCTTTCTTTTCCAGACCTTACCTCAGAAATTGAGACAGTATGGTGCTTGTCGCGTTTAATCATTCGTTTGCACGAGATCAGAAATAAAAATGCACCCCGATAGGGAGAAATCGGTTGGAACTTTCGCTCGGACTGGCATCTCCTCTTTTGTCTTGGTCTCCGTAAATTGATGATCACCTAGGCGAAGCTCTTTCTGTGAATGATAGCAAAACCTAGTGCGCAGTAGCGTCTATTGCGCGCCTTTTTCGTTACCGGAATAGAGGATCCTTTTTTGATTAATGCCATCCGTGAGTTGTTGGTTTTTTTTGTTTTTTTCATTTACTTATAGCTTGCCAAATTATATAAATTATCTCTTTGAAGTCAGCTTACTAGCTATCCATTATTATGCAAAGCACCCATCACCACCCATACATTAACCACTGTGTTCCATACAAGTTAAATTTTTCTTGTGGTTAAGTATAATATTTCGATTGGTTTGCCGTAATACTTTATCATAAAATAACAGTATTTGCAGCAGTATATGGTCTACCGCATACAGCCATTGTTTCTAAAGAATTTATTTTTCTTTAAAAAGATAAATAATGCATTGCAACTTCCAGTATACGATAGAAGTCTGCATGGATAGTGATAGCAGCCAATATATTTAAGGTCAATACAGTTGCATTTTCATATTGACATATAGCCTCGAAACGGGATTACCTGGATCAAACTGCCCTGTGTCTTACTTAATTTAAAACGTTACATTTGTTGAACCTTCTTCAAAATTTTGGGGCGTTAAAAGGTAGTAACTCTTGTAGATATCGGTATATTTTTAACAACCATCTGCTTCAGTATAGATGAGGACAGCACTTCTTATTGTAAACTGAACAAAAGAGGAGAAACGGTTTCTTTAGAAAAATTAAACACTTCATTATATCAAGTTAAACGAAAAGAATAATCAAAACGAAAAACCGGAAAGCGAAAAGCTATCATATAAGCTCATGTACCAATAATCTAACAAACCGCTCAAAGTTGTCTGATTGCTTTTATTATATTTATGTCAAGCGGTGTTACCTACTCAACAAGCGAAAAGCTATTACAAAATCGAAAACTCATAACTACTGTTTCAATATTAAATAAAATAGTATGACGTCGCACATGCGCAGTATCCAAACAATGTTATACTTTTCCACCTGGTGGGAGAAAAGGAATGCCACGTAACATCCTCCCACCTTTCTGAGTTCCTGTACAACTACTCAAAAATATTCATTGGCATTCATCAGATTTTTTTTTTTAGGAACCGCTCTATTCTGACTTGTTTTTGAGATTTTTATTCACTTTAAACTGAAAAGGATAATCGGGTAAACCACTATATTGTATTTCCAAGGGAAACACTCGTTGAAAGAGGCCTCGTAAAAACTCGTCTTGCACTTCAGTTTTCACGAAACTCATAAGACCTCTTAAAGACCGTTCCTCACCATTATTTTCTCTCGAATTTCTATGGCGTTCCCATGCGATTAACACCTCTTCAGGAAGACACGATTCGACAAGCGGTGTAAAAAAATCGCCATATTTTTTCCTAAGTTCTTCCAAAACTATCAAGAGATCGAAGCTTTCCTTCTAACTCATCATACAATTGTGGTAGATCTGTTTTCATACGTCCGAACACTGCATTCTTCATTACCATGGGCAGTAGATCTCTCACGTAAACTTGGACAAGTAAATTCTCTCTACTGAACCTTTCACGTATCTGTTTTATTGCCTTTGGATAATTTGCAGCTGTTGCCGGAAGACTTCCAATTACTCTTTCTACCTTTGAATTGGGAATCACACTCTGAAGTAAATATTGAAATTTTTCATCGTCCGAAATCGACTCATCCTTATGAACTTTTGAAAACTAAAAATTCTTTGGTGTCTCCGCTGAATTTCTTCAATTCTATCTTAGGTAATTTTAACACTAAACCTACCACGCGCAGTCAAATGACCGTTTTTGAAATGTCGTTTAGAATTTCTTGTATACAACGTTACTGTATCACCATGTAACTTATTGACTTTTCCTATAATATACATACAACCCATTTTTCAATATTCACAACTTTCTTTATTGTTTATTTTCCGAAAAAATTTCATAGCATGTCTAGTCTACCACGAGCGGTCATTTGACCAATTCGTGTTATTTACGACTATATTCTTCGGAAAGCGCATTCCTGAAGTTGTTTTACGAGTCCACAATGTAATTGTGGATCTACAGTGTAAACAAACGCGCGATTGGAACAAATGCCTAGCTTTTTTTTGTACGACAGTACGATCTTGCGATCCGAACAGAGAGCATCAAAATTTCACAGAGCATATAATAGAGATCATTACGTGTTATAAGTGCTAGTTTCAACAAAGTGAACAGAGCCAACAATATTTTGTGATATGATTTACATTTGAATTTTTTTTATTTATGTTCCCAATGTTTTTGTCCCGTTAGATTTATATTTTGATATTTTAGTTTTTACTTTATCATTTGTATATTCATCCCCAAAAATGTCAAGACATTCGAGGAATATCAATTTATTACACAAAATAAATAATATCGACGAGGATTGTTCGGAAGATGACCAAGAAATTTCCGATATTGATAATGATACAGCGGAAAATAATTGTGACATTGGACGGCGATACGGACGAAGAGAATATTTTGAATATACGAAGAGGACAAAAAAAGAAAGAGATTTATAGTTAGTTCCGAAAGTGAAAATGAGAAAGAGATTGAAACTGCTACGGACGGAACTGTTTGGCAAAAAATAAAAGAAGGGTCTAATCGCGGAAGAGCACCGATTTATAATATTTTCAAGGAAATATCAGGACCGACAGGATACGCTAAACGAAATATTATAAAGGGCAGAGTTGAGTCGGCATTTTCCTTGATTATTGATCATAACATAATTGAACATGTAAGAAATATACGGAATTAGAGGCATTTCGAGTGTTGAAAACGAAATGGAATTTATCTATTGCAAAATTACATGCATTTATTGGACTTCTATATGCACGCGGCGCATGTGAGGCTAAAAATATGGATCTATCATATTTATGGAACAAGAAATGAGGTCCGTCATTTTTCTCGACAACTATGAGCCGAAATGACTTTACAGAAATCATGAGGTTTATTCGGTTTGACAACAGAAATCAACGAAGTCAACGCTTACGAAACGATAAGTTCGTTTTGATCTCTGAAGTTTGGTACAAACTTATCGAAAACAGTCAAAACTGTTATAAACCAGGAACATATCTTTCTATAGATGAACGATTGTTTCCAACAAAAGCACGTTGTAGATTTACTCAATACATGCCCAATAAACCGGACAAATTTGGCATAAAATTCTGGTTGGCTTCCGATGTAAGTAGTAAGTATGTAGTAAACGGC
>QLNU02014176.1:3274517-3302743 GCA_006491805.2 Dysdera silvatica
AATAGTTTGTTTTTTTAAATCGAAAGTCCATTTAAAACACAGTATCATGCGTGTTGCGATATGTTTGTGATAATATTATATTTATAATAAAGTACGTTTACCTCACACCCTTTGACTGCGTCACTAGTTTAAAAGGAACGAAAACGATTATGAATTGCAGAAGAATTTCGATAAAGCGAACGTTTCTGGATGAAGCACAAATTGATATTAATATCCTTTAAATTGCAGCGAACTTTTCTCATCTCCGATTTGATTCCTGTGGAGTATTTGACTTGTTTTTATAAACATCTTGGATCAAAGCGGTGATGCTCGCTCCCTTTTCAAAGTAAATTTAACTCGAAATCGAATTATATCTGAGGATGTTTTTAGTTTCCACCTTTTCTTCGTTGAGATTCGCGTCAAACAGCAGATCTTTGTCTTGATTTCTCCCTTCTCCTCGGCTCTCGCGTTCTCCAGGGTTTAAAGCCTCATAGAGTCTAATTCCGAACATCGCATCGAAGACGGAAGAGGAGGAGAGGTGGAGGTGCGCTAAGAAGATTTAAGCAACTTCATCATTCACCCAATCAACACCCAAAGGAGAATATTTTCGTCGAAGCTCGTCTTCAAAAGATTTCTTAAAAGAATTTCTTTCCTTTAAAAGGAAATATTTGTATTCTCGAGCTCCGCAGAACAGTAAACTTACCCTCATTCTCTGTCAGTAATGTAAAACCTTTTAGGACCAGTAATTGCCATTCTGCCTTCAACCGTTCCGCCTCCTTCCTCCCCTGTTTCAATTCTTAGACGTAATGACACGAGGAGATTGGAAGGCAATGTAAACGGAGGAAGCTAGGGAGAACCGGAGAATGTCATCTCTCGGCACATAATAAAACTTACATTCAACAGAACATCATTTACAACGTGTTTTTTTTTTACACGAGTTCTCCTTTTTATTTATTTTATCCCTCCTCACGCTTTTCCCCTTTTTATCTCCAGTAGATGGCGTCAAAAAAGGGGAGAGAAAAAAATATCGGGGGGAAAATACGCTTCCGATAATGTTGGTTCTTCCCTTTTTTCATCATACGCTGTAGGTTCCTTGAAAAATATAAATAAAAAAATGTAGAAGGAGATGCTTCACAAGAGAAACCCTCCGCTTCGAAAAAGCGGACACATTCCTAAGTTAACCTTACACTGGTTTTTAGTTACCTAAGAGTTGATGCTTTTCTCCCTACGTTTTCCGCCTACAAGCCTGTGTCGGCAAACAGTCTTCTATTCCGGGAGGCAGACACGCGTCGCTAGCCCTCGTTAAAGGATTCGTTTAAATCTCGCTCCCTATTAATATTTATTTAAGGCTCGAGCCGATGAGGAATCAAATCTCTCAGGGATTCGAACCCACGCCCTTTCTAAAGGCCTGCACTGCCGCCACCATCTCTAAGGGCAAACACGCCTCACAGAACCTTGTTCGACCAAAGGAACGGGCCGACATCGTCGCCGCACAATCGTAAATTAAGCCGACACCCTCTCTTTCGCTTTGGCGACACCTCGATCTATCTCTCTTGTACTCCGAACGCTCGGTTTTCTCGCTTAGTTGTCCTTAATCGATCTTTTCGGGTTAAAACAGCCGCCGTTCAAGTCAGTTATCAGCTCTGTGTGTGTGTGTCCATTTCTGATATCTGCCATAGAATCATTTGGGAATTACTAGTAAAGAAGTGATGTGAGCAGATAAGTGATTCGTAATTTAAAATGCGTTTCAAAAGGGCCATTACGAGTAGTTTTAGAAAATACTTTGTTACATAGTCGCGTATTTGTTCTATTTCACCGGAAGAATAATCCATTTTTAATAACCTAACGCTTTAAAATATAGACGCAAACTTTAGGAAAGGCAAAGTTTTCACTAAGGTCCTTGAATATGAATACGTTTGAAGTTCTTTAAACATGGTGTGACCAAAATATGAGATTTAAAGTAACCCATAGGGATGTAGTCCTACTAAGGGGTATAAAGGCGCCACCTCATTATTTTTAACCAGGGCGCACCCTGCCTTATAAAATGATAGCAAATATTTTGTTTTTAAATCCACTTCATTTAAAATTAATTTTTTATGCGCCTGTCTAAACAAAATCTGTCGTATCGTAATAATTTTTTTTTTGTATAGAAACAAGATAATCATTATTTTATTAGGAGATACTTAAGACGAAACTACTCTACTGAATTGCCTTCAGCTTCTCAACACTTTCCATATATCCCATCGCCTGGTAAAACAAATTAAGTTTATGAAAATAACGAAAGTTACCTCATAAGAGACTTTATTTATAATATATTTTGCGCGCTTGTGTGTGTGTGTATATATATATATTCTTTTTCAATGAAAAACCCATTATGAGGATTTTAATTTGCAGATTGTGGCGTAAAATTCTGCCAAAAATCAGCATAACATATTATAAAATTATTTTTATTACATTATCACAACTAAATACATAGTAAAAAATCATTGTATAAATATGAAAAAGTGAACTTTTCTTAAAACCACAACTATATATATAGTGTCTTCTTTCATCGTAATGCATATTAATTTATTATTATCTCGTTTCCAAATATAATATATAAAGCAATAACATAAATGTGTAAACAAATTTCAAAGATGTAGTGAGAAAAGAACTGTTCACAGTAAGTTTAATAATCATAACAACAACTATGACATCATATTGTGTAGCTTAACGTATTTACTGCTACAGTCGAAACCGTTTGTTTATAACACGCATAAAGTGACCGGCACTTACGCTTGTTACAACCCGCTGGATTCTTGTTAGAGCTAACTCGCCATTAAAAAAGACACGGGACAGGAAAGCAAAAATATTTATCCCATTTACGTATTTGATGTATCATATATTTAAATATCAGAATACACATTTTCGCCACTCGCTAATGTCATTACATATTGTCATTTAGTGGTAAGTTGGCGAGAAAGTCCTCATTGCTATCATTGCTCGATTCAGGGTGGTTTTCAGCTTGTAGCTCAGTAATGGTATCTTCAGCAGTAGTAATATCGGATGTCCTAACCAAGGGGGTCGGCAACCGACAGCACGCGTGCAACACATGATACGTAGGCGAATTTCAGTGGCACGCCAAGTGATTAAAAAAAATCGGAGTGTAATTGTCAAAATTTAGGAAAAAAATATTTATTTTCGGAGAAAATCCATTTCTGTTTTCGAACCTTTTATAGAGGAATGTTGGTTGGTATTTGTAGAAAAGGTGTACAAAACCATAAATTTGCAGTCAGACGGATTGATTTCTTCAACCATGAATGATTCTTCCTTCTATTTTCATCCAGAACTTCATTTTTTTACCCGTCTCAACTTCTCCATTGTCACGAACAAGTGTGAGTGATAAGATTAGTGTTATGAGTAATTAATATTGCCGAAAAAAATCGATACACGTTGTTTTCAAAACCCCTTAATTATAAAGTAGAGTTTGCAAAAGGATCGCGCTGTTTGCGCTTTATGTTTTGAAACTATTGTCAATCGTGTGTGCCAAATGTACAAGGCCATTTTGGAGAAAACGCTTTTTTTGGCGCAGAATGACCCTTACTGTATTTGCGCCATGAAGTCCAATTAACTGTTTTCAAGAAAAGCAAACCTTTTAATGTATTATAACGCATACCAAAAGATCTAATTTAGTTGCGTTAATGAGTATGGTAACATAAGCACAGTCATTGTTCTATGAGTGGCACGCGGCACATTTTGATGAGTGGTTCCGGTGGCTCACGGGATGACTCTGCCGTACTGCTTTGGCACAGTACCCCAAAAAGGTTGTCGATCCCTGTACTAACCATTAGGGTAACTATACTCGCAGCAAAGCTAACTTGGTACACTGTTAAGGCTATGGTGACCTATTCACACCAGTGAGACGAGTATTCATTCCCAAATTGGCGAAAAATGAGATAACCCTCAACATTATTAGCCTATTTATCGCCTAATTTGTAATGCAGAAAAACGCGATTGCCAAAATTCCAGGCGCCAAATTTCCCGCCAAGCGAACAAGGTCCTCTGAATGGTCAGTTACTTGAATGACGTCAGCGCTTGCTATAATGATTCTTTTTCCTAAATTTAATAAATACCAGATTTTAATTGCACAAATATGACTATGTTTTATGTATTTGAGCATTATTTTAATGTTTTATGTACGAAATGTATCTTCTATTAACTCTGTTAACGTAAGAAAGGGCGAACTATATTGCACTGGCGAAATCATACTGCTCTGTGCCTTGTCAGTATATCAGGTTAGCTTTGCCACGAGTATAGCTTTAAAATCTAGAGGTGCTGAAGCTTTCCTTCGAAGAGCTACGTTACCTACCCCAAATCTCCTCACACGGCAGTCATTTGTATCATTATTTTTCCTAGTAGGGTTAAGCCCCTCCCCTCCAATTACGCCAATAGTCATAACTTCAGAAAAAATCCTCCATTTTTTCTGAAGTTATGACTATTTTTTGTTATATTATATATTTTACTATATTGTTTATTTTTGGACTCGATTTACCAAAATTCAGAGGAAAATTCACCAAATTGTTGTTTTATCATAGCTGGTCTTTTCTCGCAATGAAGTGTTTTCGTCCTGCTGTATGCTTTGAATATAATCAAACAACTGTGTTATTTCCTCTCGGTACAACAGGTTTCTCGCTATAACCAATTTTACCATGATCGTGTCGGACTGTAGGATTTTATGTCATTCCAATTCGCTTTGTAAAGCGCACCGGTACTATTTATTTTACGACTGTACCACTTCTAATCCACGTGTGAACCCATAAGCAACAAATAATTTAAACTTTTTAATGAAAATGGTCCAATTTTTTAAACAAAGACTACATAAACCAGATAAACCATGCAACAATAATTTAAAGTGCACTAAGAGAATAAATGTAGTATATTTAAAGCATATCGGATGTTTTTATCGCGGTGGATGGGAATAAAAACGTTCGAATCAAATTGATCTTGGAGTAATTTTTAGAAATGCTAATGAAACGTTAAGGAATGAGGCAAAAAATATGAGTTCAAAGGTTTTATTAAACAGCTGTTCTCCTTTGCATTTCATATAAAGGTTATATTGAGAAAAAATAATAATAAATATACATAGAAATTATAGGAAATTGTTAAATTAAGTTGTAAAATAGAAATTGTAATCATTGAAAACACTACAGCCATGCATTTACTTTGAAAAATATGGACGTATATAAGTGAAAACTAAAAATATCTGAGGTCGATAATACGTGTGTGTGTGTGTGTGTGTGTGTAATGCCCATTTTCATGCATTATGACGAAGGTAATACGCCAAAAGAGAAAGGTAAATCTAGACAAACACAGAAAAGACAACTTGACCGTCTGTGAATATTTTTTCATTACGATAACACGTCTCGAGGTAAAGATCATGTGATGCTTGAAGATGTGTTGTTTAAACCTTTACAGGGTTATTGGCCGATGGTTTCCTACTGAGTGGCCATTTCAATCACCAGACCTGAATCAGTGCAGTTTTTAACTTTAGGACAGCTTAAATAGCCACCTTAACTGTACTAACATAGAAAAGTATTGCATCAAAATGATACCATAAAGCGATATGTTCGTAACATTTCGATTCGTGTACTGCGAACAGCCAAAGAAAACGCAATATTATGTTTTCAAAGTTTAACAGGAAATACTGGTGGCCATCTTAAACATTTATTAACTGAAGTGTTGATTGCAAATGTCTATAAACTGTATTGAAAAAATTAACGTTGACAAAAAATCCATAATTATTTCTCATAGTATGAACTTTACGAACAACACACATTATTGCTTATTACATAAACTAAAATTGCACGGAGTTCTTTATCATATTACCAAGTTTTGAAGCTCCAGGTTCAGCGGTTTCCTTTCTAGAGCGATTTAAAATGAAAATTTTAATTATGCTCACCTTGTATTAGAAACAGTATGTGCTTCTTGTTGGAAAATACATTTGAAATTAAAAATTAATGCGCTCAACTATTATTATTGTCAACTGACAGTGATAAATCTACTAACCAATTAAAATTATTAACCATTTTTCAGACAATCACCAATTGTTTTGGAAACAGCTCTTATTTTTTGATATAAAATTACTAATGAAACATATAATTGTGTAACCTTCTTCGAAGAGGGCTAAAAGCCTTCGAAAAAACGTTTTAAAGCTATATTAAAGCATATAGTTCAAAAACTGTGCCCATTGTGTTATTTTACGATTGTGATACGATTGTGATACAATTGTATATTGTGGGAAAATATAAATACCATTCATCTACATTACAGGCTGAGATTTAAAATTGAAATAATTTCGACATTTTAAATTGTGATAAAATAAACAGAGGATAGGCATATTTCTACTGAGAGAACTTTAAAGTATTAGCCTACTTTCGAAACAACGTTGCAACTGAAAATATTTAGCCACAGAAGTTTAAATTCTCGAATTAGTCATTGTTTCCATTACTTTTTAATTTAATGATAGAAATGGTGCAGCGACACTTCCATCCTCATATTCTTTCATGTAAAAAGCTGCATAAGTAGGCTCTACTTAAATGAATCGACCATTCAGGAACATTTAACATTCATTTCATGTATTTTCTATTCCATTCCGTGTTTGCTGAAGTAGTGAGATTCTTGTTTAAAGTAACCCGAAATGTATGAGATTGTAAGCAAATGTTTGTTTCTAAACGTATCGTGACTAGTTGTTTATGTGCTTAAAAGAAGCTTCAAAATAATTTCAATCGCGTGCGGTGATCGACTTTAAAAACTAAATTTGTTGAATACTACATAAAATTAACAAAAAACTGGATCCGTAGTTCGGTATACAATCCAGAAATTTTCAACCTGTACATCTCTATTACTCTTTCCCTCTCTCTCTCTCTTGAGCATTGCCACTTTCGATCAGGGGCGCCATGGAGGTTCGACAAGATTTTATTGTCTTCTTCTTCTTCTTTCACTTTGCTGCATGGGGTCGGCGTTATACTCTTTTAATCTTTCTTTCCACAATCTTCTATCCAAAGCCCTTTCTCCACTTTATCCATGCCCTTACAAATCTTCCGTCACTCTATCCTTCCATATCAGCCGTGGTCTTCCCCTCTTCCTCTTACCCATTAATACCAGGATTTTATTGCATTTAAAAAAGTAAACATCATTTTAATTAATAGATGCATAGAATTCAGTCTAATCCCACCAGCCTTTCTCGTTTATAAATTGATATTAAGAAGGATAATTTTTATACCCTTCATATAAGAGTATCTTAAAGATTTATTTAGAGATTAAAGTAGCCATAAATCCCAAAAGCCTAAATTATGATGTAAAATGTTGCTTTTTGTCTCAAGAATCGAACCTGGGGCCGCATAATAGAAACACATTACTCCAATGCTTGATTGTGACTACTTATAGAATGGGCGTATTTTAAGTTAATGAAACAAAATGAGGGCGTTCGTTTAAAATTAACTTATCGCGTAACATCTTCCCATGTCGCGACATTTTTGGAGGTTGTCTGTTATGAGAACAGCGTTAAATTCGACTCTAATTTTGAAACATAGATGACTAGAACATGCGCTCGGAAAGGAACCTAACAATGTTTGCAGACAGACTCCAGTGTGGAGCCCTCGAGGAAACGGTATGTAAACCAAGGAACATATGACGGAGAACTGTAATAGACGAAAGTTAAAAAAAATGGCAAATAGGAGGAGATATTAAGAAATCTACAGAAAATTAAAACAAATGAATATAGATATGCCGTGGACGCTTCATCTGCCCCTTTGGATTAAAAGAACATAACAGTCTATAGAACGTTCTAGTTTACAATTTTTTATGACTTTCATTTTAACAGGGCTTTTCAACTCAGGCTGAACGCAAACCAATGATCGTTGGATTATCGCTCCAATACTTCGACCGCTAAATCACCGAATGCAGCTAGGCATGGGTTTTTTTTCTTGTATTTTCACACGGAGGTTGCGTTCTTAACTAATTGAAGAATTTGTAGAGGAAATTGAGTTGTTAAGGTAGTCTGACATTCTACGATTACGATTCAAATAAGAACCTCTCGATTTTCCTTCGGAGGAAAGAAAAACGGCCACGCACTCAGTTTGGACTCGAACCTCAAGATCGTTGGATGTTCTCAGCATCTTAGCAGTCAAAGCACGGAAACGATAAACCAACGATCTATTCTAAGAAGCAAGCCGGAGTACATGGTCATTTAATTCTCTTTTCTTCTTTGGCCATCACGAGCCGGAAAATGGGTTTTAGTTTGAACTTTATTCGTGGAATGGCAGATTTAATGCGAATGATTGAATCGTCTACAATCTCCTTACTAACTTAAGGAGATTTTTCCTTGGTAAACGTAAAATATATAGTGATTGATTCTAGACTACTGAAGATGATTCATTTCCATTTTTTTTTTCATACCATCTGCCAATTTTGAATGTCCAATAACGCCACTCTGGAACAATTTTAATATAGTTATAGAAATGTTTTGAAAAATGGTTTTTGTAGGAGGAAGATTTTTTAATTTTATAAAATATATATTTATTTTAGCTGAAATTCTGTCTATTTGAATGCACGTTAAAAAAAGAAGGGGAGGAAAAAGAAGAAATCATAATTGCAATTTGCATATAAGTAGTGACAAAAGGGGCTGTTTGGCGATTTTGGCGTCATTAACGTTCACCCATATTAAAAAAAAATCGCCACGAAGTCCACCTTTAAATTCAGGCACCTGCTGCCACGTAACTCGATCACAATTTTAGACTTTCCAAGCTCAAAAATAAAATCGTACTAACCGAATTTTACGCAAACAAAATGCAATCAATTGCAAATTTATAACTCATACTGCTTTATATTTCGTACTATTCGAATTCGTTCAAATTCTGGCCTGTAAGTACTTAGTGTATTATGACTCTGTGAAAATATTCTGCTCTCTCACTAATTGATCTACCCAAGAAATATTCTACATTTTTAGTAGATGTGGAGCAACGTGCCCTGTCCTGAGAAATCCGACCGGCACTAATACGGCTAACGACCAGAAGGAAAATTATATGCATGTTTTTATTGTGCAATTAAAAAAAATGTAAGTTTTAACTCAGATTTCTTTAAAAGTTGTATCTACCTTTTCTTTTCGCAATACACTTACAAACACACGCAGCATATTTACAACCAGTCACTAAATGGGAGTAACAACAACTAATTGAATGGCTGATAGCTACAAATGCCTCTGTTACGGTGAAAGACCGAAATCTGGCGAATGTCAACATTCACATAGTCGCTTGGTGTATCTCCGAAATATTTGCTAAATATCATTATTTCTGACTTACACCGGCCAATGTCGATATTCACCATGTTGAATAAAATTACTTTTGTTTACTTTTAAAATCATTTTTAAATCATACTGTATTATTAAAATATATTATGATATATAAAAGTGACGGCACATATAAATAAACTGTTGAACCTAAAACGAACAGTACATTCTAATTCTAAATGAGAAAAGAAAATAATACCAATAATAAACTTACTTAATTATATGATTAACGGTACTCAATCTTATTTATTGCAATGACTTAAACTGTTATGACACTTTAAATTGCACAAGAATCCCTTGCTTTTACAACTGCATTCAGTATTAAAACACTTCTTTTTGCAATTACAGCGTGTATAGCCTTGCCCTCCGCTTCTCGAACTAGTTGCAGCTGCTTCTCTTAGCGACATTTCTTGGGAAGAAATCTCAGCTATGAAAAGTAAATTTTCTTTACAAATTACGAACTGATTATGGGTATAAAGCTGCTTGAGGGTACCATTTTTTTTGCTAATTTATAAAAGTCGGAGTCTTCTATTCCAACAACAATCACCAACATGTGTCGGGCATCTGTAAGACCATGGTCAACATCAGGGACTTGTATTCGCTTGGTATCACCAACTTGAACAGGAGGAAATTTTCTTTCCGAGTTTCGTAACATTTTCGTTGCTTGCAGCAGAAGATTCTATTTCGCAGACGCTCTTTTCGTAGAAATAAACTCGCGTTGTTCAGTCAGGGCTGGATATGAAGATGTGGTAGGTTGAAGCTCCTCTTCAATATTTTCCTTTGGAATATGGTTTTCGATATGGTCACTGCTCAAATTTTCTTCAAAAGTATTAACAATTTCTTCAAGCGGTTCTTCGGTTTCGATATTTGCGATTTGCTCTCCAGGCAAAGATGACGATGCTATGCCTCTTTTTGGTTTAACGCCAAACAGGGCTTCATAAGGACTTTGGCGTATTCCTTCATAGTGTGCTGTGTTCTTGGCAAATTGAACAAAGTCAAACCGTCCGACCATTTATTCATATTGTTATCGTTCATTCATTCAGTTAACATTGTCCGTATATCCTGATTAGCCCTTTCAAGTGAGCCTTGTGTTTGACTATGGCGAGGCTTTCCGTGAACTATCCTAACATCTTTCCACATAGCGCATAGTTCGGATATGGTTCGATTACTGAATTCCCTACCATTATCTGAATGCAATATAACTGGGGGTACCAAATCTAAAAAATATTTGAAGAAGGTGAGATGCTACTTCTTCAGCTGTCTTAGTTTTCAAAGATCGTAACTGGACAAATTTCGTTAAATGGTCTTGATACACCATTATGAACTTATATTCGCCATCCCTTTGTGAATGCAAATCTATCAGATCGATTTGACATCTTGGGTTTAACTCCGAACTGATCGTTGATTTCACAACAATACTTTTTTTAGATGCACTATTTCATTTGACATTGTTTAAATAAATTTAAATTCAACATCACAACTTCATATATAAGATTTTTGTACTTAACTTGCAATTCTTTAAGCATACGTACGTGTTCTTCCTCCATGGTGATTCTGATGTGAGTTTCGGAGAGTATACTGAACAATTAATCATTGGTAACATAATGCTGTACATTCGTTTCTCCTGGTTTTAACGGCACAATTAATTTCTCTTCATCATTAATGTTTAAAACGTCAAAACGCTTTAACCGTCTGTACTCCAAAGGTGTACTGCAGCACTTAGTTTTAGCAGAAATCACTTCGGAAAGTATTTTAGAGCACTTTTCTTGAGAAAAATAAAAATAATTGTCTTCTCGTTTACTCGTAATTAACGCACGCAACGTTTCGAAAAAAAAAAAAAAAGATCACGGTTCACTGTAGTAGCCGTTCAGTATATAAATTCGGGTATCGGATGAAATAAAAAATTAAACAAACGTCGCACACACCAGCAAACCTTGCATAATACTGACAAACAGCAGAGTTAAACAACAATATAAATCAACGTTTATTGGCGTAGTGATACCAGCGCCGACGTTATGGCGTGATTAGATGGTGAAACGTTCGAAAGAAAATATTTCCGCAATCTTCAGTAAAGTCTTTATATACGTTCGTAAAGAGATTATATATTGTCGTTCGTAGAGCCTCCGCCCGGCAAGTGGAAGGTCGTGGGTTCAGGTCCCACCGAAGGCAGAAATATTTATTTTCTTTCGAACGTTTCACCATCTAATCACGCCATACCATCGGCGTTGGTATCACTACGCCAATAAACGTTGATTGATATTGTTGTTTAATTTAATCTGCGTAGTGTTCGATTTATTTAAATAAACAGCAGAGTGTTCGAGAGTCTAACAAATGAATGCCACCTGACCTCAATCGCGGCAGAACAAAAGATTTGGAGTTTTTGTCGCCTCTGTCTGTCGCCCCTCTGTCTGTCTTCTCGTTTCGACATTCACCACAGCTTACCTGTGCTTGTCCCCGTACGCCGACGGAAGTCCGAACGTCTAAGAATATAACACCAAATATTCGGTCTTTCACAGTAATACCTCTATTGTGAAGAATGGGCCTTCAAACCTATTGCAATTACGTCTTACGTTCGAGACTACTACTGCACAATGATGCCATTCCCAATTCAACCCCGAATTATAATTTTGACCGAATGTTGTTGAGCTGAATAAGGCGATGAGATATTATATGGTATTCAGCGTAATTAGGTGATTACGAGCGTTTCGGGGATAGCATTCAACCCACGAAAATCAGCACAAAGGCTTTCATGGATGAAAGAGGAATTGCTAAACATAACTAGAGCCCAAATATCCAATATGCGAAATAGAGTTTACACGCGAATTGTGCAAGATGCTCTTTGTAAAGCTAACTAATCTTAATTCCGATGTTATGTGCCAGGTCCATCGTTTGGATCAGTGATGTTTACACTTCCAAAACTTCGATTATAGCGTATGCAAAGAAGGGACGTAGTCAAGAGCCGCATGACAGAATTGATCTGATATTTCAAAAGATCATTTAATCTAAAGCGACATGCTTTTTTTTTCGATCGAAATATGCCTTTTAAATTTAAAATAATAATCTCGTAGTTCGTCAAATTGCCGCTTCTATAAAATTTAAAAAAAAACAAAAACACTTGTAAATTAGGAAGAAATGTGCATTTTAGTGGAAAATAATTACTAAATAAATAATGAGGAATGAACATCAATATTTTTATGCATTCATTAATGTATAAATATGTTAATATTCAAATTTTCTTAGTGTAGTTAGAAAATATGCAATTTTATTTCGAAATCTAGAATTTTTTGTTTGGCGGTGTTTAATGAGCATTATTTCAATTAAAGAAGATTGTGGTGTAAGATTTGTTTGTAATAATAAAAATAACCAGATTTTTGGTCTACTTTCTTGTTAAAGTGCATTTTTTTGTTTACACATGATTCTGATAATGTACTTGTATGGACATGAAATTTTTGACAGGAAATTTGTTTCAGCATTTTTCCTTTCTTTCCTTTACATTATTATACATTACTTTACATTATTATATACATTACTTTACATTATTATATTTTTTATTCCTTTTTTTTCTCGATTACATCCTAATATTTACGTACGTTGTCCAAAATCTTAATCCCTCGAATTAATCTCTTTTTATGCTTACTTTATAAACATATCTGCTATCCTACTATTTAACTAATCCAGAATTAGTAAAGAACGCCTATTACTAATAATCCATTTTGTAGGTCAGAAAGTAATAAAAATTATTATTATTAAACGAGATTAAAGGGCCTTGGGTTGGATTACGTCTCAGAAAATAGGCCAAAGGAAACGAAAGCATCTCTAGATCGAAACCTTTCGTATTTTACTATAACGTTCTGTCATAATTGTTAGTTTTCTAAACTTCCATGCTTTGTACGAAGAATTTATTAAATCTTAAAATTTCTATGCGTGTTAAAATTAATATATATATTAACAACTTAGAAAAACGTGTACGCTTAAAATGATTGTGCTTCTGTTTTATTAGAATCTTTTTAGTTTAAATTAAAATAGTATTTTATAAATCAGAAACTAACATATAAGAACGTTACTGTTCAATTCAAAATAAGATAAAGGTTATCATTATGAAAAGTATAAATGCAAATTTTAAGAGTTTTATAACTTTCAATTAATATACATGCAACTCAATTTTTTTACACGGAAGATACGTTCCTCAAAAAAAAAAGTGTAAAAAACAAGATTACTCTAATAACATGGGAGATACGTTCCATGTTATTAAAAAATCGAAAGGAAATAAAGAATTATATTTCATTCAAAAACCCTTTACGGAAGTTACAAAAACATATGCATGTACATAAAATATATTTACATACTATATTTGACAGTAAAATAAAATTCCCATATATTAAAATTATGTACAAATATTTTAACTACAAGATATTATTGCATAAATATTGCAAGAATTAAAAATTAAACGTTTCCAATAAAGAATACTTGAAATAATATTGTTCGTTAATGATATTATTTGGCGCTACTTGATAATAATCTAATGGTACTTCAAAAATAAACTGGTTGAAAGATGCAATATAAACTTGCAAACCTGACGTAAATTTACGTCAACCCGTGCAAACCATTTTCCTTCCCTTTCAACACTTGATGTTATTGACACAAAATCTAGTGTAAAAAGTAAGTGTAAAATAAAAAAAAATTGGTGTATTATTAGAAAATGTAGATTATAAATTTTAAAATAAAATATTATTTTTCTTTTTACAGAAAAAACAGAAAATACCCAAGCAAATCATCATACAGGTAACTAATTTTATATAACAATCTAAAATTCGCAAATATTTATTTTGTCATAATAAGGCGAAAGGCTACCAATTGTGCAAAAAAAAAACAATACATCTCGTATATTTTTATTAAATTGTAAGGATTTTCTAAAATTTTAAAATAATTGACTGTTATCTACAAATGATAAAGGTCATTATGAGGATGCGACATTAAAGTAAAATTAAATATCCGTCAATTTTAATCTAACTTTTTAAATGAAGTTCTGCGGAAAAATTAATCGAAATTATATTTATTCTCACATCCACATTTTGGTTTAATTTTTCACAGTTTGAAAGTGTTTCACATGACCCATCGAAAAACAGCTTATAATTTATCATTTATAAACCACAGGCATAAATGATGATGTATTAAAATATCATAGATCATTATGCCATAATTATAGATCATTATGCAATCATATCATTATACCGATCCATAGATTATTATACCTGAAACATAGATCGTTATGTCTTGGCGCAGTATGGCCCAAATGCTCTTACTCCATAAAATCCAAACAAACGAATCGATATGCCACAATCATAAACCATTATGGCACGATCATAGATCATTACGCCACAGAAATCGCATAAGATCATTATGCCACAATCATGGATCATTATGTCACAAATAGCGCAAACATACTGGATGTAATTTTCGTCTTTGTAATTTTATAAAATAATATGTTACGTCAAAATAACTTTTTCTACGAGAATATTTGAAATATTTTATCAATTTCTTCAGTAGCACGTCTTCATCGTTTTCCTTTATCTGTTTTGTATCATATACACAAGTTTTTTAAAAGTGTTAATGAAATCAAGCGTTGCTGAAATTAATAGTTTTATATATTAATATTGTGAAGCTTTTAAAATTGGAAAAAATTCCGTTTGTAAAAAATAATTCATAAATTCAAAATTTTAATCCAGATTTTGTTTTTCCAGAAATTTGGACGTATATTCAAAGGCATCTTTATTTTGTGATACATTTTAAATAGTTGCCATAAGTTATATTTATTTCGATTTAATTAAAATGATCAGACTCTACGATAATAAATATTGGTCAGTTTCCTAAATTGAAATGAACAATTTTGGCAGAAATATGAAAGCGTGTAGAAAAATGGAAACGATACGTTGTCCAGCATTAACCGGCATTGTCAATAAATTAAATGAATGTGGATGAAGGCTATTGTTACTGGAGTATGCGAAAAGAAATAAACCAGTAATGAGAATATGCGCGTTGTCATCGCTGTGATCGAGCCCACAATTCTTGGCATTGTCATCGGGATCTCGGGCGAAATTAAAATTTACCAAAACGTAATTCTGGAATGAAGTAATTACCAACTGCATTCGTTAATCGGACGTCGGGACTGCAACCGAATCGGCCGCGAGATAAATCGTCGGTTGAACGAAATCAATTCGAAAGGAAAAAAAGGAAATGACAACTCCCTGAAGAAGGGCGAGGGGGCGGAGGTATATTTCAATTTACGAATTGGGGTGAGGGAGACGAAACAGTCGGGTCTAAGAGGATTTTGAAGCCGATTCCTAGAGGATTACCTGCCGCTAATCACCGAAGGAACTTCCTATCCGCCGCAAAAGGATCCGATTTAGGACAAATCCCCAAGATGCGGACGGAATACAACGAATATTGTGGACCACCCTAAAATTTAACAAGTTTCCTTTCAGACAGAAGGCAGAAATAAAAACTAATTCTCTGCGAATATAGGAAGTCCGTAAATGCTTTTATTTTAATAAACATTATATCAAACAGACATGAGGGTCATTTTGTAGAAAACAAAAAAGAAATATTCTGCATACGAGAAATGTAAAGACATTTTAGTGCACCCCCAATCACTTCCAGTTTCCGCTACATACCTAGAAGCTGTTTTAAGCAAGAACTGCCCATTGTTCAGATGTCATACGCGTGACTGTTGACTTGCTTGAATTAATTTAATTCGCCATTGATTAAATCAGTTAGAGAGGCGAGAATCAGTAGATATGAATGCCAATTTTATTTTGACAGAAAAAGGTGTTCTTGTGCCATTAATAAATAAAAATAATGCTTGGAAAAGATTAAATCGAGATATGGAATATTTATGACATTTTGGCATTTAACTGCTTTTAAGAACTTGGGCATATGCCGAATTTATCCAGGGACGGGGACAGGATTTACGGGTCCCCCAACCAATTAGGTTTAATTACAAATTACGTTTGTTATATTATTGAAGTTTCGGGCAGGGTCCCTTAGGATACCGGGCCCCTGGGCCTTTGTCCCCGGCGCCTGTTCATGCGTGTGTATAAACATGTAGATGTATATAAAAATATTTCCTGGGCATAGATCATATAGGTAACAATCTATAAGATGGGTATTTGAGTATAAGCACGAGTATAATTTTTACTATTTTAAAGAAAATTCGACACTTTTTTCCCTAATTTTAAGTCGTTTATTGTTCCAATCATCTTGTCCAGTTGATAAACATTTTATAGTATTATACACATTTAAAATCCAAATGTTAATTTCGCGCGGTATTGCATTTTTTTTAATAATATATATTTTTATTATTAATGATCAATCAGTTGTATGTAAATTTTAAGGGTAGCGACTCGTTTATATTTCTTTATGCATCATTCGAATGAGCTCATATTTGACAAGCTGGTAGTTTATAAGATTTCGTGTTTAAATTCTGTTAAACGTTTAATAAAGCGATTATGAAAGAAAAGGTAAAAATAAAGAAAAATGTACAAAGATAAAAAAGCTTATTCAAAGCTCTGTTTAATACAACTTTCCATAATTTCCTTGTATTCTGAATAATTATATTTCAATGCTATGAATATTTTATATAATGCACTTATAGTATGAGGTAAGCCAGTTTATAAGTATAAATAATTCCAAAATAAGGTTTCGTTACCATAAAAAAAAAGGCACAAATATATATTTATACATGCTATTGTAAGATACGGAAAGGAAGGGGTCAAACGTGTTGGAAATACTTTGAGATTTTTGGTGTGGAGAAATGATTAAAGAAGGTGCTTCAATTTGTAGATGGCCCCTTTCGCGAAAAGTGGAGGGTAGGCGAGGTGGAGGTTATGTTGGCCAAACAGAGAGCAGGCCGGGACTGAACACGAGTCATTTGAATAGCCCTTCAAATCCACCGGCTTTTGTGAAGGACATGCTTCTCAACAACCGATAACAGGCGATAAGTAATTGAAGCCGCCCCTCAAATCCTGCCCCCTTTGGCATTAAATCTTTTCCCATTTACATCAGAACTGCAACAGCATTTCCCTCATCCTCAAACCGCCCTACTCCCAAGTCATAGCGCGTCAATCTGCTGTGGCGGGAAAACGCAGTTACCTTCTAATAGGATGATACCAAAGCCGGGGCAAGGGAATAATGATTCCATTTGCAGTAAATATCGCCCGAAGCTAATGATATTAGTTGTGACGCCTCGGCAAGTCGTGCTAACTGTAGAGTCTGCTCAAATAAAGAAATGATACATAGGCGTTCTTGTTATTATAGGTATTATTCTACTTACGCAATTAATTAATTCTTGGAGTGTCAGTGTTAATATACATGATATTAATCGAATACTGTAGGAAATAAGTGTTATTGTTATTGCCGCTCCAAATTCATATTAAAAGTCTAAATAGATGCAAGTGTTAAAGAACAGGAAACACCATGCTAGAAATTGTTGGAAAATATAATAACAAATCTTTCATTTTAAAAATTCAAGACCTTGTTGAAAACTGTACTTTACTATAATTGAAAAGCAGTGAGCATTAATAAAAATATATTGAAAATTACATATAATATACCATGCTTTGATAGAAAAAACGGCCATTACAAAAGCAACATGAGTCAAGAAAGAAAAGTTTTACAGAAATCAAAAAAATATTATTTAGCAACTATTTTATTTTCTGGTGATATCGCAATGAAATAACTTACTTCTCGTATTTAATAAACTGTAACTAACGCACTTTTCGCAGTATGCAAGAGTGTACTTCAAAAATAAATAAATAAATAATGAAATAGTCTTAAAACAATTGACTTGGCTGTTTTTTATTAATTCAATTATAATTTCTGATTATGTCAAAAGAAAGAATTTGAACAAGGATCATATGACGTGAATTGAAATTGCATTTTATATTAAAAGTTCTAGTTTTTGACAATTTAATATTTTTAAAACTTAAAACTATAAGCACTTTATTGGAGAACGTATCGTCGCGTCGATTTTTTGCTGTGCCTCGTAAAATATTGTTTACAATGCGAAGCATGTACTGTAAATTTTTTTACAAAGGTAATTTACAACTATTAAATACAAACCGCAAAATCTGTCATAAAAGTAATTTACAGCTATTTCATGCAAACCGTAAAAGCTGTTGTAAAAGTAATTTACTGCTATTCAATACAAACCGTAAAAGTAATTTACAGCATTATCAGAAACTCAATAATTTGTGTCAAAAGTTAAATATTTCTCTGGCATATAACGGATATAGAAAATTTTCAGCTGTAAATATGGAGATGACAACAATTTAATGAAATCAACAATTGATAATAAAGCTACATAAAATATATAAAACTATTCCCCCAAATAATATTTTCAATTTAAGCCAGAGGTTTAATTCTCTTAATACTTATAACATATTCGATATCATGGGTGTAAACTGTTATATAAAGAATACATACATATGGCCAAGAAGTTAGATGAGTTACTATTAATATAAAAGTCTGAAAGCAGAAAAATGAAAATAGTGTTAGGAACTGATTACAGATTACAAATAATGGTTAACAAAACCGGCAGTTCCCTTTAATAAACTAATTCATCTATTTCACATACCTTCCAAAGCAACCTTTTTTTCGAATACATTTTAACCACTACTTGCTAGTTAATGCATGTTAACTGATTTAACTCATAATGTTTTAGAAAATAGTATAAAAGCAGGTTAAAATATGCGAATATAAAAATATATCAATATCACTTTTTCGTATTCAATCCTTGGCGTACGCAAGGGGGTGTTGATGGTGGTTGTAAACCCCCATTGCACTGTAATTCTGCATATTTAACACAGGAATACGTAAGTTGTAGGTCTGTAACAACCCCCCCCCCCCCACATTGAGCCTGTAACCCCTCTGTATGAACTTTTTGCGTACGCCTATGTATTCAAGTATCACTAACTTACATTACAAACTAGATATCTTCAATTCCACGTTTTCGGTGATCATATCTAAACAAGAAAAGGGTCTGACGACAAGCCCCATCAACGGAATAACAAATGCAGTATTAGCTCGACCTACCAGTAACAACGGTAGGAACTGAACTGCGCCTTATTCGTATATCTGATAATTCTGTTTATGGATTTCTAACGTTCTTTCGAAGGACAGGAACATGACATCATCCACCAATGAATTCTAAACGCATCATTGCTTTATAGCACAAAAATGTGCAATTGGGGATAAAATATATAGAAATTGCACTAGTGTAAGAGAAGAGCACACAAATGCTAATTGTGTGGTGTGTGAAACTGGTGTAAGTTTTTACGTTATTTTCTGTAATATAGATATTCCCGTCCTTGATCTTCATGCACGGTTTGATGGTTGTTTATATACTAATCAGGGTTTATTTAATATCTATTTTGAATTTACATTAAAAAAATGCGAGCTTCTTTATGGGATCATGTTTTCCGTAATTCTATGCAAATATTTATTGTGAAGTTCAATGTTTTCAACTGACTCAGATTTTTCTAAAATTATCAATAAAATTACCTAAACCTGTTATTAATCCAGCGAAACACACACACACACAAAATGTTTTTACATTTTAAATGTTACATCATCTGCACGTATTCTTTATTTTTTATAAGCAGTCCATATTGTTTTCGTCTTATTGCAAATCTTAGTCTTCTGTACATTTCGACTTATAACCGTGCAGGCCTTCCCATCAAAAAGACTGAAAGGCAGAAAGTATTCGAACTGAAATAAAAACAAAGATTTATTTCATAACCCCGAACTTTCCAGACTTTTTAAATTTATACCTAAACAGGCGAAAACGAAAATATCAGCGACGAAAATACACTCATAAATGTTTACAGTAGAACCCCGGTTATTCGATATTCGAATAAAGTTGGGGTGGGGGTGCATCCGATTTCGGGTAATCAAAAAATTCAAATTCTACCGTAAAAGTGCAAGGAACTACAATATTTATTCGAAAACGCACTTTGATTATGTCGTCACGAATTTTCTCTTGAGGGGTGATTTACTCAACCGTGTCCTTCCTCCACTAGGAATCACATACCCTGGGTTTAACTGTTTAACAGTAACAGCTATTAAATCGTCTAACGTCTAATCCCATTTCGGTTTGGGGTTTTGAGGAATTTACGGAAAAGAAGACATTGAATTTTTGTGTCACCTGCGAGATACCAGTCGGCATGCAACGAAACCTTACAGTGCTATGAAGATATATGTCTGACAAAATACGCCATTAAAGCCCTTCTGACCCCGAAATTTCCACTTTCACACCATGAAGTCACGAGTATATCGTAACGGGCATTGTGAGTGCAAAAAAACAGACTAACACTATCCAACTTTTTTTATAATTTGTTTTTCTATCATCACGTTCTTGAATGACATTTGCGTCGATTTCTTTTTTATGGTCCGAGTACACTAAAAAATAAATATGAAATTTTTTCCAAAAGTATTGAATGGATATTTACTTAAAAAAATTATCACGAAAAATGTTCGGTCTAACAGTTCGGCTAATCCGTATTTCAGTTAAGCAAAGTTCAGTTAAAAGAAGTTCATTTAAGCGAAATGCTACTGTATTCATGATAATATGTATTGGCCAACTCGCCATAAAACAAGCGCTTGTTTAAACTCTGTTTTAATGTCTATTATGGAATATTTATGCAATCCTCTTCGCAAACTTTAGAATTTATATATTATATCATAAATTACTGATCGTCGTCTTCGATTTCTAAATTTGTAATTTTCGTTTTCTAATATAATATTCAAGTTGTATTTAGATGCATACCTTTTTTCATAGACATATATCTAATTTTCTATATATTTTTTTTCTAAATAGTAAAAATAAAATAATATTCAATAATTACATTGTAATGAATGTTGTTTAAAGCAATGAACAAGAAGTGAAGTGAACTTTTATTTATATTTTATATCTTTATTTGCTTTTGGAAATTGATATTTTTGTGACATTTCTTCCTTTTACCTCACCATGTTTCTACTATAATAATTCTTATCTTTTTTTTTAATATATGAGTGTCTGTCTCGAAGTTTAGGATCTGTAATAATTAATTAGCGACTTTGAGAAGGATGCGGGTTCACCGCTATGGGTCACTATTTACTATTGACGTACGCAGGGAGGGGGGTTGTTGGGGCTGCAACCCCATTGCGATGAAATGTTTATATATGCATATGAGTATGTGGAGTATAACTTTATAAACCCCTATTATAAGCCTGTAACTCCCCTTATGAATTTTCTGCGTACGCCTATGCTGTCCATAAATCTAATGCGTTCGAGCGCTGTTAGTACCGTACTGCGTATATCTGAATCCATGTTACACATTCTTTCGTAACCAAGTGTGAGAGCAGTTCTGCGCACTCTGAGAAAATCGTGCAACATGCGTATATCTTTGTGCAAATCCTGGGAAATTAGTAACAGGGAAACTTGGAATGCATTGTCAAGCTATTGATGATTAAGCTTTAAAGTCGTACTTTCTGTTTTGAGGCAGCCTCATAAGGCCAGGGAGGCTAAACGCCCGGCTTCAAAGGTGGCCAAACGTCGGTTCAAGATTACGAGCATTCGGAACAACCGATCATTAGAACAAGTTTTGAAAAACTCACCAAATAATTTATAATAACCGTTACGAAATTATCCATAATAACCGTTACGAAATCATACATAATAATCGTTACGAAATCATCCATAAAAGCTAGGACATCATTAGGATTAGGTATGAAGTGTTTCAGGTGATCTACAATCGCATAAACGACAGGTACCATTATGCAACAATAATTGTTTTTTTACATCACGACACTGCATTGCTTATCTCTCTCTCTCTCTCTCTCTCAGAACAATGCAGTTTATGGTTGATAATATCATACCAAACATAACGAAGAATTGTAAATGTCTCGATTACCGATTTCCCGAGCTTTTCGTAAAACTTTATGCACGCACTTTGCTCAATTTCGTCAGCCACCAGGAAATCACAGACCAGCTCTGAAAGGTGGTCACAAAAGCAAGTGTAACAAGGGGTTCAAATGCACGCAGCACGGCGTCACTTCACACACTAACTTACTAAGTTTACAGATTGTGGCCGCTAGGGTGTTCCCTCTCTAGGTCAACCTCTTAAAGTCGCCCATTAATCGTCACAGTTCTAAAATTATTCGATAGCTAATATACTTATGACTACCGGTCATTCAATATATTTAACTAACGTTTGTTTCAAAAGTACTCCGTGCACGTTCAACTAAAAATAAGGAACTGAAATCATGAATATGACAAAGATTAAATTGTTTTCTATTATATAACTGAAAGAAGAAGGAAATCAGAATAGTGAGAAATTTAAAAAAATAACACAACATTCGCTGTGTGTATAAAATATCATGGAATTAAGTAACTCATTATTTGAAAATAAATTTAACGAAACCGATTTGTCCACTTTTTTATAATTTCTTTTTGCGCAATGTTTTTTCTATGTCGTTATACTATAAGAACTTTTCTAGAAATATTGTTCAATGTTACATAGTCAAGATAATCGTATTAGTTAACGAAACTGTGAGCTTTACTCTCTTGTTTTCCAAAAGCTGATTCTGCGAGAGGCAATCATTTACTATTTCGGCCGGTGTTGGACAAAATAGACCCATTGCAAATGACTTCAAGTTCTGCGCCCTTTAAAAGTAAGTAAAATATTATATATGGTTAAATTTTTCTTTTAACTAAAGAACGAAATTTTCTTTCTATTTTAATGTTTTTATCTCATAATTCATTATTTTCTGATCTCTTTCTAGCTTTCTCATTTTGATTAAGCATAGATATAAAATTTGATTAGTTAATCCTGTATTCTTTAATTTACTACAATATTAAGCTACTAAAGAAATGGGAATAAAAATCAGTTCATGAGAACTTTAAAAATTATGCATTTAAAACGGTGTATATATTTTATAACGCCTGAAAATAAACTTTCAGAAACATTATATAAACATTTCTTAAATACAGGTAGCAGGCCTTTTGAATCTGTTTTGATGGACGAAGAAAGGCTTTCATCTCTCAGTAAAGGTAGGGATACAGGTGTGAACATTTTCGTCTTCTTATCGTCTTTTATCCATTACATCACTCATAAATTTTCTAATTTTTATTATATGCACATAGATTTAAAACTTATTTCGTAATTTACAAACAATATATTATTATTAAAATGCTCTCACACTGAACCAAAATTAATCGAGCTCAATTATCTAAAACGCGTTTTCAGCTTAAATAACGGTATTATTTTCTTAAAAATATGAATATATGCTTGGTTGCTGAATATAATCGCACAGTTATATGAAATAATCCATACCGTGATGAAAGTGGTGACGCACGCAGGGAGGCATGATGGGGTCATAACTTCGAATTGCGATGATATTTGTATACATACGAATATATAGAGTTGTAGCCCTACAACCCCTTTTCCCCTCAACCCTTATGAACTTACTGTGTCTGCTAATAAACGCAAAGATCTCAATAAAGGAGATTTATTGTCAAGAATAATAGGACTATTTTCTACAAATGGTTTAAATATTAAAAAAGCTGTTTGGTGTCTTACCTGCGGAGCGTAAGGGCCTTATATATATATATATATGGCCTGCAAAAGGGTTGCTGGTATCTAACTGGAAGGAGACCCACACGCTGAACGTATGTGACGATGTGTGGAACCGGCCAGGCCAGTAACCTAGTGTCCTACCCCGCCTTCAAGTGGTGCAGGCTGGGCTTTCTATTTATGAGGCAAATTAATATTTGCTGCACGGATGGAAAGGCGGAAGGGGAGGGCTAATTCACCAACCCGTCTAGCCAGCGTGGTGAAATTATGGCTAATTCCTCCATTATGTTGACACACCAAAAACCATGGCCCCTAGTCTCCAGGTGCTGGAGTGCTCCTGATCAAGGCAGCGGTCAGTGTGGCATGAAAGCAGGGGGTGCTAAGAATCACTGGAATGGCCCAGGCTGCCGTTTGTTATTGACCTTGGCTACGTTTAATGGACGCGAACACGGCGAAACTTTAGAGTTGGGAGGGAGCAGAAGGATCAATTGAGACATTGTGGGAGCTCATCATGGGGGATTTCAATGCAAGAATTGGACAACAGGAACAAGGAGAGACATCGGTTGGTAAATACGGATATGGGGAAAGGAATGAACGTGGCGATCAACTCATCGAATTTGCAGAAGCTGAAAATCTTAGCATCATGAATTCATTTTTTAAGAAGAAACCGCAAAGAAAATGGACATGGAAACACCCAAATGGGGGAACTAGTGAAATTGACTATATCCTGGCAAACAAGAAATCAATTATTGAAGATTGCAGTGTACTGAACAGATTTAATACTGGAAGTGATCATCGAATGGTGAGATGTAAAGTGCACTTAAATACTAAATTAGAACGACAGAAGCTCATTAGGAAACAAGTAAGTAAGAGGGTGGATTTAAAGAAATTAAAAGAAAATACCGAGGCATTCAAGTTGGAATTAAAAAATCGCTTTTCTGCACTGGAAGGACTTATTGATGAAAGTGATATCTCAGAAGCAAATGAAAACATTGTTAAGACAATAGTTGAAACTGCTGGGGAAATTGGTGGTGTAACCTGTAAAAAGCACAATAGCAAATTATCTGAGAAGACGAAACAGCTCATGAAAAGGCGAAGAGATATGAAGGTGGACAATCAAAATACCAGTTCCAGGATTGAGTACATAGAACTTTGTAAAACTCTGCGCAAAAGCATGAAAGAAGACATAAGAAAATTCAACTGTGAGTTAGTAAGGAAGGCCATTGAAAATAACAAGAGCCTTAGGGTTGTTAAAGGGAGTTTGTCTATTGGGAAGAAACACATCATTGCATTAAAAGGAGAGGATGGCACCGTAACAAGAAATAGGGAAGAAATACTTAGAAGAGTTGAAGAATTCTACAAAAAACTATATGAAAGTAACAGTGGATTAAACGAAGACTCTGAGATAGTCGAAGGAACAGCTCCTAAAATCTTAAAAGAAGAAGTTTCATTTGCAATAAAAAGTATGAAGAAAGGAAGAGCCCCTGGCGATGATGGCATTACATTAGATATCTTAAAAGAAGCTGGAGAATATGTAGAAGACATACTTGCAAAATTCTTTACCAAATGCCTCAACAGTGGTAACATACCAAACCAATGGGATTCTGCAACAGTAATTCTTTTGCATAAAAAAGGTGATAAAGAGGATTTGAAAAATTACCGACCAATTAGCTTGTTACCTGCTATTTATAAAATCTTCACAAAAGTGCTAACACATCGCCTGCAGAAAAAATTAGATGCAGCTCAACCAAGAGAACAAGCTGGATTTCGAAGTGGATTCAGTACAGTGGACCATATTCAAGTATTAAGAGAATTAATTGAAAGAACACATGAATATGAACTTCCATTGTGTGTGGCATTTATTGACTATGAGAAGGCCTTTGACTCTATTAAAACATCAGCAGTCATCAACTCTTTAAGATCAACAGACATCGAGGAAGTGTACATTGACATGGTGAAACGTGTGTATAAAAATGCAAGTGCAAAATTTCGGTTACATAAAGATACCGAAGCTATCAAAATTGGTAAAGGTGTGAGGCAGGGAGATACCATTTCTCCAAAACTTTTTACTTCAGCTTTACAGATGATTTTTCAGCAGATAAATTGGAATAACAAGGGAATAAAAATAAATGGTGAATATTTAAATCATTTGCGGTTTGCTGATGACATTGTTATTTTTTCAACGAACCCATCAGAACTCCAAGACATGGTACAGGAGCTCTCAACTAGAAGTAAAGAAGTTGGACTCAAGATGAACCTACAAAAAACTAAGATCATGTTCAATAATTTCGTAGAGGAAACAAAAATACAAGTTGACAACATTGAGCTAGAAATTGCTGATTCATATATTTACCTTGGCCAGCTGATTTCAATGGATGGCAACATTATGAAAGAACTCAACAGACGTATTAAACTTGGCTGGAGTGCATTTGGAAGAAACAGTTTTATCCTGAAGGGGAAATTGCCTTTGTGTCTAAAAAGAAAGGTCTTCAACCAGTGTGTATTGCCAGTCCTCTCTTATGGATCAGAGACATGGAGTCTAACAGTTGGAGCAATACGAAAGTTCCAGACAACGCAAAGGAGCATGGAGAGGTGCATGCTTGGAATAACTAGGAGATCGAAAAAGAAACACTTGGGTGAGAGAGCAAACTAGAGTAGAGGACATAATTGTTAAAGTAGAAAGGCTGAAACGGGATGGGCTTGGCATATTGCAAGAAGAACTGATCAACGATGGACATCAGAAATTCTGAACTGGATTCCAAGAGACCACCGAAGACCTAGAAAACGTCCTCAAACTAGATGGGTGGATGAAAGGAAAAAACAGGTTGGGGTTACGTGGAAGCGAATTGCTCAGGATAGACTTGTGTGGAAAGCATTTGGAGAGACCTTCATCCAGCAGTGGATAGATAATGGTTGAATATGATGATGATGATATATATATATATACTCATACAGTAGCGTAGCTAGGGAGGCAAGGGGGCGGTCGCCCCTGGCGGCAAAATATCTAGCCACGCCACTGTACTCATATATATGTATATATATAGGCTAAAAGTGTTATTAATTTGGACTTGAATTGACTTCATTTTAGACTAAAGTAGTATATATTTCGATTTAAATTTGAGATTTTTTTTGTATTCAATGTAATATCGATTTTAAATCAAATGATGAGCATGTCTGGTAGCTTCAAATTGAACTTATTTGGTCCGTAGTAGTATTAATTTGGATCACTTTTACTCTAGGACATATCGGCTACATTGACGGGGTCTCCCATTCGTTGAACGCGAATGGAATGTAGGAGAGAAAATAAGATATGGGAACGAGAATGGGATATAGAAGCAGGAATGAAATATAGAAAATAGAATGGGAAATAATGAATGAAAATAACAATGGAAATTGTATGTATATATGCATGCGTGCATGCATGCGAGCGCGTGCGTGAATGAATGAATGACAATGGAAACGATAAAAGGAGTGATAGTTTTTTTGAAAGACTAAGTCATCATTGCTGTGAATTTTACGAAACACATTTCAAGCCCTTCTTACTTCGCTGCGTAGATGTAATACAAACGAACATCATTGTGATCTCAAAATAATATACATAACGTTATTTTGATATATTACAATTATATATTATTATATTTTTATTACATTCATATATTTAATGTTAAGCATGTGTAAACAGAAAGTAATTTTTACAGTAAATTGAATACACTAATAAAAAATGTTCTTAAACGGACGATAAAGCGACAACTTACAAAGATTTTAAGGTAACTGCATTCACATAAACAAAGAAGTCACTCTCTTTTTTACCTCTTTGACTATTATGAATCAAAGATGATAATGAATTAATGATAATGGTGAGTTCTATGATTAAAACACAAAAAAAGAAGAATATGACGGCAATGAAGACATCGTTGTCGTCACTTCAAAGATCACGAGCTACATTAGTCAAAGGTGATAATGAGTCACAGGAATTAGAGATAACAATGGGTCACAGGAATTAGAGATAACAATGGGTCACAGAAATTAGATATAACAATGGGTCACAGAAATTAGAGATAACAATGGGTCACAGGAATTAGAGATAACAATGGGTCAAAAATTAATTCTAATTGAACCAATGAAGCATGAATTCCGCAAAAATTAATTTCTGTAGAAAGCAAGGTAGAATTATACATATGATATGATACTCATTAATAGGGATTTTTTTGCAACTCTAAAATTTGTGCAATGACTATTTTAAAGTTTTCGTTGATTACGTTTTATGATGCACGGACGACTAAGGCCTTGCTGCATTAGAACCTACAGTTTTC
>QLNU02014176.1:3302843-3318564 GCA_006491805.2 Dysdera silvatica
ATGATGTTTGAGAGCCAATTACTGATAGGTATCTTGACTTTCGTTCTCATTACCCGGCATCACACAAAGCATCTGTCATTAGAGCCTTGCACCGACGAGCCTTTACACATTGTTGTAATGATGACCTTCGCAATGTTGAATTACGACGCAACAAAAGCGTGTTGAAAAAGAACGGTTACCCGACTAAATTTATCGCTCGTAACCAATGTGGTGTTAGTGGTGGAAACAGGAATGTAGAGGATGAGACTAGGAAGACATCAGTGGTTTTGCCATATGTGGCGGGTGTCTCAGAAAAGCTGTCTCGAATTCTCAGTTGTGTGAATGTTAAGACCTACTACAAACCTGTCTACACCCTGCGTGATCTATTACTTAAAGTTAAGGATCGCGTCCCTGAGGAGGAAAAATCTGGTGCTATTTACCAAATACCGTGTGGAGACTGTGACAAGGTGTATGTTGGACAGACGGGAAGATCGATACGTCTACGAGGGAAGGAGCATATGCGTGCGGTAGCTAGGGGAGACGATTCAAGCCAGTTGGCTGAACATGTCTTCAGGGAGGGTCACGAACCAGATTGGCATTCGATGAAAATATTACATCAGAATGTGACGAATCTGGGGAGTAGACTTTTTCTGGAATCATGGGAAACCTACGGTTTGAGGAGTCGTGCAATAAACATCGCAAAACCTCTACCAGAACCTTACAGGATTTTTGCAAAACCTCGAGTTGGGGGTGTTCATCTGACATCGTCGGGTGCGGGGGCTTTCCCGGCGAGGGTTTCCCCGATTGGGGTTTCCCCAGCTGGAAATACTTCGCACCAAATGACGTCAGATGGGGATTCCCAACATGCGGGTATATAAGCTTAGGACTTTCACGAACTCTTCATTCTGCCTTCACTTGACAAAGGGAGCAGTTGGCTCCCGAAACGTCGTGTTTTTAAACCTTACGCCAGTGTCAAAATAACTGTTCGTTATAAATCACTATCTAAACTCGGTCGACCTCACAGTTATGAGTTCAAAACTCTACTTCAACAATTACTCAACATCTCTTTCACAGAGTTGAACTTAAAACTTCACTTTTAACTGAAGTCCACTATTTTAAAATTCTGTCGCGATTTTCTGAAAAGCGTCTATCGAATTTTACTGTGTTAGAGAAACCACTGGAAGATGTGTACGTAAACCATTTGGTTTAGGGTTCTGTAAGAAAAAGGCGGGAGAGTTTAGGTAAAACCAATAACACCTCGCCAATGAATTCGTATCCCAATATATGCTATTAAACTACCAATTGTACTAACAGTGCCAATAAAAGATAATACCGCCCATGGGCGCCCTGAGGGGGTGCACTTGCACCTCCTTAGCTTATGAAAAAAGGGGGAAAAGAGGACTGAATCCACAAGAAATTGTAGTCCAACAACATTATTCAATTGGAATTTTTCCTGGAGGCACCTTCCTGGATATAATTCTGGGGGCGTCCCTGCTTTACTAAAACAACCATAAAGTTAATATAAATGGAAATTAAAAATCCTTTCACCTCATAAAAAAATTATCATGAAATTTGGAATAAACGTTCCACATATAATTGAAATACCATTCATTAATACGTTTAAAAAGCAAACCACAGCCTGGAAATCTTTTTCCTCATAAATTTGTAATTTACAACAATAATCAAAACTTTGATTGGAATACTTATCACAATTACAAGATTTTGATAATAGATTTAAAATTTTGAGAATTTCGCTTCTATTATTTCCAAAATATGTTTTTTCATTTTATTGAAAAGTAAAAAATAAAAATCTTAATTTTACTTTTAGAAGAGTTAAAAGAAGTTTTACTCCAAGAAGCTGAAGCTCGAAGGAGGGCAGAGAGAGAATATCAAGTAATCAGAGGTAAATTTTTGTTTATAATAAATTTATAAATATTTACAATGATTCAATAATTATTAAGTACATATATTTTTTGCCATTAATTAATGTTTGTACAAAAAAATATTTAAGACATTTTAAACTAACGACTCAAACGATTATTATTGTTAAGTTTTTAAAATAAATATATTCGTAATTTTATGATATACGACTTAATTTGAATTGTTTCAGAATTAAAACCCTTCATTGCCATTTTCTCGTACAGCAATTCAGATCTAACCTGTTTAAAAAGGACACTATATTAATAATAAATAGGCTTACGGCACGACTTAAATCGCAAATTTTGCTAACAGAAGTGCTAAAAAATTTATCAAATGATTGTTACTTAATTAGAGGAGGATTATAGGCACACACTAAATTATGATATGAAATATGCGTGGCTTCATTAGTGTATTATATTATAAATATTATAATAATAACAATAATGAAGTTTATTTGCCATAAAGGTTACATATGTGAATGTTATTACATTTAATACACCCATAGTTGTCGTAGCAATTAAAAAATATTTGGACAGACACGTGCACCTGAAGAGTGTATATATTCTCACAACTTTAATAGCTTAAAGATTGAAATTGCTGTTCTGAACTATATACAGCTGCTTATATTTTTCTATTAAATAAAAATACGATATATTCATTTATTTAAGAATACACAAATTTCGTGAGAGCGCTTCAAAAATAGAAAAAGAGAAAGAGAGAGTCAGGTACATGTAAAGAAACATTAGCTAAATAATAAAACAAATCCAGCAGCCTCTGGACAGCATCTTTGTTCTTAAATGTTTAAGAAGTACTTTTACTTAGCTATTGAAGAGCAACGCAACTTAAAAGAACAGTTTTAGCCGTGGGCTACATAAGCTGTATCCTCGATTGGAGGGAGACTGTATAGACACACACACACATCTTGTATCTCTGGTGATTCGACGAGTTTACAAACGCTAGTTTCGAAGATAAATTAAAAAAAAGGAACCTCCTTTTTCTTACAAACTCTACTAACCCAAAATCTAGACTTGTTTCCTTCAATTTTTTAGGTGATCGTCTATTCAATAAGACTTAAAGCTTCAGCATCAATGCAAACAGTAAATAGTAGGAGGTCCCCCGATAAAAGTCCCCTATTCATGGAGAGTAAATACTAACGATTCCTTTTTGGAAGAGATTTTTCTACCCTTTTAACTTTGATCGTTTCAAAGCACTATCCGCTCAGACGGATTAATCTTTTTGAGTGACGACAGTCTTTGCTTCAAAACGTCCTTTATATTTGCCTACGATAAAATTTGATTCTGCAGCATAAATATTACCTGCATCATAAAATTTATTTTGCCAACTGCGCACATGCCTTTAATTTCAAATGTTTATTTGTTTGCATTTCCTTGCATGAGAACGCTTATCGTTGGCCATTTGGCAATTGTGTTAATACTGAAAAGGTTAATATTAAGGTTCCTAAAAAAAAAAGGGAGGGAGCTGACGCATATCCGCCATTGTATCACGTGATCGTGGTTGCAAATTGCATTTATTGGCGACATTTTGAAAGTTGCACTACGTTCGTCGGATAATCGCGGATTGTTGATTATTTTTATGCCAAAATAGCGATCATTGCGCCAATGCGTAAAACCTTTATCGCCAAGGTAAATGAAACCAGAATTGTACAACAAAATGGCGGATGACATGTCGAGCTGGAATTCTAGGGGCTCTAGTTAATATCTTATAAGCATTATACAACTCCAATTCAAAATATTAGATTAATGAAAAATAAAGCACATAGTGGTTTGAGATTTGCATTTATTTCGGTAGAAATGACTACTTCAGAATTTTAAAGTGTACTACCACATTCTACATATTTTGTAAATGAGTATAATATAAAAAATTGGTATGATATTGCAAAGTGCATTATAATAATTTTTTTTTTTTAAAAATTCAAAAAATTAGAATAACATGCAAAACAAAAACAGTGTAATTCATTTAAATGACAAGCATTGTGGATAGTTGGTATTTAGTGGCATCTCTGGTAGCCTTAATAACGTCACGTAATCGATCTGGCCTACTGTGCACTAATTTTTGCAGTTATTTTTGCTAATAGTTGAGCAAACGGATTTCACACTTTCCGTGAGTTCATTTTTGTCCTTTGGAGCTAAATCCTGAAGGTGTTCCTTCATTAAACCCCACATATTCTTGATGGGGTTTGAATCGGGCAAATTGGTCGTCTAAGGAAGTATTTTGATTCTATTGTTATTGAGCCAAGCATTGGTGTCCTTGGACGTGTGGCAAAATGCTGAGTATTGTTGGAAGATAAAGCTATTCTCAAATAGATCTTCCGATTATGGAATCATAAAAAACTCAAGTACCTCCTTATATACTTCAGAATTTACCCTTCCTGTCAAAATACACAGCTTTCCTAAGACCACAGCACTCATACACCTCCAAGTCATGACAGATGTGCTAAACTTCACTGAGCGTTTCAAGCAAGCTGTATTAAAAGCTTCTTGCTTGCAAAGCCAAACACGGATACCCTGATGACAGCAGGAAACGCAAAACATCGATTCATCGTTAAAAAGTACATCATTCCAATCTTGAATGCCCTATTGCAATCTGTCTTTGCATCACCGCACTCTGGCCTATTTTTGCTTGCAAGTAAGTAGCGGCTTTGTCTTGGGCATACGTGAATGAAAATCAAGTTCATGGAGTTGTCGCAATGTGGTAGATGTTGAGGCATACACTCCTTGTTCTTGCCACTTTCTACTTACGAATCTTAGGCTTCTGGAGCGGTGTTCAGTCACAACACGTTTCAGCTTTCTGTCTTTGCTTTGTGTGGTTATTCGTTTACGACCACTATTTGCACGATTATTTTTAAAATTTTGATTTCTAGAATAATCTTTTAAAATTTTATTCACAGTTTCTTGAGAGCAATTCACTTTTTCAGCAATCATCTGTTTACTAAGTACCTCATTGTGTAGAGTCCCAATCACTGTCTTAATAGCTTCCTGTATGGAGGGCCTGCTCACCGCAAAGGCGTCCAAAGCCCGGGCTTTGGGACTAGACTCTAGCAGGAGTGGGAACTGCACGGTGAACAATCCTTCTGCGCATGTGCGTGGTCCACGCACATGCTCAGAATAGCAACTAGTCCCAAAGCTCGGGCTTTGGACGCCTTTACGGTGATCAGGCCCTGCCGGTATGTCTTTCGTGCTGCCCATTTTTAACTCCCAACTCAACAAAGCTGACTTTCAAACAAGCCTTTGTACCCATACTATCTCTACAGTGGCCCCATTTATGCAAATTTCATCATCAATGCTGACTAATCACATCATTTTACAGATATTCTAATATTTTGAATCGGCGCTGGGAATATTTTAATTTTTTATAAAATCGCTATTAACTCTTTAGACACGTGTGAACAATATATCATAAGTCAGCTTATTGTGAACGCTTAATAATTTTGCTGTTCGTCCCCGTTGTTTATTTTTACAGATATCATGCATTTTATAATACAATGCAATGCCTTTTTTTTTTGTTATTCTAATATTTTGAATTGGAGTTGCATACGGAGAAGGGGAAAATCGTCCCCGTGCCTTGACGATCGCAAAATTTGAGGCAATCCGGTTCAAATGGAAGGTTCCCGGTTCGACTCCGAGTCAGGGCAGTTGCCTCTCTTTTTCTTCTGTACCAAAAAAGCTTTAGTTTATCTAAGCTAAAAATCGTGGGTGTCAGAAATATCATTCAATTATCGCGACGATGTGCAGAACATAACAAGTTTCAGTTGTCGTACCATGATTTCAAAAAGTTGTCTATACTTTTCATAAATTCGTGTTTTTTTACAAACTGTGGTCTTAAATAGATTAATGACCTCTTATCATAGGCACACATGTGGTTTTTTAAAGCGAACGGATTAATTCCAAAACACATTGCTATTTTTCATTAAAAAATAAACCTAAAAATTGCAGAACGATAACGGACCTTGAGCTTTCCCTCTTTTCATCTTTGTATCTATGTATGGGCTCCTATGTCTCTTAAAGAGCGTTCAAATATTACGTAAGCAATATTTTGGTCATTTTATACCACCATCCTCGGCAAACAAAAATTGGCTAATATAGGAAAATAAGCACAACGGCGACTCCCCCAAAGGTGCTTACGTAATACTTGAACCCTCCTTACTAACAGTATTTGGCCTCTCTAATGTGTGTGTGTGCTTTACATTCAAAACAGTAAAATCCGGCTTAATTTACAAAACGCTATCCTTAACTTAAAGGGGCATTTAAAAATCTTGATAACGTGCAATATTTCAAAGTATAAACACTAACTAGCATAGCCGTAGAGTTACATGGACCCATGGGGTCCGAGCCTTTCCAATAATTTGAAATAAATTAAAATTTTACATATATTGCAATGTATAAATGTACATAATATATGCTTGGGACCCCTTAATAATTTTAAAAACTCTACGTTAATGCTAATTAGTGATTCTAAACACAGAGATAACGAAAAACGTGATAACACGCCACGATATTGTTTACCCTTCAAATGCTTAGAAATGTATTATTTAATGGTTCCATAAGCCCTTACTTCGAAGCCAGAATCTTGTAATGAAAATCAATCATGTATTTGCACAGTTTGATTACCTTGAAATTAAATGGAGAAATTTGTTTCGTATTATCACCACTGCTTGTAAAAAGCGTGGGCTTCGATTAATGAGGATCTTCCATTATTTAGATACATTTGAAGAGCAAGTGCGGAAAGAAATTGCCTACAGGGAGGAAGTCGCCAAACAACTGCAGATTGTAAGAGGTACTTGATTCTTCTTCGCCCTAAAAACCACACATAATTGCCAAATTAATTTTAATTTAATTGAAAAAAATGGAAAATAAACTAACGATGTTATTAAGCAAATACAATATAAAAAATACGTTTAAAACGAATAATTTTCTTCTTATAATATAAGCAGTTTAAAAGAAATTTTAAATTTATTTCCGAAAGTATTTAAATTTTCTTAAAAAAAAATGCAAATTCTCCATACGGAAAATCAGTCAGACTATTTTGTAAAAAAATATTTATAATACATCTAATCATATAATATTATTTCAAAATTTTGTAAGTCAACTTCTTAGGATCATGGACGCCCATATAAGTGGGTAGGGAGGGCTCGAACCCCCTGCTTGCCGTTTAACAATTTGATTTGTCCGATTCTGCTACGCATTTACTTTAAAAAATTTGCAGTCACATTTTTAAAATAAGGTGCTTCTACGTTCATTACTAATTGTCAAGCGGTATTAATTATTTTAGTAGCATTTTAGCATTTTGTACAATCACTAACATATTTGACAGCCTTGAGGAGGAGGTAATTTTTTTCAGCCCCTCCCCCTAGAAGTACTCATATCGGCGCCCATGCTTAGGATGAAATGTTTTTGCACACATGGCTATCCATTAACTTTTGTTAAATAAACCTAAAGCAATTCCGATTAATATCTTAGAAAATACTCTTAAGCTACGTTTAATTATTTTTTTCTAAATAAATAAGAATTGTCTATCAAATATTGTATAAAGAAATAAAGATATTGAGAGAAATTTTAAGAAAAGAAAGGTATTTGAATATGCAAGCGAGGAAAGTACATATTGGCTGAATCATTATCAAATTAAATTAAGTATACAAATGACGCAGCTAAAAATATAGTATATTTACTGTGTTTTAATAACATAATGAGTTTTCATCGTTTGCTGCGCCCATTGATTGATTGATTCATTCATCCATCCATCTATTTATTTATTAATTTATTCATGCATTCATTTATTTATTTTAAAGTTTCACAATCTAGAGTCATTTCATTTTACCCCTTTAAACAAGTTGGTAAAAAAAAGTAATGCATCACAGTAACTATAAAATGTGGAATTATAAATTGCATTGCGTTGGTATGTAATCAGTCACAACTGGATAAATAGTTATATTTATTTGAATAATAATAATTCGTGCATGCGTATGGTAAAAACAAATCAGTAAACGGTAAGTAATAATGTCGTACAAAAAATAGATGAAACGACTTCGTAGCTAAATTTTAGATAGAACAGTAATATTTACAGGCGACAACCCCACGTGAAATTACAATAAAATGGAAGAATTAAAATTGCGATCATTATTCAGTCTACAAAAAATATAAAAAATTAGGTAACATTACAATACAATACAACACAACACATTCACAACGAAGCCCCAATAACGTGGAATCCCAGTACCCTACTTGGAACGATAATGTTCCTTTATAGTTCACTGCATGCTCGATAACGATAGTGTTCCTTTGGGCCACTTCCTCGCTCGCTCGGTCTTTTTGTGTTTTTATGGCGCAAGGATGGTAAAGATCATGCAGCATCACAGGCCTGTAGCCAAGCCGGGGCCTGGCCCCTGGCTTGGCACATTTTACATTACATATTTATTATTACATAACTATTTATATATATAAAACCATCTCCGGATGCCTTGTGCCCATGTGTACTTTATTCTGGCTACAAACCTCCTGCATCAGTTCAATCACTCTTGCACGATAAGAAGAAGAACCACTGGAATATTTAAAATGCCATAAGAATGTCTTTCATGAAGGGAATATAGATGACCCTTTCAACTTTTTATTAACTTGGAAGAAAAATAATTCGTTTTTGGCCACGAGCATTGTTAGTATGTCATATGCATATAAATTGTCTTATTGCTTCTTTTCAATGAAATATATTCAATCGAGGTAGACTTCTCCCATTCCGTTTCAATACCGAAATATTTAATTCAGATACACCGATCTAACCGCTTTAAAGTTACGCCCCAGGTATATGTTCAAAAGTTGCACATGGATTAAATAGATTTACTCTACTTAAAATGGTGATAAACAGGAGGACACTTCGAGGCAAAATTTAATGGATCTCAACGCTGATGGATTCTAGCAGCAGATGACCAAATAATGTTCTCTTCTGTTCCTTGAGAATTGGAACATGCAATGCCATTGAGATGCTACCTTTAACAATGGAATCGTAGCGTACTAGTTAAAGTGCCAATTTGGTAACTTTCAACATGCACGGTTAGCCCTGTTGTAGCGTTCTGGTAACGCGTTTGGTTACCATGTGAATAATCCTGTTTCGATTCCAGCAAGTACTCAGAACTTAACGGTTTTGATTCCAGCAAGTACCCAGAACTTACCGGTTGGTTGTTTCTATAGATCCATTATCCGCGATTTGATTACTTGGACAAATATAGGTCCTGGCATAGCACAATCTGAATTGTCCCTTGTCCCTGCGCCACAAAATAGGAATTCTTACACTGACATAAATGCTATCTTTAATACTGGATGAGTGAAGTTGAAAACATATAACATAATATATTAAAAAAAAAAAAACCGTATCGGTGCCGATTCCATCAGGAGAAAGGTGATCACATTGGAAATTTTTAGATTTATCAGGCAGAGCCGGTCCCTTCATTTGGACGAACCTAGACTGCAAAGATTCTGGGAGCGTATTTCAGGAAAACGTGAATTTCGGTTGTCATTTAGACGGAAAGAAGAAGAAGGGTATAGTTTAATTTAAGTCTCGGCATAAAGCCCGCTTATGTCTTAGTTACAGCACACGAAACTTTTACACTAGCCCTGTTAGCATTAAAAACGCAGAACCATATAAAAAAAAATATTTAAATAAATTAATTGAAGATGTTGATGAATGAGAATCATTAACGTATCACGGGACTTTATTTGAATTAGGATTTTCATGTATCTGGGGAAGAATGAATATTATTTTTTCGATTACTAAGCACCCTATTAAGTTTACACATTCTCGCTATCTTTCTTCGTAACAAGTGTAAATATGGGAATATGGAGGCCTAAAACACTAACATTCACAAGGGATATTTCGGCAGACGATTCGTTTGTCGTTCATTTTCGTTCTCCGAGGAGAAGGGAGAAATTAAATGAGATATTTCGGCATCACATGGTCGCAGATGTAAACCTTCGAAAACACAGTAGGGCAGGTTGATTTAAGCGAAATCGAAGAACTATCGTAAACTGTGTCTTCACGGTCCAGCAAGCGGGTTGTTTTTAAACGGGAAACAACTCATACCAAATCTTTTTCCTGATCCAGTAGGGTCCTAAAATCGGGATCACGGGAATCGAGATTTCTACCTGGACCCTGGGGAGTAATCTGGATTATTGAGTAGTCTGTATCCGTCGAAGGGCAGCTTTCGATTGGACACTAGCCGCTGACCATTTGGCCTTTGTGTTCTTTCGCGAGTTTGAAAAGTGGCAAAAGCAAAATATTTGAAAAGAATAAAAATTTAAACTTTAAAACCCAATATTTAAATGCAGCCATCGCAAATTTAATCATTGGTATAACTTCACACTGCTTATGAAAAGATATCTGAGGTTTCAAGTACGTAAACAATGTTTTCATACAACCCGATATCCCACTACGACATAACATATCTTGCCAAATAAAATGTGATAAGACGGACTAGGTACTGGGTCCCACATCACTCACGAATAAGCGCGAATATAAACAGAGGCGAGAGATCTGGAATTCATTTACTTTTTATTTAAGTCAAACACTACGCATATTAAACTGTTTGTCGTCTGTATCTCAGTTGGTAAGAGCACCTGCCCGGATAGTAGAAGGTCGTAGGATCGTACCCCACTCGCAAAAACATTTTCTTTTCCGTACGAACGCTTCACCACCTAACCACGCCATAACATCGGCGTTACTATTACTACGCCCAAAATACATCGATAAAAATTGTCACTCGTTCACTTGTTGCTCACGCACGTGCGAGTCTGGGTGAGTACGAGAAAAATCCGTTCGTTATAATGACACGCTTGTGCTCAGTATCGGATTTAGTAAATTACCGCTCCTAGACACAGGCTGCTGTATAGTCGCAAATCTCTGGACGGATAATCATTGCATTCTCGAGAAGTAAGATTAGTGAGTGGTAAGCTTCGGTGATAGGCGTATAGTAATCTATCCTTTCAGAGTATAACTTCATAAATCTTTGCAAGTTGTTGTTATAACTTTATTGTTTAATAAGCTACCGTTCGTTCACGAAAAGTAGTCCGATGGTACTGTTAGAAATAACGGGAGCTGACGTCACAAACGGCCTAGCCGATTACAGCAGAGGGGAGGACGTCATTTCCGAACTGATTTTTGGCGCAGACAAACGTTCACTAAAAAACAGTTCTGAAATGACACCCTTCCCTCTGCTGGAATCGGCTATGCCCTTTGTGACGTCAGCTCCCGTTATTTCTAACGGTACCATCGGACTACTTTTCGTGAACGAACTGTGCGTGCATGCGCGTAGCTCTTTTTGGAAACATACATGGTATTACTAGTGTGGAAGCAGTGACATTTGGAGAAAAGAAAATACAGCCCTAGTTCTCTGACAACGAATTGGTATTGCATGGGCGTTCAGCATTATTTATTTTTTAATGTACGCTTTTTTTTTTTTTTTTTGAAAAGGGGAGCTGAACATCAACTCCAGAATATAATAAGTAAAATATTTTTGCAAACATTTAAAGATTTTAACTAATGACATTTGCTTTTAAAGGCATAGATAAATTGCCCTTCAAAGACCCGATCTAAAATACAGCGCCTAGTTTAAGCATTTCAAACATATTTTTTATTATCAATACTACAAAGTATAATTTTCGATGTTGAATTGAACATATAGACGCGCTTCGGACATAGGTCGCTGTCCCTCGTTTGTCCGAAACGCTTCAATACGTTTAATTTAACATCAAAAACTATATTCGATAATGTCGATACTAATATATAATGAATTTTACGTAGTGCTACGTTAATTTTACGTATTTTTACATTTCTCTTTTCCAGTTACTAAACAACTTCTGCCCGATTATTTGCCTTTCATGGTGTTTTTTATGCCGTTATTATTTTATAATATCATATTAGTGATTTATAGTTAATATTAACACTCATTACTGTACTACTCAGTTAAATAACAAGAACTTTATTCAACCCTTATACAATTAAAAGTAATATTAATACAATAAAATACAATTACCAGTAATAGTGAACCATCTGTTGATAATTCTTATGATACAATTATTTTTGAGATTAACAGAATATTAACATGGTTAGGTTAGAAATGGAAGAGAGCAGAATGTAATAGCTTGTTAAGAGGCTCTCTTCCAGTTGCGAAATATAATATATTTCATAAATCAGTTTACAGTTGGTTTGTCACGATTTAGTGACGCTTTAAGTGATAAAAACAATTTCTGACTATAATCAATATGAATTTTATTTTGAATTCACTAATTATTAATTAATCAATAAATTTACTGTTTGACATATCTATTTGGCCTTTGTTTAATATTAAAATGAAAAAAAAAATATATATATTGGGCTTCAAATTTTCGAAATTTTTCCAGTCTTTTGCTTCAAACTCCAAAAAATCTACATTCAACTTTCATTTTGATGGTTCCCCGCAAAACGATTTAAAAGACTCGGCTTTAATTAAACACATTAAAAAAATTGATTTCTATTCCATGTAGAACTGCCTTTGATAGTATCCAAATAAAACGAATTTTTGACAAAAAAAATCAATATTTTCTATCTCGAAGTGTAGAAGGAAACGTCTCTTTCTCATCAATCCCCCATCACTCACAACATTTAAAACTGAGAAGTTGAACTTATTTCTAATAATAATAATAAAAAATATGACTTTCCATTAAGTTATCGTCTTTCTAATGAGGGTCATAATTCCATCGATATACTATGAAAAATTCAAGTGCCATAACGATCAGTACATGCAAAGCTTTCAGCAGCAAATCGTCCACACATACGCAAGGATCAAACGATCATTATTCTATAGTTGACCGCAAAAACGATGTCATTAAGGCCTGTTACGATTTTTTTTCCCTTTTGACACGTGTCATTGGGTAGTTGAGCGTCATAACGATTTTAAGGGCAAAAGCGTTTAGTACAAAATGTTATGTTCAATAGCGGGCCATTCAATGGATTTTTATCTCAGTTAATCATTTTTTTTCCGGAAAGCACTTTACGACTTCCTATACAACTTATGGCTCCAAAACGAGCAGTAATTTTCTGCTGAATGAGAGGGGGAAAAAAAGTTAAATAGACAAAAATAATTGTTAGTAAATTACTAGGGCTTCTAACCTACGATGACATGGTTTTGTGCCTACATGCAAAAATGCATTTAGCATCCATTCCATGCTAATCTTCCGTGTGTCCATCTATTTCAACCTGTTGTGAACCATATAAACAAACGACTCTTACCTGTCCCAAATAATGAAGACATCAGAAATGAAGTTATGATGAGTACTCCATGGTATTGAAGTTATCTTTGCCTATTTGGCTGTTTGGTTGCGTCTTTATGGCGCAAGAACATCAAGGATTATTCTGCGCCAAACGAGACGAGGCCGTACGTTTCAATAAATCAATCAATCAGAATTTATTTATGCATAACATCTATAAAAATGAAATACATTGGATACAAGTTAAAAATAAGACTATTTAAAACACTTGCAACCATGGCACTTTGTTTAATTGACGCTCCGAAATATAGTCTTTTAATTTGGTTTTAAATTTACTTTTTGATTTGATTTCTTTAATTGTTGGCGGGATATTGTTCCATATGTCTATTCCATAATAATTAATATTGTTTTTACCTATACTAATGCTTATTTTTATTTTGTTTAACGGTTTTGAAATACAGTCTGAATGAAGCCAATTCGTATGGGCCGTACATTTTGCAGTCTTTTTAGGGCGAACCTATGTTAGGAATAAAATAATTGCTTAAGGAACACCTCTAATCGTTTGTGCTTTTACTGCTCAAGTACAGTAAAGATCATGTTGCCCCGGAACCTACAACTTCCCAAGGAATCCGAAGTTCTACAGCAACGAGGGAACCGAACACTGAAATATGGTCGGCAGAAAACGGCATGCATTCTACGAAACCATTGGGATAATGATACGATAGGCGAATGCGTTACTACAGAGCAGCGGAACAACATTTCCCCGAGGAATTTGAGCCACTTAAGGCTAGGGAACCAACCTCCGGACTACAGCAATCAGTTTGTTAAACTGTTTTTAAAAAACACCGTTGGTAGTCAAACCCAGATTAAGAGTACGCTAGGCAAACCCATTACCACCGCAGGGCTCAATACTTCTGCCATGAAAGCAAACTGGCGTTATTTCAAATCTGACAATTTATATAGCAAGCTTATCATTATATTATTTCTATTACAAACAAAAACTATATATAAACCATTCTGAAGGGTGTTTTGTACCAGTTCAAATATTAAATCCTCAGACCCTGTGGTGGTGGTGCGGTTATTCCAGGTTCAAGTCCCAACTGTGCCAAGGAAAATAATGCTCACAGTGATCCTGGAGTTGGTATCCTAGGCCTAAGAGGTTCGGATTCCTCGGAAAACTGTAGGTCCCGGCACAGCATGGCCTTACTGTCTTTGCGCTGAAAGTTAAAAAAATCCTCCATCGTCATTTAACATCGCCTGGTGAAAATGAAATGGCTGTTAAACTATTTATTTCACATCGTGAGCTTGTAATTTCTTCTCACTTCTTGCTACCCAACTCCTTTATTTCTCGATTGTGGACTACAGCAAGTTGTCATACAACCAGGGCCAGCGCAAGCAAATATGCCGCCCTGGGCAAACGACGTGTGCGCCCCCCTCGTAAAAAAACAACACCCCAATACATCTCGTAACAATCGAAAAGTGAAAACTACAGCACATTCCGTCCTCTCAACGTAGTTCTGGTTAAAACGAAGTATGCAGTAAATTATTACGAAGTATGTAGTAAATGATCAAAAAAAAATAGTCTGGGATTTTACTGTTGAAGGAGAAAATTGTGATTCGCGTGTATGTAATAGTGCACAAAGGTATCAAAAAGAAAAAGCGGCCTCCAGGCCTCTAGTGAGGCGGAGGAAATGGGGAAATGTTATGCAGCGTTACGCGAATTGAACAGAGGAAAATTTATTAATGTAGAAGAGCAAGAATTTGAGGGTATAGGAAAAAATTGATGAAAGAGACATATAAGGAAGCATAAATATTGGTGAAGGCATTCAATCCAAAGTAATTCATTCAGTTCTATTTATTTATTGCCAACTTTATATGAATCATCCTACAGTATTAAGTATCTTAAAAAGAGTCTGTCGTGGTGCCGCCCGCGCCAGGTCTGCCTGGACAGCATGTTATCACTCGAACCAATTCTCGTGTCGAGTAATATACGAAACAATTTGCATTTTTCAAATTTGAATCGCAATCGAAACATTTTGTATTTGACCTTAATGCAAAAGAATACTTGTATATTACTCATGTAGATTCAATATAATGATTTGATTGTAATTCTTAACGTGATAATTTAAAATCTATAATGATAATAATAAACAAGAAGGATAGATAGATACTTTTATTTTCCATATTTCAATTCAATTAGTTTTGCGATAAAAATTTTATTAAAACTTGGGTTTTTCTTTTCCAGAGGCTCACGACGCCCTCCACCATTTCTCCTGTAAGATGTTATCGTCGCGGCATTGCGCCGAATGCGGATACAAACCCTCGATGCCGGAGTGACGCCGTTTTCACTCATCCATATCCGCAACACCTGATGTCTGCCACATTTCCCCCTCCGCTGCTTAACGTCGTCCTGAATCCCAACTGGAAACACCCAGATCGTAATTTTCATCGAGGAGCTTTCGAACCGTCGTAAACATAAGATAAAATCGTAAGGCAAAAGCCAGTCCAGTACAAACCGGTGACTACTTTAATACTAAAGAAAGCATTTTAATACTAAAGAAATACAACAACAA
>QLNU02014176.1:3325136-3354683 GCA_006491805.2 Dysdera silvatica
GTCTTTTCCAGAAGCATGGTGCAAAGCCATTATTGTACCTTTTCGTAAACCAGGTAAAGATCCAAAGAATCCTTCAAATTACCGACCTATTGCTTTAACGAGTTGCTTTCGCAAACTATTGGAAAGGGTGGTCTGAAATAGGCTGATGCATTACCTAGAAAACGTCAAATGAGATCAACAACAGATAATCTTTTAAACTCAGAGACCTTTATAAGAGAGGCTTTTGTTAAAAGGGAACACCTTGTTTCTATATTTTCCATTATAGAAAAGGCATATGATCGGACTTGGAAATATGGCATCCTCAGAGACCTCCATCAATGTGGTCTTGGGGGCAATATGCCGAAGTTCATAAAAATTTTTTTGGACAACAGAACTTTCCAAGTATCAGAGCCTCTCTTTCTCATACTGTCCCGCAAGAACAAGGTGTTCCACAGGGCTTCGTTCTAACTCCTATTCTCTTCATTTTAAAGCTCAGTGGTGTGGCTAAAGACCTCCCCACCACTGTAAAAACATTATACGATGATGGCCTGCAAATTTCTTGTAGAGCAGGCAATATGAACCTTGTTGAGAGACATGTTAGCTCAAAACAAAATAATGGAATGGATAGCTAATAACGGGTTTAATTTCTCACTGCAAAAATCAGTTTGCATACATTTTTGTTGCAAATGTGGTTTATATTTAGACCCGGAGCTCTGAATGGGAAATGATGTTATCAGAGTGGTTCAGGAGACAAAATTTGTTGGGGTTATTTTTAACTACTCTCTAACATTTCTATCCCACATCAGACATCTGCGGGGCAAATGTTTTAAAGCCCTGAATATCATCAAGGTTTTGTCTCACACATCCTGGGGGGGCAGACTAATGCTCATTGCTGAGACTCTATAAGGTATTAGTTCGTTCTAAATTAGATATACAGCTCAGCTTGCCAGTCATTGCTCAAACAACTTGACCCCATACAACACTGGTTTACAACCTTTTTCAAGCTGTGACCCACTTTTATAATAGCCAAGTAATCCGTGCCTCCCCCCTGTCTGTCCACCACTTCCACATTTGCATAATAAAAGCATTTTTAACAGAGTAAAGAAAACACATTAAACATAAAATTATATATTATATTAATTATATATATTACATTATGTATATTACATTAATTATATATATTACATTATGTATATTATATTAATTAAATATATTAATGTATATTATAGATATAAAGTTAACAACGATTAGTAGAATATTGCAATATGTGTAGCCATGTTGAAATATAAAAGCATTGGAAACATTTGGTATGAAATTCTTTATAAACTAAAAAATAGTTATGGCAACTCCCTTGACGATCATGACCCCCAGGTTGGGAACCACTGTACTAGACCCTGCATAGCACCGGTTTCTTACGAGGCAAGCTTAAATTATATTCGATCACATCCATTTGCATAATGTTAGAATGAACCTGCACATAGCATTCATTTACTTAGTAATCCATCTCTGAAAAACGATGTTATGCAGGAACTGAGTATATTGTCAGTCTTGATAAATAAATCACAAGTAATAAACACTGTAACATTGAATGCTTAAAATAACTAATGAGACTATAAACACAGATGCATATATATATATGTATATAAAGAAACATAATTCTGTGAGACATAAACACAGATGCATATATATATGTATATAAAGAAACATAATTCTGTGAGACTTCTTCACTGATACACGAAATACGAATTTTGAACAAACATTTAACAATACAAATCTTTCAAAATACTCCAATATTAACAACATTTAAATAAAATGACACCTTGTGTGCAGCTAGTAATGCAATTTAGAAAACAGAAAATATCATATAACAATCAACAATATAATAATGACTAGAAATAATATAAAAAAAATGCATGACTCAGAATGACGGAAGAGTAGTCACATACGACAACAGAAAACTAAGTAGGAACTACAATTAAGAGGCGAGTATCGAAAATACATTGTCTGAATGAAATTTTTTACTCCCACTGCTATAAAAGGGAAGCTAAGCAACACCGGAGATACATAAGGCGAAATAATCTGAAAATAGATTTCTCCTCATTTGGTACACATAATATTCGATATGTTAGAAAGAGAAATACTTTTCATTTCATACCGATGTTTCATAGGTTGCTTTCTTTTCTTCTTGGGGAGAATCGGGCACAACAGTGTTTGGAAGAGTCGATATTTCGCCATTGGACAAATGACGAGTTGCTTCGTTTATAGCAGGAGATGGAACATCGAGGTGATTTTTGCTACTAATAACAGGTTGAGCTCTGCAACGAACAGGGGATAGACTGTGGGAGAAAATGCAATTAAAAAAAAAAGACACAGGCTAATCGTATTAATGTCTATACAAAATTTTGCATACAAAAGTTCAATTTTTCCATTAACCCTCTGACTGCTTATCCCGTGATTTCCACGGGCAACATGAAAGTAACAAGATTTTCTTTTCAAGCGATTTTCCTGGGTATGAAATTTTTCCATGTTTCATCTCACATCATCTTTGGTTACAAAAATGTGCTACATATTTTAACTCTCAATTACATGTAGATTTGAAATATGTAATAAAAAAATATGCAATTTTTGAAGCGACTTTGATAAAAAAAAAAAAAAATTGAGCAGTCAGAGGGTTAAGAATAAAGACCTTATAGAAACCTTTTTTAGAGGATGGCTTACAAGTATGACAAAAATATTTAAATTAGTAAATTTATGGCAAATGTATTTTCATACTTTACATGACAATTTTACTTTGCTAGTTCCTTTTATTTGCTATTATGAAGCATTTCTCGATACTGATGATTTATTTATTTACTCCTACACAAGTATCATATATTTATAACACAGGAAACTATTTATGACAACAAACAAAACATCAACAGCTAATGGTCGTGAAAAATACCAAGATTTCAAATTATTATGATGAGAAAATTTTTAAGTACAGTTCGTTCACGAAAAGTAGTCCGATGGTACCGTTAGAAATAACGGGAGTTGACATCACAAACAGCCTAGCCGATTACAGCAGAGGGGAGGACGTCATTTCAGAACTGGTTTTTGGCACGAACATTTATTAAAAACCAGTTCTGAAAGGATATCCTTTCCTCTGCTGTAATCGGCTAGGCCGTTTGTGACGTCAGCTCCCGTTAATTCTAACGGTACCATCGGACTACTTTTCGTGAACGAACTATACATTATGCATGTTCAAAAAACATATTGAAGTAACCACAAGCTATTTTATTGTAAAAAACATGATTTTGAAATTTTTGTAATAAAAAAGACGTGCAATATGTTTTGTAACAATTTCAGTTAGAATTTAAAAACTGCAGAAAAAAAAAATATTCAGTTATCCATTAAATTATTAATTTCCTTTAATAATAGAATCATAGCTGAACCAATTGAATTCCTTCCAGCTACTGCTTAGTTTGCTTCTATTTACGGTGCAAAGATCATGCTGGGGTCATGCTGCACCAAGATCTATGCTTTTATGAGGAATCTGAATTGCCCTTTTCTAGGAAATCCAATCCCAGACTATAGTAGACAGAAAAGCAGTATGCACTCTATGGCACCATTAAAATTGATGCCAGCAAGCACAGTCTGTCTGTCTGACTGCTGAAGAGAGGCTTATAGCTTGTTATCCATCTGCAGTTTCTTTCAACCCCACATTACAGACCTCAGAAATGGCAATAGCATTAAAAGAGAATGAAGGTGTCAATAAAGGATCACAATGATGTCAAGGAAAAGAACAAAGACATTGGAGTGCTAACTGGGAACAAATTATGTTTTCTCAGGAGCATCCACCCATAAATTCAATCCCATGAGCCCTGATGACTCTGTGGCTACGTAAGGTGTTATATAGCCACAGGCGTGTAATCTAAATAATACATGTATAATCAATCTTATATCCAGTTCTTTCTCAAGCAAATAAAATTAACTAGTCATTTCCTGTTCAATTAACAATGTCTGGCCTAAGTTTACATTTAACAAAAGCTCATGACAGACATGATTTTCTGTATGTTTTAAAACATGAAACTCTTAAATAGTTAGAAGTCGTCACTAGAGATACCGGCTCTCTTTCTCTGCATTTGTACCATGCTGATATGATTCTTTTTTCAATTTGGTTTAAAATGAAGCCCAAGATACTGTCTCATTCGGCAAAATAACCAGTTTCGGAACATACGCTTTAAACACATAAAAGATTGAGCTTTTCTCATCTGTATCTCAGTTGGTAAGAGCACCTGCCCGGGTTGTAGGATCGCACCCTACCAGATGCAGAAAAAACATTTCTGTACAAACGTTTCACCATCTAACAATGCACATAACATGGGCGTTACTATTACTACGTCTAAAAAGAATTAACAAAATTCATTTCTTAATTTAATATGTGTATTGTTCCGCTTATATAAATACCTCCTGAAAATCAAAAGCCCATTATGATAATAGAATTGAAAGTGGGGAGGATTTATCAGTGGCGTAGCTACATATTTTGCCGCCAGGTGCAAGTGACTGTCATTGTTTTTTAAAGGCTAATTGCCATCCGCGAATTGTGGCAGCCGGGGTGACCACCCCCTTGGCTCCGTAGCTACATTACTAGGCTTTACCATCTTCTTAACTTTAAAAATTCGATGTAATTAGCAAATTTTAACTCATGTTTAAAACCAATTATAACATATTTAACATCAGTTTCAATTCAAAAAGTCATACAAAGCTGTTTACTAATACCAATAATTGGTTTTAGACAGAGAATTTAAACATTTTCTCTTTTCAAACAACTTAAATATATGTTATTAATCTTACCCTTGTTGTATCTGTTCCAACAGATTCATGAACTGTATTGAATGTGTGTATGTGAATTCCTGAATAAAGAATAGATTACAAATTAGTTCTTAATGTAAGTGCTTACTGAGTCAAGAGTATTTGGATAATACGAATATGGGGAAAAATGGGCGAAGTAAGAGGTTATGGACAGAGAGAAATCACTTACCCCTGGTTCATGCCGCGAGAATTCGTACAAGTCAGCAAATTGGTGCACAGAATTATTTTCTATATTGTGTAATAAGCCCTTTTGATAAAAACGAATCAGACAAAACCTTAAGTTTTGACCAAATAGACGTCCCAACACTGGATCTGTTGAGATAATACTGGATTCTGAAATAAGATAAATGCTATTTTAATATGTTTACATGCATATAGCAATACTGAATTATATAATTGCTATAATGACACAAATGATTTTTAATGTAATTTATATTAAGATTTTATTGTGTGTATGTGTATATGCATGCCCCACAGCCATCCACCTCCAAGAATACCAGCTCTCTCGAGAGCCGCTTCGAAGCAACACTCCAAGTAGCAGTCACTCGAAAGGAGGGTGACACAATGGATCCAGTCTTACTGTAGGACTTCGGCTGTGGTAACCGAAGTTTGGAACCTTTGTTAAACTGTAGATCCAGCTTGCCAACACATCTGGCTTCAATGTGGTGAGCTTAAAGCTGTATTTCTGTCAGCATACAAGATGTACGTGTGATAACAGAGACCACCACCCTGCAGTGGATTGAAAATGGTTGATGATGATATATTATTTTTTCAATGAACCAATTAGGACTTCAAAATGGTATAGGAGCTTTCACTAGAAGTAGGGAAGCTGAACTCAAGATGAACTTATAAAAAACTAAAATCATGTTCCATAATTTTATAGAGAAGGCAAAAATACTGGTTGATGACACTAAGTTGGAAATAGCAGATTCATATATTTACCTTGGCCAACTAATTGCAATGGAAGGCAATATTATGAAGAACTCTATAGATGTATTAAACTTGGCTGAAGTGCATTTGATAGAAAGTTTTCTGCTGAACAGAAAATTGCCTTTTGTGTCTAAAAAGAAAAGTTTTTAACCAGTGTGTATTGCTAGATCTCTCTTATGGATAAGGGACACGGAATGTAATGAGTGTAACAATATGAAAATTACAAACAACACAAAAGAGCATAGAGAGATGTGCTCTTGGAATAACTTAGAGGGATACAAAAGGGGATCGAAAACGAAACACTTGGATGAGAGAGCAAACAGAAGTAAAGGACATCATTGTTAAAGTAAAAAACTGAAATGGCAATAGAATGGGTATATGGCAAGAAGTGATCACTGATGGATAACTGAAATTCTCAACTGGGTTCCAAAATATCACCAAAGACCTAGGAAACATCCTTAAACTAGATGGGTGGATGAAATAAATAAAAAAAAGTGTTGGGGTGATGCAGAAATGAATTGCTCAGACTTGTGCGGAAAGTTTGGAGATCCTTCATCCAGCAGTGGATAGATAATGATCGAAAATGACAATATATATACATAGTCAGGGCGATTTAAGAATTTCCACGAGAAAAAGAACATCTGATACATAATGACATTGAGTATAATAAATATTAAATCAAAATATTTAAATCAGCGGTTCTTCAACTGTTGTCCACAAACCACTGGGGTCCTTGGAACCCTATCAGGGGATCCGTGAGACCCTCCCAGCTTTCCACAAAGGTTCAGAAAATATTAAAACAAGAGTATTTACTCTTTAACGTTATAAATAAATCATGAGGGAACACGCTTAATTCCTTAAATGGTTTTCTTCCATTCCTTAAATTCCTTAATTCCTTAAATGGTGAAAATCAGTGATTAAACATTAGAAATAAATTTGTGTGATTCAAGTTCCAGGCTTTAAACTTTGAGTTAATTCTTGGGGGTCCGCGAGGGTGAGTGATCTCTAAAGGAGTCCATGGTCTAGGAAAGGTAGAGAACAGCTGATTTAAATAGTTAAACATAATTATAAACACTAGTGGTGCTACTCTCAATTCTCCCTCATACTCAATACATTTTTAAATTATTAAAATTTTTCTGTTTCCTTATCAAATGCAAATTTTTCACATTTCCAGTCCTTTGTATCATTTTACATACTTTGTGAAAATGAATTAGTTGACTTAAGTTGAGTATAGTAATGTCACACATTTAGGAACCCTAATGATACCACAGGAGGCCATGCACAAGAAGGGGAATTTGGAGGATTACTACTCCTTATTTGAACACCACCAGTATTAGCCATAAAATAAAGTTCTTGATGAGAATTTCTTTTTGTATATTTGTATTTATACTTTGGATACTTTGCAAATGGTCTGGTTTTTCTTCTTGTAGTTTAATTTTACAAATTTGTGAATATTTTGTTTTGTAAATGTCTTCTTGTATTATAATTTAAAAAAAAAATTCTTTTGGCATTATGAATAAAATTGATTTCATTTTTAATCCTGTGCATGGGCTCAAAACCACAAATAAAAAAAATGATATCATGAGCAATTTCTTTCTTCAAGAAATGACTGGACAAACTTATATAGTTTAGAATAACTAGCCAAGGTTTTATTTAACTATTTAGCTGACGAACTATCATTGTTATGCTAATTTTCCAAACTACAGCTTTAACTTACACCAAGCTTATTTATTCACAGCATTGAATGTATTACTAAAAAAAAACAAATTTATTACCAAAGCTATAAAGAACTCTGTGTGCTAAATAACATTAGATGGTGAGTTTTACACACTTAACTGACATAGACATTAACACTGACATAGTTTTTTGTCAGTGGAATATAGGTATCAAGCTAAGACAAATACTATAATCTGAAAGTAAGACACAACGTAAAGTGTGTTCACGTTTCCGGTACAAAGAAAGCAAAGATCCCTTTGAATAAGGAACATGAACACACCTTACGGTGCAAAGAGCAAAAATAATGTACCAGAACCTACAGTGGTTTGACAAATCCTAATCTGTTATTTAGGATAATGCTTTTCAACCTTTATGAAGCTGTGTGTCCTGCTATTTTTTTTTTTTTAATTTTTTTTTTATAAGACCAAAACCCAGTTTCAATAAATTTATTCTTGAATACCATTTCATTTTTTTTTAAGTTTCTACATTGAACTATCATATAAGTATGAATAAGTTATTATGATACAAAGAGCATTAGTACACTCCTGTTAATATGAACTTTGCTGATACACTTCCTTGCTGATTGGCCACTCGCATTTGCAACACATATTATACAGGGTGGTTAGTAAAGTCCTTATACACGCAGATAACTGTCGAACGGAGAGAGTTATATGTATGAACGTGATGTGTAGGTATAGTAAAGTGACTATGCGCTTCAAGATGAGACTGCGTACAGCGTCCCTAGCGGAATAATTCAGAACTTAGAGCTGCTATCTCGAAAACTATTCAAGATACGGGGAAAAGTCAATCATAAAGTTGTTAAGCACCAGCTAGTTAGTACGAAACGATTTTTTTCCACCACCTTAATAGGGCAAAAATCGTGATTTAGGAAGTTTAAGGGGTACAGGACGCCCCTGCGTGACAGCTTCCCTGCGAACAGATATGAATAGAGGGGAAGCTTTGGGTAGGGGCGATACTTTCATTGCACGCACAATCTCGTCACAAAGCGCATGATATGCAAATGTGTACGCTACGTCATACGTTATCGGTAAGCATAAAATAGTGGCCAGGCAAGGAGTGTAAGACAGTGTGAGAAGTAAAACGGTGCGTTAAACGTCTGTAGTTATATATTATATGGCGAATTATTCCAACAACAAATACGACGAGATGATGCTGTTAAATAGGGAATGTTGTCACAATGCAAGAGAAAGTGCACAATAATATGCCGTCCGTTTTCCTTCGGGACTCCATCCGACTGCAATGACCATCACTAATGTGGTTCGACGGCTGAAACAGATGGATAACGTTACACCTCGTCCCCGTTCAGGTCGCCACGCATGTGTAAGTCAGAGTGTGCAACCAGAGGACGTTTTAGCTTATGTTCTGATCCACACATGGGGCAGTTCAAGAGAAGTTGTTATGATGTGTGGCCCAACAGGCTGCCGTGTGCGGCAAATCTTGCAGCAAGTGGGAGCTAGGGCCCAGCAGTTAAGAAACATTAATCTAGGAAATAAAACCCCCAAAAACATGGATCTAGAAGACATGGCATGAACTCAGGACCAACAGCATTACAGAATATGCAAATATGGTACCATATACATAAGGCAACCTGCATATTTCTGTTTTAAATATGCATACATGTGAATTCAAGCCTCACTCTTAGTTACCTACCTAGAAGATGGAGGGAATCTAAAACTTTCATTCGGTACAAATGAGGAGGTGAAACTAAAAAAGAAATATATATTAGTACACACACTGCATTTTTACAAAATACAGCCTCTATCTGCTAAAAGCAACCTCTTTATTCAATTACTTGACAGCAGAGTTTAAGCTACGATCGCTTTTTTTTTTTGCAAAATGCGACAAATTATTGTAAAATGTGAGAAAACAATTTGCCCGTCACAAAATAGCAACAGTTGTTTAATATCCTGTCAACAAACTTTGCCTTTTTTTTTAATCACTTTGATTTATGTTTTATTGCCACATTTTTAAACCTTGAAGTACGTTTCATACAGTAAACCTTACAGTAATTCAAAGCATTGTTGATGTAAATAATTTTATTGATAGGATTTTACGAATGATGACAGCAATTAATATTTTGTAGCATTTTTTGAGCCAGCTTACACCCACCCTCTTTGACACGGTGTCTACTAAAATTAAAAAACTGAATTCCTTGACTACTTTTGTACATTCCTTGACCTTAAAAAGAAGTTCCTCAACTTTCTTTTTTTTTACGATTGATAAAATAGCTGAAAATCCCTAAATATGTCAAAATATGATGGAAAATAGCTGAAACAACTAAAAATTGCCAAATTCTGATAAAAAATAACTGAAATTCACTAAACCAGTATAAAAATAGTTAAAATATCGTATGAATATTACAATTCAATGCAGGTGTAAATTGATAAAATAGTTGTATCCATGACCTACGATCTTTTTCTCATTTCTTAACTTTGCTTGACTTCCATGACCTGGTAGACACTCTGCTTTATGATACAATATATAATGGAAGTGAGACTTGCGCTATATTAATGGAGCCTCAAAAATAATTAAATTAATTATTAATTAGAAACTTCATAATTAGCTAATAAATAAAATATTAAATTCCAAAATCCATATTTAAGCTTAACTCCAACTCCTCCTTATATAAAGATATACGGGTGCCTTTACTTGGGGGTGGGGAGACCCATCCCCCAATGTTGGTATTAGGGTTCCATATCCCCCTCCAATTTCAAACAAAATGCCTTCTACTGGTATATGATAATAAATTATCTCTACTGGCCAGCTCACTATTTCATAGCTATATATGCATGTGTACAAAAATACTGCCTGGAACAATTGAGACGGGGCAGCAGATTACCTTGATCACGAAACCACATCCAGTCTGTCTCTCTTAGAAACTGAATTTAAACCAGAGGTCAATAGTATTACTTAAAGTGCTATGTCACCATAATACAGTGAAACCTTGATAAAGCAAACCTTAACACTTTACCTACCAGAAGCCTATTAATAGGCTATATATATAGCTGCAAGCGGTAGGTAAAGGGTTAATAATTCAAAGTTCTCAGTAAACCTAAGTTATTCTCATTCCTCTTGAAATACCCCCCGCATGTCTAACTCAAAAAGTATACAATTCAAAGTAAACCCGCTTTCCCTTGAATTTCAAGCTATCGAAGTTGCACCGCAATTTATTTTTGCTAGAATGGCATTCTATGAATAACTTGTAAAAGCGCAATAATTCATATGAATGCAAAAGTAATTGGCCAGTAAGTTGGGTGAAATCAGTTGTTCCCAATACATATGAATATATATATATAGACACATCTCCACATAATTCAATTTTTCAAGTATTATTTCTAATTTATTAATAAAACTTTCAAAATATAAATTTAAACAATATTATTCGATATTAATAAAAGGGATATCATCTATAATTGACCGTGTTTTGAATTTTAATCCCAAGACTGATAAAACAAACTAGACCGACTACACTTTATCACAATTAAAAACAGCAGTATTCATAAGTATATGGTAATATAAGCAATGAAACGTTTACAAAAATATGAACATTTTATTTTGAAGGGGCAAAAAAAGGAGGGGAAAAATCTTACGATTAGTTACATCACTTTCTGGACTAGAGAACAACTGCTCTTCATGCTTCTTTAGTAACTTGGGTTGATATGAAATGGATCTAACAACATCAAGGCGACGATCAATTTCACTTTGCAAAACCTTTAAAAAACAAAAATGTTGGATAGTTTACTTGATGTTTTTCTCTGACATGAGATCATAATTAGAACAAAGTTACTTCACAAGATAAGAGCTAATGGACAAATAGTCTACATTCACATGTATATGGGAGGTAATTCAAAACTTTTAGTACAAACCTGGGAAATAGGGAATACTGGAACAAACCTTTTCGTTCAACGAATGTCCACAAATATAACTTTTAGTTGAATGATGCTTTTCATAAAAGAAGCCTCCTTCACAAAGTATAAAGACCTCCAACATTATGCGACTACAGTAACTTAGACAGTAGTCTCCTGGTTTTATGAACTCGTTGGAATACCCAAAAACAGTTCATAAAATTAAAAGTTTAGAAATAGGAATTAACTAATCAATTTCTATGGGATACTTTTTGTGACCAATGAAATAGTTCATAAATTGGTGGTTTTCTTTTCTGAGTTCCTAGGTTTTCTTATTGAAGCAGGTGAGTACTTATTTTGTATGGCGAGTACAATTCATGACAATTTATCAAGCCCTGTATATGTGCATACATATATACAGGGTGTCTCAGCACTAGGGTTATAAACATCTAGGAGGGGTAGGGTACACCTAGACGAACAATATTTGTCATAGAACCTAGGGTCGCAAATCACTCACAGAGCTAGTTCTAAAACCGTCCAGCATGCACAAATTGTGACAATCAGTGCGTGAAAAGCGCCAGATAAAACTCAGGTCAGCTGCTCAAGTGCATAGATGATTAGGACATCGCATTTTGAACTTCTCATGCACTGGTTGTCACTATTTGTGCATGCTGGACAGTAGGGCCGGACTGGCTACAAGAGGGCGTGGTGGGGAAAACGTTGCGCAGGGTGTCAACTAGCTTAAAATGTACTAGGGTAGATGCATATGAGTGTTTGTACACGATGTTCATTTTCAAATATTTTCAGTCAGTCAACTAAGGTTTTAGACATAGATTTTGACGAAAATTTTGAAAAGCAATCAAACAGTCTAATTTTAGAAATCATAAATGGAAAGCACCTGGTAACTTCAGTTTGGTTGAGATTAGCTTTGGCAGCAAATCACGACATGAGATGAAGTGAAACATTTTGAATCTAAGTTTCTGACTTGTTTTCTTTCTTGCCTATTTAGCTAATATCTAAGACAAATATACACAACACTACAATTCAAATTGCCTTAATGATTCTGAAGAAATCTCTGCCAATAAGTCAATAAATTTGTTGTAGTCAACTTCAAATTCTCTGTTGACAGAACGGCATGAAATTTCCAAGGAGTTCTTGTCCAATTAATGATTGTAGGCAATTTTTAACGATCTTGAGTACAGAGAAGCCTCTCTCACTTTCTCTCACAAGAAACTTGGGTGCAAGATAGCACAAGTATGAACTTAATATGCCACATGTAATAAATCATAGATTCTGATTTTAGTTCATGCAGCAATTCAAGAGTGCAAACTAAACACTTTTGCCATTTTTGCTTGTCGTCACATGTCTGGGTAGTTTCAATCATCTCGTCATAGTCATTATAAAAGACTGTTTCCATAGACTCTTCTGAGATTATTTGTTCACGCTGTTGTTGTTGGTTGAGTTCAGGAATAGGATCATTAAGATGTCCTTAACTCTCGGGCGAGTTATTTGGGTGACAATCCATTGAATCCAGACAAACAGGAGCCAAATTGGCATCTGATGCTGAAGATATTGAGAAGAAATCAGTGCAGTAATCATCAAAGTACATTGCAAGCTAATACAGTTCTCACTGCAGCTTCAGTTTATCCTCCCCGATCAGTGATAATTCTTCAAGTGCATCTTCAGACAACTTGCCATCCTGCCTTTAATTTGATTAAAGTTTCTTAGACCCACCTAAGCAATAGCAGCCAATAATGTTTCATTTTAATGGAACCTCACAGATATTTGCTGCTGTGTTATATTAAAGATTATATTGAAAACACCAATTTCAAACTCTTTTACAGGTGATGCCAATATTTGTCGTGCTTCATCATGAGCAAACTCGCCAGTTTATCAGTTGAGAATTAAATTCTGCCGGGTTGGAAGGTCTACTTCAATTGTGATGTCAAATCCTTTATCCACGCATTTCTCCTGCATGAATTTGGAGAATCGTCTGGCATTTGCATTGCTCTTTTTGAGAGGACTCCTTTATTCATCGTTTTTACAGGGTTCGAAGATGCAACATAATCAATGCCCTGATGTAACATTGAACAACTCATAGTACACAAATGACAAAAGTGCGTTCTTAAATTTACACCAGTTCTCAGAAAAGGTACTTGATTTGAATGAAACTTTGGAACTGAAGTCATTGTTGTTTGCTATGATGTAGAGATTTTCAAGCATTGTGGAGAATTTTGTGCACTTACGCACTGGTATATTGGTATTATTAAAAAAAAAGCTGGCTAATGCTCTACCTTTTATACACCAGTGTGTGTCACAAACCTTCTGAAGATGACATAGTAAAGCATGTCCTTCAGCAGATTATTTATTTCTATCCAAATGAGTATTCTCTTGTGGAATTCAGGAAGGAAAACTACAGTGCTTTGTATTATTCCAAGGAAATCTTTGATGGTCTTACATGATTCAGTTACATCTGTCATCACAAGGTTCAAAGTATGAGCTGAACAATGGACCTGTTCCTTCCTGTACCTCTAATTTTAGGGGTAAATTTTTCTCTGTTCAGCATAAAGTTGTAACCAGAAATCAGGCGAGGATTTATGATGGTGGCCCAGGGTGCCCTCCTTTTGTATTGAAAAATAACATTAGCTCTATGGGCAAAAAAAATTGAATGTTGGTCCCCTGCTTTTAAAAAACTGTTGCATGCCACTGTGAAAAACAAATGAGCCAAAACACTGTGCTTATCGATCCTGTCCTTTCTCGTAACGAATTTCAGGATATAATGAATTTTTCCTATTTTTTATATATTAGTTTATTATAGTTTGTTTAATACTAATTATTACAAATAAATTTGACACCCACGTATTAGTAGATCAAACTAGAGCTATTTTTGTTTAGGAGAAAAGAGATGCCGCACAGTGGTCCGATTGCATGTAAAAGTAGAGAAAAATTAACTTTTAACGCCTCAATATATTTGAGCAAAATCAACTTTATTTGTTATCAAGTCAAGCGTACTGATTTTGCGATAAAAAAATTATGAGCGCCCTTAAAAACTGGGCGCTGGGGCTAGGGCGCTTATTTTTAAATAGAATGTAATCATGTTTGATATTTTAATGAGGGTTTTTTTTTTCTGAAAACAATGATGTCGCAATTTTGGTAATAGACCTATTCTAATGAAAGTTGCGAACGATGAAATTATTGAAATTTTGGCTCTTGGTGCAAGCCCCTTTGCCTGGTCCTCCTCCTTTTTCTAAAGGAAGAGTTCGAGTATTACGTAAGCAATATTTTGGCCATTTCAACCCCACTCCATTGGCGTAACTAAGGGGTCTAACCTCCCCCCTTAGAAAATTTCTGCTAATTAGGTATAATACTACTAATTACAGTACTGCTAATTAGATATATTTCTACCATTGAGGTATAAGGTTTAGCCCCTAGAAAATGGTTCAGTTCCCTAGACTTCGAAGCTAGTTACGCCCATAACCCCGGTGCTTACAGAAATAAATAAAATTTTGTCGTTCCGCCCCCTCAAATGCAACGAAAAATCTCGGAGGATAGGGAAGGGGCGACATTTATGAATGTGCATTATTATAAGATAAAATAATGATATTTTTATAAATAAATTTAGTTTATTTGACAAAAAAAAATTATTTCTGTTCCTGGGGACAGAGCCATTAGACTAGCATTTTTTTCAGAATTTCAAATAATGGCAAAAAGTTTGAAGGTGCGATTCCGAGGAGTGTGGATCGACGCAATTTTAGGTTAGATAGATTGTAATTAAAAGAGAAAGTTGACAGCAAAAGAAAATTTGGCATCCTATCCACTTGCCCAACATGCCTATTTATAAATACGGACCTGCCTTAGTGTAGTAGGAGCAGTCCCTACTTGCATCTGTTTATGGGCCCTGATGAAATTGGAGTCCCTAGGTTTTAACAACCTTTGCCATATTATGGCAACTATACTTTTGCAGACCCCCCTCCGGCTGCATTATATATATATTTCATAATTATGTGTTGAAAAAAAAGTTTTATTCTGCACATACATAAGAGTAACCTTTCGGGAGCAAGGGAGGGGGCACTTTCTCCCCAGTGTTTTTAAAAGAGGCAAAATCGTATTTTTCCACATAATTTTGGGTTTTTGTTCCCCCCCCCACAATTCATGCTATACTTAACTCTCAAGTTACCCTGTGTGCCTGACTGCATGTATATATATATACACACACACACATAAAAAGAAAATTGCTTTGGTGGGAGATACGTAGCAGAAAACAATAACCAATTGATCAGTGTGAGAGCAATCAGGTGTTGAATCAACAATTAATAGTGGGAACTTAACCTCATTAATAATTTTTTCAAGAACCATTTTACCCATGATTTCAATGAATTGGTTACAGATCTCTGAAGAAAGATAAGAAACATTTCCACTGCCTTTATTCGCAAACTTTGCTGTATGTTGGGCAAAAAAAAAAAGGGTTAAATTCAGTAATCAGCTCAAGGAATAAGGTACAGTCCATTTGTGGTAGAGCCAATATATTCATCTTACCCTCTGAAGGGATAACCTTTAACAGAAAGGAATTTCTCTACAAAAACAACTCTTAACGAAACATCTAGCCAGTACATGATTTCATTTTCATGTTGCATGTTGAGTGCAGTGCAAATTCCTCTTGATGCTATTCTTCTGCTTATTAACGTAAGCATATTGTTCCCATGATCAAGCGATTGTTCATTACTTTGAACTAAATTGTGTTTCTAATCATTAAAACACACAGAAAAGCTTGTTCTCTTGCTAATAGGCTGAAATAATCTGCAAGGAGCACAAAATATATTTCCAGTGGATTCTGAATATAAGAGCCAGTCTCTTACAAATATCTCACCATTAGGAAATTTGCCAGAAAATATATTGATGGATATTTTGCATTTAACGTCCTTGTAAACACATTTAGAAGTTGAAAAATCAACTTGAAAATTAAGTCATGGTGGATCTTTAAGTATTTTCGATACTTTTGCTGCATTATTTACATCCCATGTGGCTGGATCTTCTAATACAACCTTATTATTATTATTTGTAGCATTAACGCCTTTAGCCAAAGAAAGCTCTGCTGGCATCCAAGGGTGTAATAATTCACTCTTCTCGATAATCTGTTTATAGCACACATAATCCTGCGATAGACTACTGTTCGAAGTATGCATGAACATATCTGATTCATTATTTAACTTTACATCTTGATTTTCTTGAACATCTAAGGAAGCAGTAGAATGGGAAGAAAATTTGAAATCTTTCACCTGGCTAGTCTCTTTAGAAGTTAAGGCAGAAAAAGTATTAAAGAACGAGCCTATTTTAGGCACTTTCTTTAGACCTCCAGACTCTCTACTTTGTTTTTTGACTGACCTTTTTCTAAATTCAACTCCACTTGGTTTTTCACTCATCTGTTTTGTTTTTTTTATCTTACATGCGATAAATAACACAATAACAATTGCTTAGTTAGGGCTAGAAACAAACCACCTTAAGTTAAATGAAAATAACTAAGTTTAGTGCAAAAATTACACTGTTCTGATCCTGTCCAGCGTAAATAATCTAAAAAAACAAACTAAAAAGAACCGAGAAGTCGACTCAGTATTTTATTTGAATGTATAGCCTAATATAAACCCGGTCACCCAGTTCTGCGTAACTTCAAGGAAAAAATTGTCTCAATGTTATCTTTAATGGAAGAAATGGCACAGTATAGCCCAGATGCTCTTGCACCATAAAAATCCAAACAAACAAAGGGAAGACATGTCAGGAACCAATAAATTTTTCCACCCCTTACTCAGATGTGGGGTGGGAAATCTTAGAACAAATAGGGTAATCTATGCCCAAAAAGTCATTTTAACCCCCTTTAAAGGAAACACATAGTTTGAATCACCACAGAATTCCGTCCATGAACCCTCGCCCCGTGCAATGTGGAAAAAGTAGGGAGGTGCTATCTGAGCACGTTTGGCTAAAAGAAATGAGTAAAAGTTCTTCGATTCATTCCTCAAATGCAAAGAAAAATTCAAAAATTCAATTGGAGGGGGGGCGGGGGATAGGAGGGGCATTCATGATTAACTTATGTAGTTATTATTGCAAGATAAAAAAAATATTTTTCTATAAATAAATTTTATTTGACGACGATTTTTTTGATTTTTTTGGGGGATCTGGAGGAGGGGCAAGGGCAGATGCAGAACAAAATTGATCGGAGGGCGCAAAGCTTGAAAATTTAGTTATATTTTTGCTTGAAAATAATTATTTTTAATGTAAATTTATTATCTTCAGGGAGTGCACGTCCTCACTGGATCCACCCTTGGGGGGCAAAATTGTTTCATAATTTTTAAAATTTTAATTTTAAAAAAAGGGTGGAGGGCACCTTCTTGGAGAGAACTAATCGCTAGAATTCTAGGTAAATAATTTGCAATTAAAAATTAAAAGAAATCGGCTGCCTTTTGCACCCCTAGAAATTTGGCACCCTAGGCAAGTGCCCAGCGTGCCCATTTATAAATCCGACCCTGTTCCTAGATGCACATACTTTGCAGTTCAACAATGAAAAACGTCGAGGACTGACTCAAACAATAAAAAACCAATGGAAGTGTTTTCCTAGAACGCGCAAAACGCTTTCATTAGTTTTTATTGTCTGAGTTTCAACTCGGCATTTTATATTGCAAAATATGTGCATCTCGGATAACGTGCCTTAATGGACAAAACGCAGTGTGGAAGCCACATTTGCAGATATTTGCAGCTGAAATTGATAAAGGTGTTACTTTAAGGTATCTAAAGTAGAAAAATGGCAAAGGCTCATGAAGCTTTTTTTAAAATTCTAAAAACACAAAAATATCCACAAACATTGTGTACTTCTTTTTCAAATATTTCCTATCCTATTTCTCCAATTCAAACGTGTTCATACCATTTTTTTATGTGTTTCCATGGTATAAACGACTGAAAGATTTATTTTTAACAAAACCGGGTGTGGACGAAGTGTTGAAAACTACACACAATTCAACTGATTTTTAAAATTTTCGCTTTTAAACAGAAATTGGCACTTTTAAACAATTTTCAATCGATAGACAGCTATTATAAATGGATTTTAGATTAATTTACTGTTAGAAAGGTATATTAGATTATAAAAATCCTCATTTTTAGAAAATCGAATTTTGGCCACCTTTGCCCCCCTCTGTGCTCCATCCTCACCCAGGATGGGGACGTCGTCTTTTTTTTCTCCTAAATAAAAATATCTTTAGATTAAGCTAATAAAACATGGGTGTCAAATCTGTTAGTAATAAAAAATCCCACATGAAAAAAAAATACTGTCAAAAATCTCGCCCCGGTGGCTTTGTGTGTTGACCATTATTTGGCAATTGTGTTATCCCTGTGAAGGGTAATAATATCTTACAAATTATTAGCAAAATGTGTCAGAAAATTTCAATTTGCAATCGACAATATTCAGATGTACATCTCCCCCCCCACGAAAGTTACATCGGATCGGCACTGGCAATGTGTTGGTAATTCTCTGATGTATCTACTCTTAAATAATTATAATGATTGAAATAATATTTGATTTACTTTTCAGTCATTCATGTTTCTCACGCCATCAAAGAACTTTTTAAAAATCATTAGGCCCAGGGGACGACACAGGCTGGAGACGCAGTGGGCGATCGCCCATCAACCCACTGAGCCTGCTGGGTGGTTTTAGAACTGGCGCTGTGGGTGGTTTGCGACCTTAGGTTCTATGACAAATATTGTTCGTCTAGGTGTACCCTACCCCTCCTAGATGTTTGTAACCCTGGTGTTGAGACACCCTGTATATATATATATCCTACGCCATGGGGCCATACCATGTTAAAAACGTCCATTCCCATCTGATCACCAAAGTTAAGCAATTTGGAGCAAAGGTCAACTTTTGGGTAGGTGATCATTTTCAACAGGCTTAGTGTTATATAGGCTTGAAGTTCAGATTCCTTTCTAAACTATGAGTCTGGCTTACGAACCTGCCTGACCAGTATGGTAAGAGTAAGGCCACTCAACCCAACTATAAAATACTTCCATCATATTAAGTCTACAGAACATGCTTAGAAACAACCACCCTAAAGCGGACAAAAAATGGCTATTGATGATGATATGTAAGACTTCACAAATCATGGTGAACCATATTAACCAGATAAGAACAGTACTTGTCCGCCTCAAAAACAAAACTCAGGAACCTAGTAGAAAAAAATTTACTATGCACCAACTGTAAAACTCTAGTCACCCAGTGGTGACCAGGCTTGTCGATCCCTGATGTTATATATAGAATCATGCATTACCCGTGAGGTATCTCCAGCAATCGGTGCATGAGGACCAGCTCTAGATTTCAGCGAAAACCTTTTGATCTGCCGGTTGGCAAATATGAATAACAGAAGGAAGGTCTGGAAAGAAAAAAAATAATAAATGTTGATTGGTTGCACTTTTATGGTGCAAGAACAGCAAAGGTCAGTCTGAACCAAATAAATGCCAAGTAATTCTTTTTGCTGCAGCTTTTAAACACAACAATTTACTTAACCTTTACCAAGACGAAGGAAGTTATTATACAAAAATGTAAAAATAAATAGAACAAAAATTTGATGCAAAATTTATAAAAGCATGTTACAGTAAAATAATTTTGTTTGCAGACTTCTTCATGGGTGCAGAAAGTACTGTATTCTGGCTGCCGACAATTACTGAGGGGTGGGAGAGAGGGAAAACATGTTTCACCTGGAGGGTAGCAGAGGTGACTTTTTACCTTAACAGTATTTTTTTATTGCAAAAATTTGAAAATTTAGTCTTAAAAGGAGGCCCTAAATGCATTAGAATAATGCTGCATACAACTGATTTATAAAACTCACTAGACAATTTTAGTATCACTGCTAGACAGTTTGCAACTTTATGCATGTATGTATGTATTTCATATTCATCTATATATTCATATTCTGTATCTTACGTGAGAAATTACTCGTAAAGAAAAGAATGATTTGTTGGGAGCCGAACCCACAACCACTTAATTAGTCAAGTGCTCTTACTAATTGAGCAATAGGCAGTGATCAAACTCCCATCTGTAAGCAAACGGGTAAGAGCAGTTAACCAGTTATCAAGAGGTTCTGTGTTCAGATCCCACCAGATGCTGAGAAATCATTCTTTTCTTTGTGGGTAATTTACCATCTAATATTACCACATCAGCTATGGTGAGTGAGAATTGTTGACATTAATAAATTATGTATCTTAATGCATTCACATTAGAAATTAAAATAAAAAGGGATGCCACCCCCACATACAAAAATTGAATGTAAAGTTAAGTATGAAAATTACATTCACTTTATTATACCATAAACATAGTAAAATTCTATTTTTACCTTTTCCTTGAATTTATAACTTTATGCAGATTTCGTTTTTGTCCTTCCTTTTAATTTATTTTCTCTAATTTTACTGTGTAACAGTAAATTTAATCTCCATGTGCTTAATTTGAAAATCCAGAAATTTGAATCACTCAATACACTTTGCATTGTTTACACTGCAAGGCTACATGACAGATCATCTAGGATTGGGTCCTAAAGACTTTAATGTGTGCTTCAAACCACAATACATTTACACAAAACCAAATTTCCTGCAAATCAAACTCATCACAATTGACTTAAGGATAGTATCATAAAAACTGAACCATTTACAATATCAAGTAATTTAATAATGCTTGAATATTAGTTTTAAAATAAAACCTACAGCAATTATACTTGGGGTTACTTAAATGACACCTATTCCATCATTTCATATTTGGACTTGTTCAGAATTCACCAACACCGTAATCCCACACAATTATGTTCTATCATCTAATTCAAGGCTGGGGGGGGGATTTTATGGACCCCTTAAGCAGTTTCACAAATCAGGTTCCCCGGCAATGATGTTGAATAGCAAATTATGTTCGTTAAGCTATTAAAGTTCTGTGCTAGGCGCTCTTAAGATCCTGGGTTCCTGGGCATTTGCCCGAGGCCTTAATCTATTTATGCATTTGCAATACAGACTGTATTAGTCAAATTTGAGGTCAAAAACAAGAATCATAACTATAAACTTAGAGAATTCCGACATACTACTCCTAAAAATGTGTTAACAAAATGAAGCTAGACTTATTATTAACAAAATTTCGTTAGTAATTTAGTTCTACATCCAAACAGTGGTAAAATTATTTCTAAAACGAATAGCACTTGCTATGTATAAATATTTATTGTTGAGAATATTAAACTATGAATATTAAAATAAAATTTAAAGATATCCACTTTTTAATTTAGGGATAGTAAAATTTACTTATGAATTGTGTGCATATGGCAGGGGTTGAAATTAACTTTTTAAATCAGGTACACAAGTGCAAAAGTCGAAATTTGCGGTTGCCAGCTTGTCCCAGCAATCAAATTTTTAGAAGGGCAAGTTAAACAAAAAAAAAAATCAGTTGCCCCTCAGCTAAAAATTATTTTCTTTTTACCTCACTATTTATAATATAATAAATCAAAAATATCGCTAAAATGCAATATATAATCAGATTTTCAACACATGTTTTTTGCAGCCGCTACAAGTTTGATAAAGAAATTTTCAATACTTATCCATATCATAAAACATTTCAAAAACTCTTCAGAGAGTGTATTGTTTCTGTTCAAGAAATGCTATAAATATGAACCACCTCAAAGTTGCATGTAATGTATTAAAAACAAGATTTGTGAAACCCAGGCATGCTGATGAAACGAGGTGGATTACTTACTCCCTTGAAGCTGCAACTGCAGTTCATCAGTTACATCCAGCTCTTATTAAACACTTTGAAAAGGTTTCTGTAAGTGAACACTGCTGAAGCGAAGGTTAAGTCAAAACAGATTTTGAAAGTGATTACATCAGAGAACTTCATTTATACTTGCATTTTCTGATAGGCATTCTGCCTATTCTCAGTCAGTTACCATTAGATTTTCAACTACCAAATTTGCCCCTCCTTGAAGTATTTTCTACATTACACAATTCCTTATGTACACGGAAAAACTAGAATCAAGCCCAGGAATAAATTTTAGTAACGTTCTGTCTTCAAAAATATTTCATAATAAAACTCCAAGCTTACAAATATGTTGCTGCTTCATCGGTAACAACAAAATCTCCTCTTCAATCACTGAAAAATAGATTTGAAGATGTTTCAATCATAAATTCTATGAACATTTTGAATTTCAAAATTTGGGCCAGAAAATTTGGAAGAACATATGGGAGCATAAGAGAAAACAACTGTTCTGTTGAAGGCACAATATGCGAATGGGCTGATTTTAAATATGTTTTACACACAAATAATAAGAATGCCTCCAAGTGTGATTGAAGTTCTGTAAATGAATTGAATACTATAAGGAATTTTTCATTGTTAATAGACTTGCTTCTCAGTCTTCCAACTCAGAGTGTGGATTGTGAACAAGGTTTTTCTGTCATGAAAAGGGTAAAAGGTAATTGGCAAAGCAAACTGCATGTTTTCGTTACAACAGACTTAATACAAATAACACTATCATCTGCAAGTACCGAAATTTTGTACTAAAAGAAGCCATTAACGTGTTCGTATTTTGCATCGACTTGACAATAAAGAATTTAATTTAGATAATGTGGAGAAACGACTCGTCACTGAATCTGGAAGAATACTTTAAAAAAGAAAAGACGAAGGTTTGGACACAATATCTGATGCATATGTGACCAGAGTTTCGAAAGAGCCAAGTATAAAGGCAAAAACTTTTAAGAAAACTTCACATGACGTTTTTCCACATAGTGGAAGCATGGTGGGAAAGGATAAGATGCAACCATTAAGACAGCAAAAAAATATATTACATTGTACTTTTTGCAACAAAAATGGACGTACATTCAAGTTTTGTTATGCACGGCAGAACCAAATAAAGAAGAAAAAAAAACACGAGACCAACAGCAGTCGAAATGTGAGCAAAATTATGGCCCTACATATGAAAGTGAAAGGATTGATAGGACAAAAGATAGTGTAAATGAATCTTTGTGCATTTTTCCTGCCAAAAGTGATTCAAAGAAGTTGAATGAATGGTTGATAGACAGTGCCGCAACTACCCATTTCTGTAAAGAACGAGACTGGTTTCATAATTTCCGAACATTACCCTTACCAAATCGAATAAAAGAAGAAATTGTTGAGAATGATTTAATGAGTAAGTATCCTTATAGAAGTTCAGTTGGCTGTTTAGCTTTTATTGTTAATAGGAGTAGACCTCATATAGCATTTTCTGTTAATGTGATGTCACTGTTTTGTAATGGATCTACTTACAAACATTGGATTACTGTTGTAAACATACTACATTATGTATTTAATACAAAACAATATAAGATTATTTTATCAAAAGAAAATAATTCTCATTTAGTTGGATACTCTAATGCTAATTGGGTTTGTAATTTAACGAATCGACATTTAAGTAGTTAGTGGATATGTTTTATTTTTGGCTAATATTCCTTTTAATTGGAATTCAAGTAAACAAACGTGTATCGCTTTAAACTCAATGGAAGCTGAATTTGTGTCATTAACCGAAAGTGTAAAAGAACTTTTATAGTTTTCGAATGTACTGAGTGAATTGAAATTGATTGCTAATATTGAAAAGCCAATTCAACACTGTGATAATCTGCTATTTATTTTGTCAAAAATAATCAAGAAAATTTTAAAACTAAACATATTGACATCAAATTCCATTTTATTCGACAATTACTCACTGAAGAATTATTTGTTTTGAAATTCATAAGTGGTAAAAATAACTTAGCTGACTTTTTGACAAAACCTTTAACGAAAGAAAAGTTACAATATGTAATTAAACATTCCTTTGCTATATGAACTGTAAAAATACATGACCGATGGGGCCGAATGTTGGTAAAGGTTATTTTCAGTCGTTCTATTTTTTATTTAGTTTATTTTTATTTATTAATTTGTGCATTTAAATTATGCAGATTTGGTGCATCACAACAGCAACTGTAGGACATCATCAGTTGTTGTATTCGACGTCATTAGCGGGTTTTTAAACGAAAAATTAAGCCGTTTTTTCAGGCAGATAATTTTTTTTGTTGCTGATAATGAATTTACACAGGTGTATAAATGTTTATTTTTGTTATTTATAAGTTTACTTTCATGAAGAATCCATTGAATAAAATGTTTGAACTTCAGAAAGTGTTCTTTTTGTAAACTTTCTAAAAAATTAGTAAGCATCCAGCATTTTGCACACTGCAAAACTCTGCACAAGAATCATACAATTTTATGATTCTAGCAAGCTATACCAGCGACAGAAAATCTAGCTAGATGCAAGAACATTTAGCTATTTTATAGCGTGTTTCGGCATTACTAGTACCGATGAGGCGACATGCTTGCATTTATGAGTCCATGCGCAGAAGGTTGCCCCAACCGGCAGCATTCGTCAGACCTCAGTGCACAATACGGTCTAGTAGATACTACTTGTTTATTTTAGCCTTACAGCACAATGGCAGCAAGTGTCATGCTGTGCCGGGACCTAGTGTTTCCTGAGGAATTTGAACCTCTAACGCCTAGGAAACCAAACCCTAGACTACAGTGAACAGCTAGTCGAAATTCAAAGTCGAATCCAGGATAGCTGCACGCTGGGCGAATGCATTGCCACTACACTATCGCAGGGCCTCACCGAGACACCGTTTGTGTTTTATGGCACAACAGCAGTTAAAGTCACACTGTATTGAGATCTGGTTTTCTGAAACCATCTGAACTTCTGTCAACTTCAAAATGAAATCACGTATTACAAACTAGTAAGGAAAAAATTGCTCAGTACCAGATAAGCAGGAGAACTTCACAAAAATTACACTGCATACCTGTCATCGTTATTACATCTGTAACTTTACACTACACATACTTTACTTTTTTAATCCTCAGTAAAAATATTTTGAACTTTAAAAAATGTCCAACTTTTCTTTAATGACAGACTCTCACTTAACTGGCCATGACAAGGCCCTAGGATCTTGATTGATAAAGTTATTTGGTTATATTATTATTTATATATAGTTATTTGGCCAGTTAATCTGAAAATTGAGCTATTCATGGAAAGAAATAGTAGTAAATTAATTTATTACAATGAAAGCATCCACAGTATAGATTTTATGGACTTTTTATTTGAAAAAATATTTATTCTTCATTATAAAAAATAATATATGATTTGGTTATTCATGCTGCATGATACAGCATTGGCATAATGCAAAAAGTATTAATAGCATCTTTAGCCTCCACTCCTATTATACATATAGCTCAATGTAGTCAGAATCAATTTAAGTTCATCGGCAACTTTACAAAATGTGACAAAATTATGAGGTGATGCATTTATCAATGAGGTTATCATGTATGTTAACCACAACTGACAAAGGGAACCCACGGTAAGTGCACCACCGATTTGGATGAAATTTTTTTTGACGAAAGTAGAGCCAAAATAAGGAAATACGTGCCAATGCAGCTTATTTTCAGAGATATGAATTTTTAAAGATTTTGATTCCTATATATGAGCTTAAAATACGACATCCTTTGCAAGCCAATCGGTAGCTTAGTTGGTAAGTTAACGGCTCTGTGCTTCGTATTTTTGCATTCGATGCCCACAGAAATCGATCACTTTTTTTAATGTATCCTTTTTATGTATTTATTTATGTATTTTTATTAGTAAAAATACTTCGCTTACAATCGGATTTTGTTCATAAACTTACTTTAATAAAATTCATATTTATGTAGTTATATGTTAATTGTATGCTTATTGGCAGTGATAATTTCTACTCGAATTTTAATTGTTGATTATCAAAAAGTTGAAAAGTAGAAAAAGTTTTGATGTAGCCATCCAGCCTGTTATGTAGTTAAGTAGATCCAGCACACTTTAATAATGTTTTTACAAATTCCACCTCACTGTACCCCATACTGTTAACCTCATGATGTGTACTTCTTCAGTCAAGTAAAAAATTTCATTAAAAGGTTACAAAATTGTGTTGAAAGCTTACAAAAAAATAGTCATTTAAACACGCGAGCAGATAGATGCTTTGAAGATCCATTCACTTATTCACAATCAACTTTCGGCGCCGAATTTTAAGAATACGTTACAGTACTCTTGGTTTGTTGCAAAGTTAACAAACGAAAGAAGAGTCTTTGAAAATGTAGATGGTATTTGTTTTCCAGATGATATTAGACAAAGAAAATCAGTTGTTCGAACAATTCATTTATAAAATGCTCACGTTGTAGAATTTTTTTATGTTTTTATGATAATTGTCATCCAAAATTATGTACCAGTAAACAATTCCGACACCTCCGATAGTGATACACAAAAAATATGTTCACGTCAGTCAGTTTTAAAATAAAATTGATTGCATTTTATAAAATAAAATGTTTCTATATAAATGAGATGCACATAAAATGTTTATATGTTATAAAATAAAATTATGTTTATATGTTATAAAACAAAATGATGTTTATATGTTATAAAATAAAATGTTTATATGTTATAAAATATTACATACTAAAAATGTATTTTTCAATAGATAAATATATTTAAAAAAATATTAGGCATAACAGATGCTAATAGAGGATGACTGCAAAGGCTAATAATGACAAAATAAGACGAATTAACTCGGTTTTCTTTTTTATTTAATGGAATTGTTAAAAGTTTTCAGAAAAAATCTTTCAATCCTTAAATAAAACAAAACTGCATTATTGGTGTAATTTCATCCCTTCACAGGTTGACAATGAGTACGCAAATTTTATAAAAGTTATATTCACATAAAAACTTACAGCTAACTCCTAAACTTTTTGTACCTTTACAACTCTTCAATTAAAAATTAAAATTCGTGTAAAAATTATAACTGCGAAAAATAGTAGCACAGAATTAAATATGTAAATATGAATTTTATTAAAGTCAGTTTATGAGCAAAATTCGATTGTAAGCAAAGTATTTTTATTAATAAAAATGCATAAATATATAAAAAGGATGCATTAAAAAAAAGTGATCGATTTCCGCAGGCATCGAATGCAAAAACATGAAGCGTAGGGCCGTTAACTTACCAACTAAGCTACCGATTAGCTTGCAGAAGACGTCGTATTTTAAGCTCATATACATAGGAATCAAAGTCTTTAAAAATTCCTCTCTCCGAAAATAAGCCGCATTGGCACAAATGCCGAGACATGCATTTTCTTATATTGGCTCAACTTTCATCAAAATTGGCAGCACACTCACCGTGGGTTCCCTCCCTGTGAGATTTAATTCCCCAAAGTAAGCTAAATGGTGCTTAAAGAAATATACACTGCTTAACTAAAAACGTTTACATTTCTGTTGACTTTCTCCCTACGATGGAAAAAAAACTTGGCTCTTCATTAAAATTCACAGGCTTATAAATTCTTAAATTACTAATTATTATTTTAAAATTAAGGGAGGGAATAGTATTAGGATGTCTTTACAAAGCTTGGAAGTTATTTGAACATTGGAAGTTATCACAGATTATACATTTTACTAACATGTCAATAATAAAAACAAAACCTGAATTATTTAAAAAAACTAACACCAAAATTTACTGGCAACGAAATTTATATATTTCCTATAATGCTATATGGTTAATATACCTATGCTTCTTAATATTAAGCAATAGTAAAGGTTTTGTGATGTCATAGATAATTAAAATATAAACAGATTAATTAATGGTTAACATAAACACATTACCAAAACCCCAAAAGCAATGAATATGATGACAGCAACACCGGAGAGTTGATCAGCCATCACTTTATAGCGAGGAACAACTTGGAAGACTGAACCATGGCTCCAAACATTACCACGCTCGTCACTCCATCTATCAAAAATCTTATATCAAAATTGCATTCGATTAACTGACACTAAAATTCATAAGGAAATATGGTGAGAATTGAATTAATAACAAACGTTGAGACCTAGTGACTTCTCTTTCAATGAGTTGTCATGAGATTTCTTGAGAGTTTCAAGAAAGCGTAAGTTACATTTCATGGCCCAATGATTTCAACTGAAAAACGCTTCCATTTTAAAAACCATGGTTTGTATGCAATGCTGCTAAACAAGACGTTGAACTTCTCACAGCATACGATCCTTACGCTTTTGAAATCCACTACGTCTGCTGTAAATTGGCGTTAATGTTATGTTGCCATATGACATATATGAAGCACTTTTTTTTTTTTAATATTATAAATATTAAGTAGGTGGAACGGTTTATTATAGAAATTGAAATAATATATATATGCATGATTTTTAAGAATCGCAGTTTGGCTCAGAATGGCTATGCTATTTTTGCGCCTTAAAAATCAATTAAGAATCGAATTTATTATGTAGAACATTGATTTATGAGATCTTCCCACCCCTATGACAAAGGAACCCCTTGAAAGTCGGGGACGCATTACAGATCCCAATCTCCAAGGGATAGACTCCAATATGACTTTTTCCTCCACAACATACTCAGTATTAAGAACTCTATACTGGGAAAATAGAATCCACTTTGGCGATCATCCTGCCCAACTCTTACAGTCTGTTTCATATTAAAATGAACGTTTTAGTATCAAAATTTAAGTGCATTTAAGACGTTATTGAGTGCTTAAAAAAGCCGTTGCCTTCGAACAAATAGACAGAGAGAGGCTAGTTTTTTAAAGGGAGCGATAAATCGAAAAAAAACAAAAAAAAAACTGTGTAAAGAAATAGATTACCCTTGTGAAAGATTCTTTGAATCATATCTAACTGGTGACGATATTTGCAATAATACTAGTTTGTTTTTTCAAGGAAGAGTCGCAGCGATAGAAAGAAATGGCGAGATTGTTTTCGGTAAGTTACTAAAATTTAGTTTATAACCATCGCAATGAATACACAATCGCAAAAAGTCATTTCCAGAACTTGTATGTTTATAAAATTTCAGATCCGGTGAAGTCTGTATATTATTTTTTAGTTAACGAATAATGTTTCCGCTATCTTATATCGTTTTTACAACGCTGACAATTTATTTTCCAGCAAAAATTTTCTATCGTTGAAACATCCCTTTTCAAATTTGATCGAGACTGAAAGACTAAATTTTTTAATTAAATTTCTTTTTTTTTATTTAATTAATTATTAAATAAAAAATATATTTAATTATAATGAATTTAATTACCATATATATATATATATATATATATATATATATATATATATAT